>JABSTQ010009041.1:375000-862500 GCA_013358835.2 Ixodes persulcatus | reverse complement strand
GCTTTGGCGTGCAAGGAACCATACTTTCTCCCGTTTGCCTCGAGGGCATCGAACTGCTCTTGACAATTAATTTTATTTTCTTTCAGTTGCACCTGTCCAGCCCAGCGAACCAACCAAACCACACCGAGAGAAGAAAACAAGGTAGAAAGAGAAAAAAAGAAAGAAGATAACCAAATTCAAGAAATACTTTATCGCATTGAACGCAGCGCGAGTACAATAGTTTTGTTTCTAACTGCTTAAATATTCAGGACAGGCAAGCACATCTGCATGTAGTACTAAAAAGAAATCCCGGACCTTTGAATACCGCCTCCTCCCCCCCTTTCCACCGGCCACCCACTTTCCACAACAAAAGTGCCTTGAAATACTTGTGGGCTTACAATTACAAAAGAGTACAGCTGTACAGTGTAGACTCACGATAACTCAAATGTGCCCATATATAAGAAAAATATATTAAGGTACAATTTGTAACTGGAGCCGGAAATGTACATTCTATTTTTATGTTTATCCTAACGTTTTCTTCCCTCATTTACATCTCAGAACGCGAACGAAGGAGGGCTCTTCCTCTAATAATCACTAGCAGATACGCTTCTTTATGGCTGGTGTCTCCAGTAACTCATAGCTGATACAACAGAGGTCGCATTTGAATATTCGAGAACACGAAAAAGTATGCGCCAGGAAGATCTGAAGTGTAGCATGCCGGATGCCAGCGAATGCTAGCGTCTTGCGAACGAAAGAATAAACGACAGCGCGTGCAAAAGAAGAACCGGATGAAACTGCGATACCACCATCTGAGCATGGAAATAAAAACCTGGCTACACTCCGGAGAAAACGCTTGCGAACTATGGCGGAATGCATCGAGGCAGGCGAAGTATGGTGCAGCCGATGGAAATGGCCTCATCTTTATGCAAGCGGCACTGGCATCTTGCAACTGTCGTAAAGCACGCTTGAGAAGCTTACTCCCACCGCTCCCGTTCCAAAACAAAACTCCGCAAGCGAACCCACCACTGTTTTTACTGCTTTGACGCTTCCGTTGTGTGGTATTTTTTTTTTAAAATACAGAGAGGGTGCAGTTAGGGGCGAGAAAGAAAGTGAACTAAAGTTGCAAAAAAGTCGCCGCATTATGTTCCCAGTGTTCTGTTGCAGGGTCTCGTCTGGGGTTCGAGCAAACCCGGCGTGCTGTTCAGTGTAAAAGTGCAGATAAAAGTCGTTTTAAATGGCAACCGAATCTGCCGGAAGCATAAAATTGCCCTTTGAGTGGCGAAGAACGGCGACGGGGTTGTTCGGACGTCAGCGTAGCGCTGCCCGGCTTGAAAGAAGGGAGCGGCAAATGAAATTGCTGCTTGGGAATTCGGTCCCGCGTGCTTTATTGTGCGGATGCTGAAAATATGGCATCGCGCTCACTAGACGGGAAGGATTTCAGAAATTTCTAGTAGATCGTTTTTAGACCATACGATGCCGACAGCGGACCCAGCGGAAGCGTACTTAATCCATGCTTCAAAGTTACGGCACGAGCTGTCGCTAGCAAAGCGTAACTCTAGAATAGGGTCTACTAAAAGTATATTTTCTCTTATGGCCCGTTCACACAGTATGGTTTGCTTATGTTGCGTTACGTTAAACGAGCTGACGTCTGCTTATAACCGTGATTCACTGGGATATCCATACTTTTTGTGCACGTGGCAACCAGATCAAGGAGCAGATTTCCACGCGACAATTGAAGCATATACAGGGTGTTTCACGAAAGGTGAACAATTCGATATTGCAAAAACTACGCGTCGCAAAAAAAAAAAAGAAAAAGGCTTGTGTCGTTTTTCTTTTGGGCCCGGGGTCTATTTAGAGAAATTATTAAAGTCCCGGATAATTAAGTTGTTTATTACTTTTGCGTAATTAACTTTTTTGAAATTGTGTTTAAGGGCATGGTTGCAATTAGAAAATTGCTCAGCATCATCAAAAAACACTAAATCAACAAATTACAGAACGATAGAAGGCACGCGAAGCATCTTACGGCTTTCTGAAAAACCGCACAAATTCGATGGGTTTTTAAGTTTCGGTTTGCTATCGGAGCGCATATCGGCCCCGACGGCACCGTGCCCCGTGAAGAAATAGTAGGGAGTTTTCGTAGATCGTTTTCGCCGTCCCGCAACGCACTCCGCAAACCGCTACGATACCCGGAACTCTACAGTCAAGGCTATCGGCGCGAAGGCGCAATAGCAGCTTCTTCGTTGCGGAGGGCTTAGCGGAGGGGAAAACGCGGTCTACGAAAACCCCCTAGTGACACCAGTTTTTGCTCCGTCGCGCGAAGACAGCGCAGCAGAGGTTGGTTGCACTATTTCTCCACGGGGCGCGGTGCCGTCGGGGCCGAGATGCGCTCCGATAGCAAGCCGAAACTTAAAAAACCCGTCGAATTTGTGCGATTTTTCAGAAAGCCTGAAGAATGCTTCGCGTGCCTTCTATCGTTCCGCAATTTGTTGATTTAGTGTTTTTTTGATGATGCTGAGCAATTTTCTAATTGAAACCATGTCCTTAAACGCAATATTAAAAAAGTTAATTACGCAAAAATAATTAAGACCCTAATTATCCCGAACATTAATAATCATCCTAAATGGGCCCCTGGCACAGCACCAAAACGACACAAGTCATTTTTTGTTGCGAGGCGTAGTTTTTGCAATATCGAATTTGTCCACCTTTCGTGAAACAGCCTGTATATATATATATCCCGGTAACTTAAAACGTAACATAAAAAAAAAAACGATAAGAAAACGCCCCTGTGTGAATATTTAGTCTCGACACAGGTGGTTTGTTGGAGTGCGCTGACTATTATCGCCCTCACATTAGAGTAGACTTCGGGATTGCGAGTGTTGTTTTGAAATTTGTTGGTATGTTTTCTGGAACGTCATCCATACAACGTTCTCCAGCTCAAATGTTTTCAGATGTTGCAAACTGATTCGGAGGAAAAAGTACTGCACGCAGGGGCGGATTTAGAGGGGGGGGTCCGGATGTCCTGACCCCCCTCTTGATTTCTGCATGTGTAAAATTTAGGGCGTGAAACGAGGGAGAGGGGGAGGGGGTTCCTTAACAAATGGTACGCTGACCAACACCTGACCCCCCCCCCCCCCGCCCCCCTCCCTCCCCTCAGGAAATTCCTGCATCCGCCCCTGACAGCACGTTATTTGTTTCGAGCCAACCCTAATATAAGATTTTGAGGCAACATAACCATGACAACCACAATAAGGTAAAGTAATTGGGAAAGGGCGAGTTATGGGTTTGATTCGACTACAGGTTGTTTGTACATAAGAACAATTCATAGCAGTACACCTTCACCTCTTAAATTGAAGAGAAAATTTAAATGGTTCAGATATACATAGTACGTACAACTATGCGTTCAATTTTCCAGAGAGCTTAAAGATATCGTTTTCATCAAAATAACTGTTTTAGACACACCGATTGGGCACTCTCCTGTGCCCTTACCTAAAGCATACTCTAGGAAGGGACCATGAAATGCTTTTCCTAACTTTTTTTTCAACTGAAGATCCCAAATAATCTTCATTGTTCATAAAATCCGAAGCAGGAATCTGTTTTCGTTTTATGCGCCGAGAAAGTGAGGGAGAGGAGCAAACGAGTGCGCGCGGATGATGTCAGGACGCTGAGTTCTGATTAGAATGATTAGTGGGTAGACCTAAAGCAAGCTGCCTTTGTCTCCACTCCACTGCACTCTTTGAACGCGTTAGAATGCGGAGCGCCGGCGCCGGGCGTTCGGCTCTCGCACTTGAATGCGTTTGACAAGTGCAGTGCAGACAAAGGCAGCTAGCTTTAGGTCTACCTATAGGGTCACTGAATGTACCAAGAGTACCGAAACTCCCAAGCTTCGCTTCAGAACCAAGTCGCGGAGCAGCAGTCGTGATCCCCAACATGCGGCTGCCCTGTGCGGTCGTAGCAACGATGTAGACGGGCTTAGAGCGCTAAACTGGTATCCCTTTCACCAGGCATAAATGACCCCAACTTGGCTGCCGCCATGTTGTACAATTTTGACCACTAGACACGTGACCGTACCAAATCCTGAGGCATTTACGCAAAACTGAGCAGAAATTTGCATTGCGATTGCTGTAAAAAAAGATTACAAACTACTTTTTCAATACTGTTAACAGCGTTACTATGAACCCTCAGTTGGAAAACTCACCGTTGAAACATGGGCCGCTGGCGTCCACCGAGACCGAGCTAAATACGACAACAGCGCCACCCTTTATCATTTGTCTTTACTGTGGTCACCTTGAACTTTCAGACGCTTGTTTTTGCCTAAAAACCAACGGAAAAAACACTTTTTCTATACTTCGTTTCAGCTTCGGTCCGAGCGCGGCCGATGTTATGAGCCAACGGGCCTATCAAACAGAACAAAAAGCGCAGCGTCATGGCGTGTTCTCTGCACTTTATAGGACTAGCCGGCGGAGGAGCACGCACAGAGAGACGGCAAATACCGGCTGGTCCTATCAACTGCAGAGAGCACGCCATGACGTTGTGCCTCTTTCGCTGTTTGATTGGCCCTTCGGCTCATAACATCGGCCGCGCTCGGACCGAAGCTGAAACGAAGTATAGTAACTTTAATTGGAGTTTAGTACAAATCGAGGGCGTGTGATGTTTTCTAAAATATTTAGTTTGCAAGGTTTTGCGGCACAATTAATATTGTTTTTATACAACCACGACTCAGCGGTGATTTCAGGTAGCGCGTCCCGACCTAGGTGCATCTTAGCTTCGGTAGTAAATCGCGGCGAGTCCGCTGGGGAGACGGGGTGGCGCCCTTGTAACCTTTTCTACCGTATCTGTTTCGGCGCCACAATGGCCGATTAAAGCCAAAATAGAAGTCACGCGCAGTTCTTCGAGTGGCCGCTGCGGGAGAAAGGGCGGCGTTGTGATCGCCATTAGCTCGGTTCTGGAGAACGGGTCGGTGCCACTTTATCAGAGCCGTCTCTATGGCAGTTTCCCAACTGAGGGGTTTAGTAACGTTGACTGTTAGGTACAGCACCGTGGCTGACGGCATCTAGCGGAGCCATGGCGAAGCTGCCTGAGCTTTTGTAATAAAAGAACATTTTTGACTTCAAACAAACGAAACGTAACTTATCTCGTTGGTACTGTTATTATAGATCAATAAGCAATTACTTTTGCGTGGTACTTCGTTAAAATCTACACGTGAAACTATAAGGCCCCGTGTCGAGTCAAAAATGTGCAACATGGTGGCAGCCAATTGGGGGTCACTTTCAGCTGCCAGTTTATCGCTCTAAGGTCCCCTACCTGGCTGGGTCGAAAGCGAAGCCCATACTGTGTAGCGTTCGTTCTCGTGTGAGCTCTTCAATCCAGCTTCCTGTACTGTGGCGACACTGGTTTTTTTAATTATAGTTCTTTCCTTCGTTCCGAGCGGTGCGTGACTTGCTCCTCGCTGTCTCGTCTCTCTATCTCGCCTCGAAACACATCGAAGCCTAGTGTTAGGCTTAACGTCTGAGGCGTAGAATTTGAAACGCAGCAGAGAAGATGAATGCACCTTCCGTTCGTTACCACGGCTGCGGCGTTACCACAGCTACGGCGTTACCACAGCTACGGCGTTACCACGGCTACGGCGTACCCGCCGTAGCCGCGGTAACGCGGAAACGTTTTATACACGTTTTTTGTTGTTTTGGGCCTATTTCCAAACTTGCAGACTGATAACTTCCGCCACGTATTAAACCAGCCAAGCAGAACTCGATTCTGCGGGGATTGACTTCCGGTAAGCGGACTGAATGGAATTCGGTACTCTGAGAACGTTCAGTGACTCTAGGTTTACCCGCTAATCATTCTAATAAAAACCCGGCATTCTGACGTTCCCGGGCGCTCTCGTCTCCTTCTCTCCCTCACATTCTCGGCGCATTGCCTCCTGCTTTGAAAAAAGAAAAAAAGAAGAAGAAAACCCACGTCTGCTTTTCTCCTTGACTCGACCGGACTTGGCCACCAACTTGTGAAATCACGTGGCCGTGACGTAAAGCATCCCTTTCTAACAGAAACGGAACTTCTCACAGCCGAGCGGCGTATACGTCAGGCCAGCATCGCCTTGCGTCGAAACGACGTTTTTGCGTCGACGTTCCTACGGAACGAGGTCCAAACGACGTCACCTACTGAGGTTTCCATGAACGCCGATCGCTTCGTAGGACTCGTTGGTCCGCGACGCTTGTGCGATTATTGCCATGTCTATAGATACGTCGCAGCTGAGTGAGGTGCAGCCTAAAATGTTTCGGTATAGTGAAAGTACGGGCCTTCTTTCGTTCGCCTAGATACGGCAAAACGAGAACTCGCCCGACGAAGGCTGTAGCAGTTCGGTACCAGACTCGGCCGCGGAAGAATGGCGTTTTCTCAGTATAGAATGGTACGTTCATATTTTAGCTGCGATCACAAAACGCTAAATACGAAGTAATATAAATTCATATTATATTTCATTCGTTTGTAGGTGCACCTGCAAATGCTGCATTGTGATGGCCACCTCTCGGGAGAGTGTTTGTTTCCGGGAGTGCCCCGTCGCCGTCGTGCTTAAAAACGAGGGGTGCATTACAGAAATTGCATGTTTTCGTGTTTTGTGCCTGGACCCCGTCGTCGTCGTTTGAGCGGACCTCGTGGAGAAACCTCTCGTGCTCTCGTTGACGCTGCCGCTTATGCAAGCGGATATTGAACTGGGCGATTTCCGTCAAGGATATTCATCAATAATTTTATCGCTTGCGAGCACAGTTTGAGTGACAGACTACTCGTATCCAATACAGAAGCTAAATTTAACTAACGTGCTAAGAGAAAAAAAAACTCTAACACTGTGGATGTTGCGCGGTTACTTTGCTAATTGGCGCAAGCTGCCGCTCAGTAGAGAAAGTTTTGCCACAACTAATTTATTAATTCACCCGTTCATACACTCAGCTTTGTTGCGAGCGTCCGAGACAGAAAGAAAGAGAGAGAGAGAGAGAGAGTGTAGGATATAGTCGACTTTTATTTAGAAATAATTTATGCGAAAACTTAGGATTTAGCCCTTCTTATCTCGCGTGCTAGTTTCATTTTGATCCTTAAACTACATGCACTCCGTAAAATTCTATCTAAAATCGTATTATGATCCCTTTTATAGAGGAATCAGATTGAGATCACAATTTTGCAGAGGGCAGATCTTTTTTTATAAATGGTTCCTTTAACGAATCAAAATAAAATTTAAATTAATCATTGTCCATCTGATAGTTTGCTTCCAGTGTACGAATTTCAAAATCTGTCTTGTCGCACCAGAATTTCCAGCACCGTTTTATGTGAGCTGGAGCAGTATATATAAAAAGTATTTGTGCTCGGTTGATATCTAATGCCAGAAGACAGGACCGACTCAACGAACACGTGATAACCGGCACCAGTCAGCCGGCACTTTGGCCGTCACTGTGGATGGCCGTTGACCAACGCCGAATTAGCGTTCCATCAGAGCGGGACATGGCGCCGCTCAGTCAGGGCTCCATCTGCATACAGCATGGTACCGCGAGGGTAAAAGAACGGAGCAAACGCGCATCTAAATGCAAATCTTAAAAGCGCCTGGCTTTCCGATGCCGTCTCCTAAGCACCCGAGGGGAGAATTCCCTCCTTCTTGGTCGCTTTCCTTTTCGCTCCTTTCTCGCCTCGAAACCGTTTTGGGGGATACTACCGGTACGGGATCTCGCCAACCTCGCCGTCTTCCCCGAGCATCCTCTAGCCTTCCCATCTCGCCTCGTTTTCTCTGTGATAAGGACGAGAAGAATAACGCCGGCAGACAAAGAAGAAACAATATCTAAAGAACTAAGCGGTAGGCAGGCCCGTCTTAGTCTTCGAACGCTCCGCGAGGAAAAAAGGAAAGGGACCTCAGCGTAATTTGAAACCGCAAAGTCGTTGCCAGGGCAACGGATGTTCTTCTATGTCCTTTTCGCTTGTCTTTCCCTCGCTCTTTTTTTCGTTTGTTTTCCTTGTTTCCCTTTCCCCTTCTTTCCTTCCATGCTTGGTTATAAGCTCCAAAGGCCCTGTTGTACTCCGGCGTCGAGCGTATCAAACGCGACGTAGCACAGTGAACATAGATGCTGATTGGTCGCAAATATCGAGTTCCAGCTAGCCGGCCAACGAGAGGCGCGCGTTCTGCGCTACGCGGCGTTCGCTACATTCAACGTCGGAGTATAACAGAGCCTTAACGGCGTCGCTGCATAGGACCGGACCACGTGGTGCGTTTTTCCTCCTATCGGTCTGGCCGTTTTCTACCCTCCTTTTCTCGGCCACAGTGCCCTGCTGCGGCGTTGACGGCGGCGTCTCCCGGTGCTGCCCTGCTGCGCCGGCAATTCCTTTTCGGCTTTCGCTGTCTGATGTTGCCACGCTTGCTCGGTGCTCGTTGCCCCTCGTTGGAGCCATTTTTCTCGCGGGGGTATAATAAGCACGCTTCCGAATTTCGATAGGCCCTCGAATTAGTTTCTTCCCATTTCCCTAGCTTTATTTCTAGCCTTGGCTGAACCTACATGAGTCTGATTCCGCTCTTTGAATCAAATCGGTTGTTGCTGGGTGGTTGGAGAAAAAGCTAGATATTTCATATGTGATGCGCTCTGCGTCTACGAGGGCCGTTCATAAAGTTCGTGTTATTGTCACGAAGGAATAGAGATTCAGCAATCAAACTCGAGTAGGAGTTGAGACTTTCTCTACATGTTCGCCACCAAAAGTTACCCACTTTTTTCAGCGATGCACCATATGCCGGAGGCCATTGTTATAGAACTCCTAGTTTTGAGTGTTCAGGAATCGCTCCACTTGAGCAATCACTTGGTCGCCGTCTTTCAAACGTTTTTCTCTTATTTGGCCACACTGGAATCGTCTGCGCCATTTAACCAAAGTGTCATAGACTGGGGCGTTGTCCCCGAACACCGCCACTAGCTCGGAAAGAATCTCTTTGGCATTGCTTTCTTTCAAATGGAGAAAACGGATCACTGCATGTGCTTGGCACCGACGGGCGGTGCCATTCTTGTTTCAACTCCCTAGCGGCTTTCCGACCTACTATAGCATGCGATGTTTATACTGTGGGGAAACTAGAGGTACGTGCGCTCATGCTGATGCCTGTTTTGTTCCGTTTTTTTGTATTTTGTGTGCCGATAATACGAACTTTATGAACGCCCCTCGTACGTTTACTGGTGTTTGGGTTTGTAAATATATCGTGGCGGACTACACGTGTTGAACCAGGGCGTCATTGTGCGTGGTTAGGCTGCATTTGCACTTCTGCATCATTTTTTGTTTTCGAACTTGTGATGTTTCCGGACTCAAGATAATGTTTTCGACGAAAGCCCTCCAGTAAGGGTACTAGGGATTCAGCATTTGGTTCTTACACAAGCTTAAAAACATTCCGCCATATTACTGTTGATGAAGACATTCTCTAAGAAGGGAGCATTCGTGAGGGCCGACATGGACTCAACAAAACGTTAATGTTGAATATGTGCTACACTAAGGCAATTTTGTAGCTTCTTCGCTCTTTCTCGCGTGAGTTTAAACATTGTGGCGTGAGTGTGCAAATAGCCCCAAGCAATTCCGGTTCTGAACTAGACGGCAAGTTTCGCAGTATTTGCGAAATCAAATACAAGCTATTTTTTGGAAATGTCCGCTTATAGCTTTGGCAGACTTAGTGCACTCTTATTATAAAAATATGGCGAGTAAAAACTTAGGAAATATACCTGAACCGGCAGTGTCCAGCGGCTACCAACATAGATGGCGCGACTTAGTTTGTTGCCAAACAAAAAAAGACAACTACAGAACAATTATATGTAACTTAATCAGCTGAAAGGAATATGTTGATGGTGTTCCTAATAGTATATTCTCCTCGTCTCTCAGGTTTCACTTCACGACGAACGTCTTAATTCTAATCTAAGCGGAAACCCGAATGCTGTTAAAAGCGTTCGATTGATTAAGAAAGCAAACGTCATCCACTTTCTAGACAGTTAGTAAAATTACAGTTTGATTTCGTATCAGCGAATAGGAACGAGGTCATTGGTGGATTAGGGAAATATGTATATCATTAGTAGTAGCCGTACTGATTTAATTCTTCACTTACACGTAAAAAAATGCAGACCCGGAAATACAAAAAAGAAACCTTTATCTTTACTGTTTTTGATGAAAAGAAATAATGATATTTATTAATTGTTTATTCCAGCATCAGATTAGTCTATAGATTGGGATTTATAAATTGAGTCATCAATATAGCGTTAAATATATTTGATGATTCACAGCAGTGATAACGACGGTATGGGCCTAAAGATAACCAAAAAGAAATGCAGGATTCGGAGGGTAGAGTGCGCTTAGCCGCATATGACTGGAAGACATGGCTGGATTACGAGTAGTTCAGAACCCTAAAAACAAACTAAATGCAGTAGAAGGGGAGGATTTTGTTGTCCTCCCTCCATTTTTGTGCGGTCTGTCTAGAAGACATTTTCTATCTTCTTCTTTCTTATTTCTATCTGCGCCCTACCTCTCCTTTCTTTCCCTTTCCCTCCTCAACGCCCTTACTAATAAAGCACACGAAAAACGTAAAACCCCCTTTGGAAAAAATTGGCTTGCTTCGTATGTTTATACAGCCTTGATGGAGATACGTCTCAACGGGTGAGCGAATCTCTTAGCTGTAGATGAGAAATGTAGCCATTGCTGTACAACCGCTAACCTGAGGTTTTTAACGTGTATCACGCAGTAGTGATTACATGAACGCGTGTCGGTACGAAACTCATCCAGATCGAAACGGGCGGGGGCGGCGGGGATCGAGCCCAGGAGGTTCCTAGCGCAAGCTTTCGCTCCACGCTCCGAGCTGAGACGCGTTAGCCCACTCGGCCACTTCCTCCCCTAGATCCCCTTTGGAGCACGGCCATCTTTATGTGTCTCAGAGGCACTCGTTTCCCCTGGGTGCGAGAAAGACGCGTCCAAAAGCCGGCCCTCTTGCCGTGGGCGATTACGTCACAGACTGGGAAATCAGAAGCGTCGCCGCTGCCGGCTACTGCTGCAGAGCCTCACTCCCGTGCCCCATCTCATCTGGCGGGTCTCCCCTGGTTTTCCCTTATTTCCATCCGTTCTCCCCGTCCTAATAAATATCCGGACACTTTCTTGGGAACGACCTCGAAGCATCGTTTATCTCCCGCCTCCTCCGTCCTCTCCATATCCGCTTTGATACCACGCTGAATATGGACTGATTCAACCCCCATTTCCTGGTTTTCTTTCAAGATTGGCTGACGCCGTGTTTTGAATAGTTACTAAACGTTGTTTCACTGGAAAAACGAGAGATATGAACTGTTGCACAGCTTGCTTATATTCGTTTAATTCTTAAAAATATTTGTTTCTAACTAGAAATAAAGTTGCGTTCACACCCTTGACTGAGGTCTTACTGAGGTACGAGTATAATTGGCTAAGGTTCTCTCACATTATTCATTCAGTTTTCTGGTGCACAAAAAAAGATAACTTTTTAGTAGTAAAAAAAAATATACACCGTCGACTTCTATTGTATATATGCCTGCAGTAAGTAGTCTTCTGTATACTGTAAATATTTTAATTTTCTTAAGTTCATAACTTTCGCGAATTTAGCAGCCTGAACATTGTTGGCAAAGATTGATTGTGCGAATATTTTCTCCCATGAATGTGAATTGCATACCGTTCCCAATTGCGAAAGTTTGTGTCCGAGAACTATTTTCTAAAACGACACTTCGCAAACATCGCGACATATTGACGCCGCGAAAACAAAGTCGTCTCGGGCCCCTGACGTCCGAAAGTATCAAAGAAATATCAGAGCGTCATTAATACGGCCTGTATTTCCTATAATTTTGGTTGCAGAGAAGAAAACTAGTACGTATGTCAGACATTCGGTGAGGGAACAGGCACACTATCTACACTATTATTAAACACTATAGCTGCAAATTATAGAGACCTGAAAGTTGTAAATTTTGCGATTTTAACGCAAGTGCACATGAAACAGGATTTTCAGTTTTGTGAAATACATACCAGACTCAAGCGAATCAAAAGTTTAAGATTCCGGCAGTACTAAGCGTACAAAATCGAAATCCTATTTTAGCTGAAACAAAACTGCATAATCCAAAAAAGACAGACTGCCGCCCTTCCGTCAAGTATGCAACGTAGCTTAATTGTTGTTATTCTAGGATATTCACAGCCGCCTGAGAAGGCATAACGTTTTCCAGAATGGTAAAACGAGATTAATGCATAAAAGCTGTATTAAATCTTTCATCTCATGTTTGGACCGTGGAATTGACGAACCCACGCAGAGTGAGGTTGTTAGGATTTTTTAATTAATCTTCTTTGACTAAATAAACATTCCGAGCTCTTATTTCCATCATGTATGTACAGATAGCAGCACAGTTTCCCTCTCCAGTTTTTGCACTAAAAATGAAAAAAACTATACTCAAACTTGCCAATGTATTGAAATGTGTTCATCTAGGGTGCAAACTTAATATTTTTGGACGGCACTACACTTTACGAATAACATTTGATTGATGTCTATATGTCATGTTCGTACTAAGAGCATCAATCACATAAAACATCTGATTTTAGACTCCTCTGGGCCCATCATTCTGATTTTATTTTTGTGTTTCTCAAACTTTGCATCTGCCTGTTCTCTACAAAATATTATATTCAGAGTGCAGAATAAAAACCGAGATGAATTAAATAGCGATTTAAATCATGATTTAAATAAAAGCAGTTTTACCATGACGATTTAAATCAAGCATTTCCCGCAAGAATTATTAAAATATTCAAATAATCATTTCGAAACAAATATTTACATCCGGCTGTACACGCGCAAAAAGCAGTGCCCTCTGAGAAATCGGAGCGTGTAGGTTTCTTTCTACCTTCCACCTCATTCGTTAGTTACGTAAAGCAAATCAGAACGTGAAAGAGAAAGGAAGTATCGATTTTTAACTAACACAATCATCCTGCATTTGTTCTAATTTGGTAGGTTTAGATGTAGAATATGTTAATTAAACAACTTTAAATTTGCAGTAATTGTTTATTTACGCATAATTATCCGTGATCGCACGCATTGGTCAATTACTCTGCCATGATTTAAAAATATATATTGTAATGAAGATTTAATATATCTGAGTTACAGATATTTACATAAAATTAGTCTGATTTTAAAACAAGTGAATATGATTTAACTAAACTAAATCAAATTTACTTTACTAAAAAAAATCTCATGCTTATATTTGTACATTTTTGTTACAGCACGATTAACTGGTGGAGGACCTGCTATTTTAAACAAGATGGATATAGGCATAATATATTTCATTATGTCCATAAGGCTGTTTTAAAAAAGTATATATCTAAATAAAACATATATTTTATAATCGAAAAAAGGTTGTAAGCAATAATTTAGATACCTAATGATTCGTTCTTGATATCTCAAATTCACGTAATAAAAATCAAGTTTCCCCATAAACTTCGACCCCCCGCTTCAAGCTATCGTGTTTGGTCAAGCCGTGAACATACTTAAAATGCATAATCGTAGGTTTTGCCTTAATTAAGCCGATACAATGTACGGCCAATGAAAGTGTAGTAAATTTGTAATGATCTTGAGCTGTGGGATGTGATATAAAATGCTGCGTACACTACATACCTTAACTCTCTGAGATATGAAAATACGCATACCTTTTAGACTGATCCTTAACCAGAAAGACTGGAGATGTAGTAATCTGAACAGACATGTATACATTTACTTAAGATATACCTAAGTTATTTCCTACTTTATCATAGCAGGGAGATCTGAAGTTGACCTGAAGAAATGTTATCGAGTATTTAGGAAACGATATGTATAAGAATAGTCTCTACGGAAACTTAAAAATAAGCTGTTACATTTTAAAACAAAGCTGCAACTCTAGAAAAAGCACGTGACTGGAATTAATTTATCATTTCTGTCCTTCGATTTCGTTTGAGCAAGAAACCCATTCATTCAAGCGATAAAATATAAATCCTATTGCTCCAGTGCTGTATCAATTCACGATACCTTAAAATACGAGTGGTGGGCTCTTTTCTTAACTTTTTATTTCTGGCTCTCTCTTTTACTTCTTTATTTTTTTGTCATTTTGCAATAAAAGAACGATGTTCTACTTGCCTTCGTTGCTTCGTTTGTATGTGTCTATCTTCCCAAAGTCCCTGACTAAGGGACTTGATTAGCGGCTTTAGGGCGACTAAGTTTGTATCCGAGACAGTACGAAAGCTCCAGTTAATTACGCAATTGAAAGTAAAGGCACGTTTCCATTAGCTAACCCTCTTTCAAAGACCATAAAGTGCTGTGGAGGGCCGACTCCTGACTGTTCCGAACAGGAAAGTTCGGGAAAAACGTTTTTTGGGTCTCTTAGCTCGTACTTTGGTGAACAACAATACACATGTCTTTTTATTTAGGGTCATAGTCTTCTCACCCCCCGGGTTCCATCTCCAGTCAGTCGGTTTATTTCAGACTCTTATGTTTATTCTGGATAAAGAAAGTTTGAAGCGTCCGACGTTTGCTCTACAAAGACGGGCTCCATACCTCCAAACGCTTCTTAAGAAGGAGGCCCAAATGTTTAATTTTGTCGACATAACACATAAACTGCGTAGACATATTAATGTATTTTTTTATACTCAACTCATTTAAACTGAAATGCTTGGGAGAGCACCTACTCAAGGGATGTTGATTTAAATGGTATAACCCTGAACAGAAAATTGATTCCTGCATTCAAATATCAGTAGCAAAGTAAAGTTAAAGATCGGTATAGTCTGCTTCTTGGACTCAACCGTGTGCATCGTTTTAACTAGGAAATATATATTTCTGGTGGCTTGTGTTATTACCCCGATGAACTAATCAAGTAACATCGTAGGAATAAACACAGCTATTTTACTTTAGAAGGAGGAAGACAAAAAAGCGCCGTTAATTATCGCACGACAGAGCTGGTAGTAGTACATCAGCTAACGAAGCAAGCGTCTCAGATTCGAGCTGTCAGTCCACGTACAACGCTAACTTTGCCAAAGTATTCTGAACTATAAAAACAAATTATTCACCATACCTATTCATAATGAACACGCTAATATCCTGACTTCTGCCCGCAGCCGACCAACTTTGGAGAGGCATTTTAGAATTAATTAGCGAAACACTTTTCACCATAGGCGGCATCACATACCAATTATAAGACATGAATTCGGACATTTGAGATAAAATATGAGGGAGCAATTACTGATAATGATTTCGCTTCGTCAAGGTATTAAATTGCAACAGCGCCTTACAAGTAATCGTAACGTCTTTGTTCAATTCGCGCAACACAGTGTTGATGAGTTTAGTAGATTCCGAACATCAAGCCACTGCCTCATGAATTCTATTACTTCAGCGATTGTGTCTTAAGGGCATATATTTGAATGGTACGCTCAAATTAATACATTTTCTACGTTGCGTCGAGCCATTTTAATTATTTCGATATTTTGTCATTATTACAATATTGTGACATATTGGGCTAGTTGGTTTTAAGTGAACATCTGGGAAGAAACAGCGGCCGAAAGCTTGGACAAGGGTATAGAAACACACACGACAGGACGGCGCTGAACTAACAACTGGTTCTTTAATACACAAAAAAGGAAGAAAATAAGAAGCATCTTAATCAGAAAAAATAGAAATATGCTGCTTGGTTGACATGTGCGTGCTGTCTATTTTGTCCGTGCAAGATGCTTATGGTTTTCTTCCTTCCTTTTTTGTGTAATAAAAAATGAAAGCCGTTTACAACTCCCTGTAATGCCGAATTGGAGCGCAGCTCTTGAGGAGGAGGAGGAGGGAAGGGTACTCAGGGGAGGGTATACCCCTCCTCATCCTCCTCCTTCTCCTCCTCCCCTCATCCTTCAATCTCCTCCGGGGGGGGGGGGGGAGGGAGGGTCACGGGACCTCCGGGGGGGGGGGGGGAAGGGGGGGTCACGTGACCTCAGGGGGGGGGGGGTCACGTGACCACGGGGGCCACGGGACCTGGGGGGTCACGTGACCTCGAAGGGGGCGGTCACGTGACCTCGGGGGGGGGGGCTCGCGCTGTGCATGTCCCAACATGCACCACGCGGTTATGCCGACGGCGACGCCGACGCCGACGCCGACGCCGACGGCGACGCCGCTCAAGCCGGAAACGGGCGCCTAAGAGCTGCGCTCCAAAACGGTTGTTGGTATAGCGCCGTCCTGTCATGTGTTTTTCCATACCCTCGTCGAAGTGTTTGGCCGCTGTTCCTTCCCAAGACGGTTATTATTATTTTGCCTATGTATGTTCTGGGACTTTAAACTAAAAAAAGGCAGAGCTAATCTCGTTGTCATGAATTGCTAGAAAATTAACCATGGTGGAACGTAAGATGACTACGTTAATAACGTTTTCACTCGGTTTGCTTTTTTATTCGCCCTTTTTGCTCGGGGGCAAACTCGCTGGGGTCATCTATCGGCTAACCCTGTTTAAGTTCTGCCCTAAGAACAGTTTCTAATTTGTTACGCCACAAGCATACTGTTCGTCTCTTATCGGCGTAAGCGTACATCAAGGAATTGGGATACTGCTAACGGTTATTATTTTCTTTTATGAAAAAAAAAAAAGCCTCAACTGTGTTGCCTCAGAAATGCTTCAAAACCAGCAATCTTCCACAGGACCGGTAGCGTTATCCGATCATTTTCCCATTCTTGACAACATATATCAATCCACGCACGGTAAAGTGATTACGTTGAATCTAAAAAACACGATGTAAATAAAAAAAAAATTACCTAAGAATCTTTAATTTGTTTTGTTGAAAATTCAGACTTTTAAGAAGTACAAACGGAACAGGTCAAAACGAACCTCTGACATTGTCGATTCAGGTTGCTGTTTTTCCCTGGGTTTATGTTTTATTTTGTATTCTTGCCTTCCCAGCAAATGAAATAGCCTAAACAAATACCCATATCGTATGTAATAGTGCTGAAAACTTTAGATTTCCCTGGTATGGAAGCGAAATGTTTGGGTTCTCTCGCGCGCGTCGTGTTGTGAACGCGAATATATTACGGTATCACATGCATCATGGCTTATGACTGGTAATGAACCGTATAGTAGACAAAGTTAATGGCTCATATAATAGCAGGCACTTGGGTGATTATCTCGGGAAATGATCAAGGGTTGCAGTTCTGAGTTGCATAACTTCCCAAACGTGTCGGTCCTCATCTGATGCAATGAAGGACGCCAAGCTCTGAATTTAAGCAGATGTATTGCATGTTAATTCACCTGGTCGAACGAACATAACACCTATAAGCTTTATTCTCATCTACATAAAAATGTGCTAAGTATTGCAATATTCCGGCTACTCGTTGAGCAATATAAATGTTTAGATTACGCTCTTTTCAAAGCAATTGAAAACCAGTTTTGTGGATCTGGTCGCCATCGTTTCTAAAGCTGCTGTGCTTTAACTTATGATGGTGGCATTCAAAATAGATGTACATTTTATCTAAAAATATTTAAGCTTAAAGTTTTGAAATATTCAGGTATATTCTTTTTTGTTCGATCCGGATGCTTTCTTATCAAGCTCAATTTACAAAAAATCATATCCGCACTTTACTTGATCTTTTCACCAGTCCGTGCTAACTGTGGATAGTTGGGGGAAAGGTTTTGATCGATCCAGGACTTTGATAGTAGTTCGTGAAAGGAAGGATGTGATAATAAGGCGGCGCCGCTCTGATAGGTTCCATGCAGGTCACTCGCCTTACGGGACTTCAATTCTGCAAGCACCCGTCTTTGTGCGCAAGAATTTAGAAAAACTACAAGCCAAAAGACTGCATGATTTCCGATTCAATCTTGAACATTTCTGTTAGGTACAGATATTCTGAAAGATCATAAGCAGGATGTGTCGTTTCAATCACCAGACGCCGATTCCAGCAATATCGTCTAGTAAATGCTTGGCCGGATTCAGACGTCACATTTTGAGGAAATACCGTTTATTAGGCAATCGGTCCACTCAACATTGCCCAAGGCATCAGAATACCAAAGGTGTTTGCAACTCAGCCCATAGACCTTTTCCGTGTAGTCGTCGCCATGTGGAATAGCGGAACTTCTGGTGCGTAGTAAAATATCGCTTTGCCCTTGCGATTCATCTGGGAAGTGTTCACGTTTTTATCACTGTTGATAATCCTTCTTCTTTTGCCTCTTCTAAAATCTTTTACTTGTTCCAGGTCGTAATGTCTTAAATTGTTTTCGTCGCCCATACCGGATGTGTGAACTACGTGACTGGGGACAATGGTGAACGGAAAATATCTATTGAGCGTACACCAAACAGCAGCCGCCAGTATCAGCCCTCGCGGCAATACGCAGCGCGACGCCCCTGGAACCAATGCTAGGCCTCCTCTTCTCGAGTAGCGAACTAGACACGGGGTGGGCCGGCTTCCCCGGTATTCACGGTGCGGCTGCGCTAATTAATTAGAGGTCCAAGTCACGGTCGATGAGTCAGCTTGGGAAGCGAATGGTCCCAACGAGCGCTGCGTCCTTCTGCTTTTCTGGTGAAGGGAAGCAGCGTGTGAAACGGATAACGAATCGACGTCCCTGCCGCGGCCCTGCGGTCCTTTGTCAGCGCGTGGGGGGGGGGGGGGGGGGGGGGGGGGGGGGTTAGCGGGCGGTCGGAAAGAGCCGATTGAGGGCACCGACGCCCCGTTGATTTAGGACGGCCTTCAGAGGTTCAAACTTCACCACCCAAAGAGGGTCGGCACTGCTCTCAAACTTTTGTAATATTACCATTAATATTAAACTGTTTATTGAAAGGGTAATCTCTAATCCTATGTCTACTATATAATTTTTTGTTTGTTTTGCTGTTCATAGTATGTTGCAATAAAGTAGGGACAGTTTCCTACTTCTGTTGTTTAAAAACATATTCACATTGTCATTGAAAATTATAAGATACACTAATACTGGCAAGGGTTACAGTGAAATGGGTTGTCTTTTGCTTACGAAGCATATACTAACTCTAGGGTTTTGCCATATAAAGTATTTAAAATGATGTACTGATGTCCAGATTTTGCAGAGAACTAACTGAATTTTTTTTTAATTCGCGTCAGTTTTCTATAATACCAAAATAAGACTGCAGCCGGCTACTATAGCAGTTAGAAAGCGTCACGTTTTTCTCGTCAATTTAATCGCGTCTGTGTCAAACGCCTGTAACGTTTAACAGGAGTCAAAGAGGTCACGCCGATTTCGGCTTGACTTGTGTAGCGCCAATATCGGCGTTACATGGAATTGTAGGCGTTAAAAATAAGCGTAGTTTCAAGCCCACATAACGGTGTTGGGAATCAGAGCTGCTCTCAAACTAGACCTTGGGTGCAGCGCAGCAGAGTTGGTCTACGGCACACCACTCCGCATGCCAGGTGATTTCTTCTGTGCTTCACCATGAAACTCTACCTGATCCCCTCGACTACGTGGAAAAACTACGCTCACTTATGGCCAACTTTCGTCCCACCAACAGAAAATCTTCGTCAGCCCGGACCTTTCCACTGCCACACATGTTTTTGTGCGCCATGACTCCGTGCGACGATCGCTACAGCCTACTTACGACGGCCCGTACAAAGTTCTTGCTAGAGCGACCAGACATTTCACCTTGGCCTACCCGAATCGGCAAGACAACGTTGATATTGACCGCCTCAAAGCAGCATACCTTTTGTTCTCCAACAGTACGGCAAACGAAACGATGACTCTTCCGTCTTTTTCCAAAGCGAACGCTCCACTTCGACGATTAAAGACAAAGCACGTTCCCGCTCCGTTCAATTTTGTATCCCACCTAATCCCACCTAGCGCTCTAACAGCCTTTTCAACCGCTGTTTGAGCTAGGCGGGGAGCACATGTAGCGACCGGCATTGTTGCATAGGGCGGCGCACCGACCGCTAGGTTGCTCATGCATAACGGAGCGAGGTAGGAGCCGCGATGAACGAACAGCGCGACACGCGCACAGAACGAACAGGACGACCAGCATCAGCAGCTATGTTTCGACGCTCCATGGACTGGTCCTCATCTTAAGTATTATTGTAGATATGTAAATAAATAATTAATTTGGTTAAGAACTAAAGGCCTCGACGACTACAACGGTTATTGGATTGAAGATGTAGGCAGTTTTCGCCTGAACTAGTAAGTGTCGGAACATGAGGACGCTTTTTGGGGAACGGGCCGCTGTGCCGGAATTTTGCCGTCGGTGCTGACGACTCGCAACGCCAGATGGTACCAAGGTTAGAAAATTTCAAAGAATGTAAATCGAACTTTTTGCCCGCGGGATTTTTAGATATCTGGAATTTTCGTAAATGAAGCGATTAAAGTTTAGTCGGAACGAGATCGCCAACCAAGGCATCGACCGGAATTGGGCCCAAGCTGAGTGCTGACGACATTCGTCTCTTGTTATTCGTGGGCCACGTTTTGTTTTTAAACTGAAGTTCCGGTGACATAATGTGCTATCTAGTGAGCCCATAATAAATACCCGAAGTCACCTGAGCATGAGTTTTCAGCAAAATGTAAAAGGAACGTACTTTTTTAAATTTACAATAACACATACAATTAGTTTCAGACTTATATAAAATGCTCAGGTGGCGACGTTTCTTAAAAAAAAATGAAAAAAAAACCTTTCAGGCCTTTCCACTCTGGCGAAGAGGGAAGAGCAGCGGAGCTGTACTATGTAAAGCAATTTATGAGCGACGGTGGCAACCAGACAACCGGCAATTCGGTTGTCTGGTTGCCGCCGTCGCTCGTAGATTGTGGTAGCTGTCAGGAGAGTTATGTCGAGAGTTTGTCCATGGACACGAAACTGGGGAAACTAGTCCTTAGCGGCTCCGCTGTAAAAAGGATTTGTAAACTGTATAATGACTGGGCTTCGTCCACTATACATGGGTTGCACGTGACGTCATTCAAAGAGCGCTCCGATAACCACCAGAGTCGAGGGCAAGAAGGAGCTCCCCTCTTATCAGGACACTCTTTTGTGCCTCCCGGATTTGCACAAGCGTCGCTATTCTCCTCCCAGAAGATTAGAAAAGATTAACCCGTCACTCAAAATTCTTACAAAAGCAGCTTCCCTCTCCTCCTCTTACATGGTGGTCAAAAGTGTGCGATGTGACGTCAGTGCAACCCATGTATTGTTGAACTTCTTAATTATGATTCAATATTTGTACTACTCTAGGGTGTCCGTGTGGTTAACCACAAACACTTATTTTGAGCATGAAACCTGATTAAAAGCATTTACATTATATTTTGACTGAAGAAAATCGGAAAGAGTCTTCTGAACTTTTTTTTAAGATTAAATAGTATTAGGTTTTTGTAATACCTTAGTATTGATATTTTCTTTCGTAGAGTAAGTAGAAAATCACTGTATTTTCTGGAGTGCCAATCTAAAATGTGAATTAAAGTGGCAACCTCTCGAAGCCCGTCGTAGAAATTTTCGTTTAAAATTTCTTTATAGTATTTATATGAGCCTTGCGGCATCGACATAACATTACAAAATATTTATGGCAACCCTACTTCATTTCTCACTGGCGGGATCACTCCAGAGAAACTTGATCTTACACATGTAAAACAGACATTTTTAAATACTATTTTTTTAAGTGCAGTAGTCAGCATTGAAGTGCGCTATCTGACGATCTGGTGTCTAAACATTTGAACTCGCTATTTTTTTCCATGCTCTCACCAGCTCTTAAGGTTCGCGATATATTGATATTCATATGCATTTCCAGAGTGGCGTTTGAACTTGTTTGGGAGCTTTTAAAATAATTGGGGTTGTGTGGATATTTATACAGCGTGTAGTTGGTCAGCCATTTCAAAGTTGCGTCGAGTCACTCGCTGTAGATGAGCAATTGAGCCAGTGCAGTACAACCGCTAGCCTGGGTCTGTAACGTGCACCACGCAGTAGTGATACACGACCGCCACAACCACCTTTCCTAAGCTGTTTGTGTGTGCTTCGTGTTTCGGTTCAGGTAGCACGCATTTTTTTATGTACATTGTTATTGATGTCATTTGTTTGTTGGCATTTACTGTAATGCTCTCAATTGCGCTGTAGAGAATCTGAAATAAATAAATATAGAAATTAATAAATCTGTCGATTTAAACGACAGCCTCGTGTTAAAACTTGAAACGTGTTTTTCTTCTCAGATATTTACCTTTACCGTACCAGTTCTTCTCCCGAAACAAAGAGAAGAAGTCTGGAACGAAGCTCACATCATTTGCTACTAAAACAGTGAAAACATTGACTGTTGAAACAGTTGATTTTTTTTTATTTTTACTTTTTTCCGGGAAATAAATTTTCACCGAGCCACCAATCCAATATAAAGTTCCAGACTAAAAAAAGTACAAATTTGAAACATATAAAAGAGAATATATGCATCATATTTTATTTGTGTTTATTATTACAGTGCATTTTAAACTGCTACAATGTTTACCGTTGGAGACGTGTCCTCAGGAGCATGAAGATTGACGTCACATTCGCCCACCGTTGTCAAGCGGCGCAACTGTGGGATGCACGGAAAAGAGCCGACGGGGGTCCTCCATGCATATGTATAGCGGTCATGATTAGGTGGCTGTGAATCAGGGCTTATGCAAAGTGGACCTGCCCGTCGAGTAGGCGTCCACTTTTATTGTGCCATTTTCGGGTCCTTCATTTTTGATTGTGAGTCATGAGGCTCCCCGTTCTCGTGCGCTCCACTCCCATTTCCCCCTCTTTTTTTTAATTCCGGACCGACAAACTGACTGTCCGGGACGCGGACAACGGCGCTGGCGGCCTGAAAGCCAATTCGAGAGTATGATGTGTGAAGTATTTTTGGTGACGACACCTCATAGGGTGTGGGTCTACGTGGAGTGGGGTACACAATAAAAAAAAATAATCCGGTATTGCCAGATTTGTCTACTTGGAAGTTGTCGCGGTGTAGAAATTGGGGCACTGGAAATATAGACGCTTTACACACGCGCCAGATTGAGCCGCCATAGCCGCCCTTCTCTTGTCTTACCGAGATGCCGAGCCACTGAAGCGGGCGTTGACGAGTCTCCACAATGCCTATGCTGGGGGGAAGGACACAGTAACACTTAAAATGGCAATAACCTGTCCTGCTGTGGAAATGATGAAGTCAAGCGAACGGAATAAGTGGGAACAAAAACTGAAGGTCAGTTATGGCGGCGCCCATGCACAGCTGCTGTAAAGCGTCTATATACGCGCGGGGAGAACTTCAGGCGCTCTAAATTGTTTAATCTCCTCAAGAAAAGCATTCAAAGTGCGGCCTCCGAAGTTTGCTCGCGAAATGGGGACAAACTTCGCTGTCGAGCAAATCTACTCGTTAACTAGTAGAATATAAGATAGGCTGCAATTTACACGTAATGTCTTTTAATAATAGTCTAAATGTGTTCTTCATTGAAAGCTTTCTACAATTAAGAATACCAATCAGAAATTATTTACTCGAAAGACGTCGACATAAAACCCAGTGGCTTTGCTACAGATGTTGGTTGCTCTTTGAGTCGCTATGCTATTAAGAAAATACCGCAACAGCTGCTGTGTTTTACAAAACAAATATGACGTACAAAAACTGAACTCTTTTATAACTCCATTGGTGCTTTTGAAGCTGCGCTATTTGAATTTCCTATACTCCAGCGCGATTATAAAAATGTGAGAATAAGAGAGAATTAAAAACAAAAATGTAAATTGCTGGACGGGAGGAAATATTTAGTGCAACAAGCGTCTCGGACTTGAGTGACAGCTAGCGTCTACTGTTTGATATCTGCCTTCACCTCCCCACCGCCGCATTGTTCACGCGCAGCCAGAGGAACAGCGCAGCGGCGTCCCTGCTGAGACGCCCATTCAAAAACGATGCGCGGTTTTGCGTTTGTTTGCTTAGGAGTTCGTTGGGGCTGTATTTTCTTCAGCTTTCTTTGTCGTCTTATTGTCGACCCCAGGAACTACAGTGCGCCTTCGGGAGCGATAGACCCGAATAAGAGAGAAACCAAAACGAACGAAGAAACAAGGGCACGGGAGGAGGCCCCCCCAAAGTACCCTTCTGAGGTCTTCCACTCAGCCATTCTTTATGCCCCGAACCCTCCGCTCCTTGTGGTCGGTCGAGGCTGAACTTCCTTTTTCTAAGTGTTGTTATATGTACATTGGGCACGCTTTTACACGTTACTACGCGTAGGGCACTGTCTAGAAGATAACTTAGTTCGCACGGACCGCGCAATTGTTGCCTCGAGGAAAAATAGTCCTTTTGACTTCTAACTTCGGATTATTCTCTCCCATTTACGTTTCTTTCATCCGTCTATGCCTGCCTTCCGACTCCATGTCGGAGTTTTTAACTACCATAGTTTTTCAATTGGGTGGCTTGTGCCCCGCTATTTGTCTAATAAACACGTGACCTTTTTAGAGTAGTATGGAAAAGCGGCGACTTTGCACTTTAGTACTTGTTTTTATTTACTGCTTTATTGGGTTTTTATCGCAATGAATTAGCTTACAAGTGGAACTAAGATGTCGGACTCAAGAACCTATGCGATTTATTTGAACTGACCAACTTCTCAAAGCTCCTAGTTCAAATTGTTGTTCTACTTACAATATATATATATATATATATATATATATAATATATATATATATATATATATATATATATATACAACGGGCATGGTGGCGGGAGGCCGAAGGCGTGCGTATATAACTGGGAACAAAAAAACCCTTTTCACCAAGGGTTTTTTCTTCCCAGTTAAACAACAATTTGAACTAGGCCTGAGCTTTGGGAAGGGTATACATACATACATACATATATATACATACATACATACATACATATATATATATATATATATATATATATATATATAGATATATATATATAGAAATATATATATTTTTTTTCTTCCCAGTTATACCCACGCCTTCGGCCACCCGCCACCATGCCCGTTATATATATATATATATATATGTGCGTGTGCGTGTGCGTGTGCGTGTGCGTGTGCGTGTGCGTGCGCGTGTGCGTGTGCGTGCGCGTGTGCGTGTGCGTGTGCGTGTGCGTGTGCGTGCGCGTGCGCGTGTGCGTGCGCGTGTGCGTGCGCGTGTGTGTGTGTGTGTGCCATTTCATGGGTTAGATATTTGAAAGTATAATTGAATGATATATAATAATTGAATGAATTACGGAAGCGTCTTTTTAAACTGAGGCTCGACAAACTTTTGATGATACCGCTAAAAAAACGGTGCTGGCAATGCTTTCTAACAATTATTTTAAAAACTCAACTAGCATGTTCTAGATATATTTTCTTACACTCTGAAATAAAATCGCGTGTCATTGCTATGGCACTTTACTCGCGATTGTTGGCACACAGTGATAATTTATTTATTATTTATTTATTGATTTATTTATGAATACTACTAATTCTCATTGGAGGATTTTAGTAGGGTGGTACAAAACACAGATGCATAACCATAATGCAGAAAAACAGTTATACAGAGGGTAAAAATATATGAAACAAACGGAGTGGATGAGACATGGTATTTTCACATCATGAGCGCTTCGACATCATCCATGAACTGTTTTAGCGAGCTAGCGCGGACAACGTGTCCGGGCAAACTGTTTCATTCCTGGACTGCTAGCGGAAAAAAATGAAAATTTAAAGCAATTATTTTTAGGTTGGAACTCTCTGAATAATTTCCCATGGTTTGAACGGGTTTCTCTTCCATCGTGGGGAATAAGGTACTTAGATATTTCTATTTTAGTCAAGTTATTGGCTATTTGGTAAATTAGCTTTAATCTCGTGAGCTTAGCTCTTTTTTCTAATGGCTGCACGCCGAGTACTCTACACAGCTCAGATGATGAATCACGCGTGCCAAACTTATTAGTAATAAACCTTACAGCGAGCCTCTGCACTTTGTCCAATTTTTGTATGGTAGTTTTTGTGAAGGGGAACCAGACAGGGCTGGCATATTCAAGCACAGGCCGAATAAGTGTCGTGTAGGTCAACAGTTTGGCATCGCGTGAAGCGTATTTTAGTCGCCTTCTTATGCACCACAATTTCGTAAGCGCTTCTTTGGTCACTGCGTCTATGTGCATGCCCCAGTCCAGATCACTTGTGAACAGGACACCCAGGTACTTGAACTCATGGACGTTTTGTATAGTGTTTCCGTTGATCTTATAAGAATGATTGAATATGTTTTTTTCCTACTTATGGACATTGCTACTGTTTTGTCTGTGTTAATAAGCATCTGCCATTCTTTACACCAGTCTGAGATCTTGTCTAACGCGCTTTGTAGTTTTAAGTGGTCCGAAGAATTTGTTATTTCAGAATATATTATACAATCATCAGCAAAGAGTCTAACGTTGATGTCGATGTTATCAGTTATATCATTAATATAGAGCAGGAAGAGAAGAGGGGAAAGTACTGAACCCTGAGGTACTCCTGAACACACGGCCTTATTAGCTGAGCTATTTCCGTTAATTTTCACGAATTGAGATCGTCCAGAGAGGTAGTCCTTAATCCAATTTACAATTTGTCCGTCGCCCTGAATTTTTGTTAACTTGAAAAGTAGTTTATTGTGGGAGACTCTGTCAAACGCTTTTGACAGGTCTAAAAATATGACATCCACTTGGCTTCTTCGATTTATAACCGAGGAAAAGTCGTGCACGCTTTCAATTAACTGAGTGACGGTTGACAATCCGGATCGCAAATCGTGCTGGCATACACCTAAAACGTTGTTTTCTTCGACGAAAGCAGTGATATGCTTTAGGATAACATGTTCCAATAATTTGCAACATGTTGATGTAAGTGAAATCGGCCTATAGTTTGAAATGCTCTCTCTGCTGCCCGATTTATGAATTGGAATAACTTTAGCTTGCTTCCAGTCAGGTGGATTTTTCGATTCTTGCAGCGATTTCCTATATATTAGTGATAAGTATTTTGACATCCATTCTGCGTACCTTATCAGAAATGCGTTCGTAATATTATCTGGCCCGGCGCTTTTTTTAGGGTCAAGATTAAGAAGAAGACAGAGTACGCCGGCCTCAGATATTGTTATGTTTCCCAAGGTATTTTGTAATTGCTTATTCATGTAGGGAGGCACAACGCCGTTGTCGCGTGTAAAGACTGAAAGGAAATAGTCATTGAAGTTGTTAGCCTTGTCCGGGCTATTCACGATTGCTGTATCGTTTATTACTTTCGCGCGCGAATTTCTGTACCTCCAGAATTTATCTGGTGCTGTTCTAATGAAGGAATAAAGAGTTTCGTTGTAAAACTTCTTTTTAGCACACTTTATTTTGCTCCCAAGTTCCTTAGTTAAGTTCGTGATTTGTTCTTTCTTCGATGCACTTTTCGTAATCTTTGTTTGTTTTTGGAGTCTGTTAATTTTTCGCTTGGTATGAATAATTTCACGCGTTATCCAAGGATTTCGCTTAGCGGTTCTTTTGATTTTAGTTGGAATATGGGTATTCATACAATGGGAAATTATTGACTTGCAGGAATTCCAAAGGTCATTTGTGGATTTATCTGATTGTAGGAAAAGTTCATAAAAAGGGTCAAAGCGATTATCGAAACAATCCAGGATGGCTACATCATTAGCACGGTTTAAGTCTAAAACTTGAATAACCTTGCTGGTATTTTTAGGAACCGTATCTAGTCTAAGCGAGGCTACCACAATGTCATGGTCAGATATTCCGTCAACGATGTTCACGTCTAGTTCCTTTAGAAAGTAGCCGCTCACGAATATCAGTTCAAGGACACTCTGCGAGGAAGCCTGCGTACGTGTAAAGTCTGACACAATCTGGGTCAACTCATAACTAAAGCAAATATCGCACATAGGCTTTGTTCCGCCAAGGCATGCTAAGGAGTCTTGAGGTTCGGGCCAAGTAATTTCAGGCATGTTGAAATCTCCCGCCAGTATTATTTTACCATTTGGCTGAATGTTCAATTGCATGTCCTTATACAGAATGTCAAAAAAATTGGCAGATTCGTTGGGAGGCCTGTAAGCAGCACCAACGTACAGGGTAAAATCATTAAACGAAAGTTTACACCATAATGACTCAATGCCTGTCACGTCCGGCATCGGCGTGGCTTTAAAACACGTTTTGTACAAGATAGCTTCTCCTCCGCCGCGTGAATGTCGATCTTTTCTTATTACTAAGTAGTTTGGTATATTAAGCTCGTTATCTTGAATATGCGACGAAAGCCAGGTTTCCGTCACTATCATAACATCTGGATCGTGAGTCATGGCCTCAAGCTTTTCCAATTTGTTCAACAGGCTTCTTGCGTTAACGTTTAGTATTTTTATTGCAGAGTTTTTAGTATCAGCCCTCGGACGCAGTCATTCGTGCGTACTGCTTCCAGGCAGGGGAGTGATGTCGTTTTTGTTTTCATCCCATGCGTACATTTGGTCATTTAATTTCACTTTGTCGAAACGTAGAGTTACCTTATCTCCGGACGTTTTGTTTTGTTTCGTTCGCTCCACCAGCGTTTTTCTGACTTCTTGTACGTTTTTCGAAAAGTCTTCGTTTATCGAGAATTTGGATTCTTTAAGCTTCTGACAGTTTCGTAGGATTTTCATTTTGTCTCGAAAATCTAAAAGTTTCAAAATGACGGGGCGGGTCTTTTCAGGCGAGAATTTACCGATGCGGTGAATTTTTTCGATAGGTACAGGTTGTAGCTGCAAGCGATCTTCTATTATTTCTTTTGTAACCCTTGCTTCAAGAGTGCTGCTGTCATTGCGTCCAGATTCTTCAATTCCATAAATTATTAAGTTGTTCCTACGACTACGGTTATCTAAGTCGTCATACTTGATTTTGAGTTCGTTTAGACTGGTTCCCAAAGCTTGTACATTCGCGACGCAAGTATTAAGTTTTTTTTGCATCCTTCCCAGCTCTTCGAGGCTGGCTTCAATATTGTCTAACGTGATTGACGTGGTTTGTTGGTTTGTTTTTATTTCCCTGAGCTCACTACCCATTGCGTTCAGCTTAATCATTACATCCTCCAGGGTAATGGGGCCGGGGTTGCTCTCAACGTCCCCGCCGAGCATAAGAAGTTTTTCCAACAGTTTGAAAACAGTGCACAAAACAACAAGTTGGCTCCGTGGGCACGGCAGCAGGACTAAGCAAACGTCGTTACTTCTAATCGAAGATGTGTGACCCTCTCTTACCTGCATGAAAAACAGGAACGGGTTTGTGGCCGTCATCCTTGCACAGCCACCGTGCCCACAAAGCGTACGTTCCCGGGGAATCGCCTTTATACGATCCAGCGTCGTTGATGCTTCCGTCGATGCCGTTGACGATTTGTGAAGATTGCCGAGGAAACGTAGTTGCACAGAAGTATCCAGTCAATGGTACGACGTCGGCAGCAGTTTCACTGTCGGGGCGTCTATCACAGTAAAGCGTCCATCACGAAAGGCAGAATATCGATGGTCCTCCGTGAGATGACCAAGCGAAAATGCGTTCAGCACCTGCATGAAAAACAGGAACGAGTTTGTGGCCGTCATCCTTGCACAGCCACCGTGCCCACGAAGCGTACGTTCCCGGGGAATCTCCTTTATACGATCCAGCGTCGTTGATGCTTCCGTCGATGCCGTTGACGATTTGTGAAGATCGCCGAGGAAACGTAGCTGCACAGAAGTATCCAGTCAATGGTACGACGTCGGCAGCAGTTTCACTGTCGGTGCGTCTATCACAGTAAAGCGTCCATCACGAAAGGCAGAATATCGATGGTCCTCCGTGGGATGACCAAGCGAAAATGCGTTCAGCACCTGCATGAAAAACAGGAACGAGTTTGTGGCCGTCATCCTTGCACAGCCACCGTGCCCACGAAGCGTACGTTCCCGGGGAATCTCCTTTATACGATCCAGCGTCGTTGATGCTTCCATCGATGCCGTTGACGATTTGTGAAGATCGCCGAGGAAACGTAGCTGCACAGAAGTATCCAGTCAATGGTACGACGTCGGCAGCAGTTTCACTGTCGGGGCGTCTATCACAGTAAAGCGTCCATCACGAAAGGCAGAATATCGATGGTCTTCCGTGAGATGACCAAGCGAAAATGCGTTCAGCACCTGCATGAAAAACAGGAACGAGTTTGTGGCCGTCATCCTTGCACAGCCACCGTGCCCACGAAGCGTACGTTCCCGGGGAATCTCCTTTATACGATCCAGCGTCGTTGATGCTTCCGTCGATGCCGTTGACGATTTGTGAAGATCGCCGAGGAAACGTAGCTGCACAGAAGTATCCAGTCCATGGTACGACGTCGGCAGCAGTTTCACTGTCGGGGCGTCTATCACAGTAAAGCGTCCATCACGAAAGGCAGAATATCGATGGTCTTCCGTGAGATGACCAAGCGAAAATGCGTTCAGCACCTGCATGAAAAACAGGAACGAGTTTGTGGCCGTCATCCTTGCACAGCCACCGTGCCCACGAAGCGTACGTTCCCGGGGAATCTCCTTTATACGATCCAGCGTCGTTGATGCTTCCGTCGATGCCGTTGACGATTTGTGAAGATCGCCGAGGAAACGTAGTTGCACAGAAGTATCCAGTCAATGGTACGACGTCGGCAGCAGTTTCACTGTCGGGGCGTCTATCACAGTAAAGCGTCCATCACGAAAGACAGAATATCGATGGTCTTCCGTGAGATGACCAAGCGAAAATGCGTTCAGCACCTGCATGAAAAACAGGAACGAGTTTGTGGCCGTCATCCTTGCACAGCCAAATAATATTAGTAGGTGGTTAATAGGGTGATCGTCCCTTCCTGCGACGTCATGGGGACCTCCGAGTGACGCGTAACCCCGATATGTCCACTGGCTGGAGGGGTTTCTCATCTTTCCTATGTCGAGTCCGACTAAGCAATGTATCGATCACCTAGTGATTATCGTTTCCCTGATTTCTTTTTTTCGATAACGAGTTTTACCGTTTTGTTTTGATCTTATACCTGAAAGGTGGTATTGCGGTGTAATCTGCTATTGACCGGGCCAGGCATGACAAAATTATTCTCAAAAAGTAATAAAATTACGTCACTAATTTCTGTCGTGAAAACTGCAAAAATATAAATAAATTACACTGCAGATTATCACAGACTAAAAGTAATATTATTCCTTTAGAATTACTTTTCAAAAGTAATGACATTACTTTGACGTTACTTTCAATTTGCTGTGCATATTTTGGTTATTTTATATACGTATGTACAAGAACTTAGATCTTTCTGTTCGCAGCAACGTGCGCTTCAAAGTGAGATGCTGAACAGGCGCTCTTCTGAAGCATACGACGGAACTATGAAACACACGAGTAGACGCTTCTTTAAATGTTAATCAAACACAGTCGATACGCATTTCACAGTTCATTCAACGGTGAAGGTATTCAGGCAAAGGCTGTTATGCTCCGTATTTTTTTATACTGGAGAAGTCGTAGTCCATGCAAGTAACTTTGGTCGAAACATGGCAGCTCGCACTTTCAAGAAGTCATGTGAAACATTATCCTCCTGGATCGGACGCCATCTAAATGTTTTCTGCCACAAGTACTGTAGAAAAAAAAGAGAAAAAAGAACATTATCGAAATTTTTTTTAGTAGTATTGCTAAAAACGAGCCCAAGTTGTCGCACAAGTAGGCTGGAAACGGTGTTTGTGGGAACGCGTTACAAGTGACTGTGCTACCGGTCACGCGTTACGTTTTTGTAACGTAGTAACGTACTCGTTACATTTTCAAAACAGTACGGGCGTCTATCACAGTAAAGTGTCCATCACGAAAGGCAGAATATCGATGGTCCTCCGTGAGATGACCAAGCGAAAATGCGTTCAGCACCTGCATGAAAAACAGGAACGAGTTTGTGGCCGTCATCCTTGCACAGCCACCGTGCCCACGAAGCGTACGTTCCCGGGGAATCTCCTTTATACGATCCAGCGTCGTTGATGCTTCCGTCGATGCCGTTGACGATTTGTGAAGATCGCCGAGGAAACGTAGCTGCACAGAAGTATCCAGTCCATGGTACGACGTCGGCAGCAGTTTCACTGTCGGGGCGTCTATCACAGTAAAGTGTCCATCACGAAAGACAGAATATCGATGGTCTTCCGTGAGATGACCAAGCGAAAATGCGGTCAGCACCTGCATGAAAAACAGGAACGGGTTTGTGGCCGTCATCCTTGCACAGCCACAACGCATACATATAACATATTAAGAGAACCCGTGTCTATAGAATGAAGCACTTCGTGTTTACTTTCATACAACGCATGCGCGGCGCGGCTAACGCACGTCATGCTTGAAAAAAAAATGGTATCAGAACACGTTAGTTTCCCCAGAGCCTTAAAAATCCCACAGGAGACTTTAACAGCTAGACAACGATATTGCAAGAGTAAAATTTAATAAAGGGGGTGACATATGTATCTTAGCACCGATGTAATTAACACTTCATTAGTGAAGCATTTTCGTTCCGCGCATTAGAATTTGCGGTTGTAATCTGAAATTTGGGTTGCAGTACGCCGAGATTAATGCAAATAATATTAGTAGGTGGTTAATAGGGTGATCGTCCCTTCCTGCGACGTCATGGGGACCTCCGAGTGACGCGTAACCCCGATATGTCCACTGGCTGGAGGGGTTTCTCATCTTTCCTATGTCGAGTCCGACTAAGCAATGTATCGATCACCTAGTGATTATCGTTTCCCTGATTTCTTTTTTTTTTCGATAACGAGTTTTACCGTTTTGTTCTGATCTTATACCTGAAAGGGGGTATTGCGGTGTAATCTGCTATTGACCGGGCCAGGCATGACAAAATTATTCTCAAAAAGTAATAAAATTACATCACTAATTTCTGTCGTGAAAACTGCAAAAATAAATAAATTACGCTGCAGATTATCACAGACTAAAAGTAATATTATTCCTTTAGAATTACTTTTCAAAAGTAATGACATTACTTTGACGTTACTTTCAATTTGCTGTGCATATTTTGGTTATTTTATATACGTATGTACAAGAACTTAGATCTTTCTGTTCGCAGCAACGTGCGCTTCAAAGTGAGATACTGAACAGTCGCTCTTCTGAAGCATACGACGTAACTATGAAACACACGAGTAGGCGATTCTTTAAATGTGAATCAGAGACAGTCGATACGCGGGTTTCACAGTTCATTCAACGGTGAAGGTATTCAGGCAAAGGCTGATATGCTCCGTATTGTTTTTATACTGGAGAAGTCGTAGTCCGTGCAAGTAACGTAGTTCGAAACATGGCAGCTCGCACTTTCAAGAAGTCACGTGAAACATTATCCTCCTGGATCGGACGCCATCAAAATGTTTTCTGCCACAAGTACTGTAGAAAAAAAAAAGAAAAAGGAAGCGTTATCGAAAATGTTTTTTTATTAGTATTGCTAAAAACGCGCCCAAGTTGTCGCACAAGTAGGCTGGATACGGTGTTTGTGGGAACGCGTTACAAGTGACGGCGCTACCGGTCACGCGTTACTTTTTTGTAACGTAGTAACGTACTCGTTACATTTTCAAAACAGTAACGGGTAACGTACTTAGGTTTCTTATTTCAAGTAGCGTGTAAAGCAGTTCGTTACTCGTAACAACTTCTTCCCAACACCTGAAAAAATGTACTTCAATTTTGTTACGTGTTTCTACAGACTTTTTTTCGCTGACGCTCGCCCCAGCCACCATGGTAGGCATATCCGGTATGGGCGACGAAAAAATAATAAAACATCTCAACTTGAAAATAGTAAATCAAACAAAATTGAAGATAGACGAAACGAGAATGGGTGACGCTCACGCTTGCTGTAAAACCCTAAATGTTTGCGAGCCCTTAATTTTCACAAATTTCGAAACTTGTAATTTTCGTTAACTTTAGTGGGCGCGAATATTGATATTGACTGTAGAGTCAAATTCCAGCCTTCAGACTACGCGAAACTGAACGGTTGTGAACATGACCCAGCTGCCCAATACGTGAAATAAAGGGGCCAGTAAAAAAAAAGTGTCTGACAGTATATCCTAAACGCATTCTTTTGGGGTGGCGACGGCAAAACAATATTTTCGCCTATACTGGAAGAGACTAAATTTCAAGAATGCGGCGCCCTTGTGAAAGAGGTCCATACTTCGATTTACTTTAAGTCCGCACGTAGCCGACGCTATAGAGCTAATGGGACCAATAAGGTATTTGTCAAAAGGGTACCGTCATGGCGTTCGTCATGTGCATGCACGTGTTCTATCATCGCTGAACCAATCATAAACAGAGAAGGCCCAGTCACGTGCGCCTTCGACGTTGCTTGATGGGTCCCATTAGCTTGAACCGTCGGCTGCGTCTGGGTTTCAGCTGAAAGAAAGTGTAGGTGCCAAGTCGTTAATTATTGCAATCATTCCGCATACATCCAAAATTTTGCCTTGCCTTTCCCAACGCTGAAAGTCCCACTTTAGAAAAACCCCATCACACACGCCCTTTGTCCTAGTGTCAAAAAACGTTGTCACAAGAAACAAAAACAAAAACCCTGTTACCGTTAGTTTAAAAATAATAAAGTTACGCAAAAGTAACGTGCGTTACTTTTTATCAGTAACGGTAATGATAACGCGTTCCTTTTATTTTGAGGTAACGTAGGTCTGTAACGCGCTACTTTTATTTGCAAGAAACGAATATCGTAATTTGTTACTTTTTTCGGTAACGTCTACAACACTGGATAAATGCTTTTTATGTAGAGAGAAAGGTATGGAGGGAGCTTTTTAAAATGTGTACTTTCTCAACGAACGGGTGGCGACGTCTGCGTGTTTCTTATTCCCGACTAAATGTATGAAGGAAAAATGCAGAGAGGCATGCCGCGTGCGGTGCAAACTGCAAAACGCATACTCAGCTGCCAAGGCCAAAGCCACGAACAAAACTTGGCAAGGAAATTGAGATGAACTATTAATTTCAGACGTTAGTTGTTTAAATCGCAATGGTGGAGGCTCTATGGTTTGACTTTGCTTGCCGAAAAGGGCAAGAAGAATCGGGTTCTGCGTGTCCTGTCGTCGTCTTGGGTTTTAAGATGTACTAACTTTACATGTGGGCTCTTGACACTTCAGCCTTTTGCCACCATGATGACGTGGCGCCGTGAATCCGCCTTGTCTGAAGTTTCGTGAGTCGTGGGCTCCCGGCGATGTCTTCACACGAAAGCTTTTCTCCCTCTGCTTCGGCTTTTGAGTCCGCCTTTGTGATGATTTTGTGTCCCACTTACGAGGCGTTGTGCTCAAATGGGCCTCGTTTACTTTGCTCTGATGCTGCTCTCTATCTTTTACGAGATTTTTTTATGCAAAATAAACCTCCCCTCTTTCCTTTCTTAATGCTTACAAGCAGACTGGGTATCAATTCAGACGGAAGTAATTTCAAAAGTAGTTAGTAATTTTCTCGAGATTACTGCTGAAAGTACTTTATTACATTACTGAATCACCAGCCTAGAATAGTAATGAACTACTTTTCTAAATTACCGGTCTAGAAAAGTAACGAATTACAGTACTAATTACAGCAGGAAGTAATTTAATCATTGTAATTTCATTACAGTAAGGTAATTATGGCAACCTCTGCCTGGGACTAACATAGACGTTATTGTTTGGTGTACGTTAATACCTGGTATAAAAAAAATAAAAAAAACCCCAAGAAATAAAGCGATGCTGTCGTATTTGCTTTCACTGTGTCACGCAGTGTTGGACGACGACTGTGAGTATATGCAAGAACACTTATCTTGAAGCGACAACCACACATTCCAGCGACGGACGCACACACATGCAACGAGCTCATAATGTAGACACTTCTTTAACAATACAATTTTAACGTTACTTGCCATTTCGCTAGTTGTTCTAGTCATGGTTTACGTTTTGCTGCAACACCTCTCTGTGTGAACATTTCAGTGCGATTGAAAAGGGGGATATTTTCAACGAGAGCATCTTCTCACTTCAAATCGCCAATCATATTTCACACTGTGCTGCCAGCTACATCTGAGTTTTACTCCGATAAATAAAGCGTTCTAAATAGATTATATTTTATTTGCAACTGCACACGCATGTTGACAGAAGCTGTATAGTCTGCGCAATAAAACCTCTAAGGTCTGAACAGTGCCACCATGAAGCAACAAAAATACGAGTTGGTGAACATTGCAACAAAAACATAAAAAAAAAGGAGCATGAAATATTTTTCGAGGGTTTTAGGTATTCAAAAGCTTGAGGAGACAAAAGATCTCCGACGCCGCCTAAAAGTTATTTGGTACTTTTTTCCGCTGCTCAGCTATTTAAGTCCATGCGCGCTTTCCCTTCTCTCTCTTTGATCGGGGATTAACATTTGCTTGTCATTTTAATACTTTCCAGCTTTAGCGTTTTCAAGAGGCGTCCTTTATTATAGCGTTTAGTCACCGCCACATTTTATGGTCTACCGACCTTTGGAGGGTTAGAAAATGACTTTCGTTTTATATTTTAGCTTCCCGAATTAGCCACCTAGTGCCTGGTGGGTGGTCTTTTCACCGTGCGTCCTATGTCGCCTGTTTTTCCCGAGATACCGGTGTGTTCGTATTAATTAGCTTGTATCTACTGCCTGTCGCGAGTCTGCCCTGTGTCTTATTTTCTTTAAACTTAATATTCAAAGAGTTAGAAAGGCAACGCAGCCCCATACGCTGGCTACACGGCGACTGAGTTTTAATTAAAGTGGGGACGCCGCTTTCTTTTTTTTTTTTTTTTGCTTTCTATATATATATATATTTTTCAGACTTTCAATTCCAGTCAAAATTTCTTTCACATTACGTGCATACAAGTGAGCTTGGGTAAGGAGGTCGGACAATTGTTATGTCACCGGTCGAACGTTCAAGATTGATATTTAAATTAGCCGTCGCCGAATCAGAAAAAAAGAAGGGGGAACTTAACGAGTGTAGCGTGTATTAAGCACCAGCGTGTAAGGGTTTTATGTGAACAAGGGAACCATAAGACTGTGAGCGCACATTATCTGTATGTGTGTTTTAAGTGAATAAAAACTAAAGAAAAACATTTCATAAGGCTAATAAGGTATCCCCTTTTGGATTCCCCCTTTTCCCCTGGACACATTTTTGGCTTATATTTTGTCTTAAACATATTTGCTTTCCACTGACTGATTACTTAGAACGGGGCTATCATCTTGAAAGCTCATGCTGCGATTTTTCCGCACTTGTATGAACTACTTAATTAGAAAATCATTTCTGACCAAGGCGGAGTAAGGACAAATTCAAATTTGCCAAGCTCGCCAATTTTGTAACTGCTTGTGCGCGTACGCACATATTCCGTAAAACAAAATAATATGACATGTCGCGAGCAAAACGATGCCGGAAGGTAACATGCAAATTTGTATATTTTGAACCGTCAGAAGTTACGCACGGCTGCTAAACGTTCGTCAGGAAACTTTTTTTTTCAGTTTTCAACGGTTACTTTGATGCTGAAAGGAAATAATTATAAACATATAATTATCTTCAAATAACTATAGATAGCTTTTTAAAGATAGTTTGCTCGCAACCACACATTATGTGATTTCACAAATATCTGTTAATGGTTCGGCAAACATGGAGTTTCGTTGTCATGTTTCTATTACGATCTATTGACACCGCACACCATATTCAGTTAGAGTATATTTTATATTTCTCGCCAGGTAATATCTTGGTTAGGAATTAATGAAGATAAAATTTTCTCAGTTTCATTGTAAACAATGCCGATTTAATGCATGAATTTAGTGTGCTAAAGACAACTGAAAAAACAAGTACGCGAAACGTAACAAAATAGAGAGACCCGAACAGTCTACCTATTTTAAATACTGTCATAATGCGAAGCATTTTTTCCCGCTATTATAAGCTTAAATCGACATGCTCTGTATTTATTCATAAGGGTATATTAAGGCAATTATTATTTGCAAACAATTAGGGTGATATTTGCGCTACCGTTTAAAACACGAGAGAAACATCTTACGTGGTGGAAGTGTTTAAACACACATTTTTGCATAATTGTAGTTTTTTCTGAAGTTTTAAAAGCCCGACCGTCCAAATTTGGTTGCGAACTCCAGTCCGCGAATTTGTCAGAGAACCTTTTCAAAATAATATCAGTTGTCGGCAATTTTCAATCCGGTTATTTTATTTATGCTACAGACGTTATTTTAATGTACTAAACTAGTTGGGTATTGGAAATCAAAAGTAAGGTAGTTTTTATATTGCCTTATGCAACACCATTAGCGCATTTATCGTAAAACGATTGTCCTCTAGAGAATTCGTCTTTATACAAGCCCAACCCAAGTTTCCAGTTGGAATCAAGCGCTACTGCGACCATGGCGTGGTTCAGAATGTGTTTCCTGAATTTTGAAAATGAAAATAGTTTAGCAAATATTTAGCAAGACGTATAGTTTACGATATGATATTACTTTAAATATATACTTTAGCAATTCTGAGAATAAATTTAGACACTTCTACTCTTTGCTCATAATTCTTCGTGCAATAAAATATAAAATTTTCTGGAAGAACATTAAAGTATTACCGAAAAGCAACACATAATTAAAAAAAAATTAAACGTGATTAAGTAAGTTTTTTTTACTTCTCACAGCGCCGTGACCTTTCTGATTTAGCGTGGACTGCAACTTCCCACGACTCGAATGCCCCCTAGCACACCTTTTCTGGGGCATGAGTCATTACTTGAAGATGCCAGACACACGCCGTAGGCAGGAGCATAAAATAGAAGTCCAGGACTACAGTTGGTGACAGTATAAGAATTCCGGGGGAACTCCTCCAACCCCTTTCCACTTTAGCAGACCAAATGCCGGAGAGGAGGCAACCTCCTCTCGAGCGTTCGCTCGTCTAAAGTGGAGATGGGTGGGAGGAGTTTCCCCTAAACTCCTAACCTCTCATTGACTATAGTCATTTTCTAGTTATAAAGAAAACAATAAAAAATAGAAGGAAGAAACAAACAAAAAATCGTTAGCTTTCTTGAAGTTTCACAAATTCAGCAAGCCAGTTTTTTTTCGAGACGGAAGCGGCTGTATTTTTCTGAGTTAACATCCGAAGCGCCGTTCAAAGACACGAATAGTTTTACCTCTCTAAAGGGGGCTTTGTGCCAAAATGAGGTGCAAGCAAATTGATAGACACAATTTAAGACAACCTAACGCGGGTGTGCAGGAAGCTGCTATGTTTGGTAGACGCCAAGAGCGTCAATTAGGTTTTCTTTTTTATATTTGACTTAACTTGAAGATATATTGACGGTGGGACATCTCAGTGCAGCTTTGCTAGAAATTATAGGCATGATTGGAGGCTACCTTTAACACCCTCTCTTTCCGGTTCGAGCTATGAAACAAAATATGAATATGTTAAAAGACACTTAAGACTGCTTAAGCGAAGGAATGCGAAAGCATTCCTACACGCAGCGCATTCCTACAAGCAGGGCCCCACGTCTTCGTTTTTTCACACGGCGCTCCGGCGGTGACATCACGCTCCTCCACTGCGCAGGCGCAGCGCCCCGCCGGTCCCATGGCCTCCTTGACGATGCATATGCGTTGCTGTGCTTTTGGCCAATCGGAATCCATGTGCCATTTTCGCTGCTACAGACAACGGCCATAGAGAACGGTAACAGATAACGCCGGCTTCACTCGAAGGGACAGTAGGCTTTCGCATTAATACGTACTCCTATCTTGCGTATATTGGAAGCTCGCCATCGAAATGCGGTTGTCACCAATAAAGAATGGCGCGTTATCAACATATTATATGCCTATGACCAGTGGAAAGTGTCTTACAGACGTTAGGTCACACCTGTGTAACAGACCTCCTCCGATCCCTGGAGAGTAATAAAAGACGCCTTTCGAAAGTCACGTGCCGATTATTAGAAGGTCGGAACCACTGCACAATGGCGGAACAACTGACATCGATGAACGTGCAGGTCATTCGATAAGATAGCAGACATTTGAGCGCGGCCAACGCTTCCATAAGACTGCCAAAACAAATGCGATCGCATTAAAAACACAATAACAAAGGCGCAGGATCGAGGTGCATTCACTGTACGTGGTTGGTTTAGTCGGTGGTAGGTAAGAGCATGGGTGTCGTGCCCATACACTATGGTCGCTGCTTGACTGACTACATCGGATTGTAGCATCGGCTCCGCTCGTAATTAAGATGAAACCGAGTACAGAAAAATTGATCCGTGCTTACCTCTTCGTCTTCCCAACATTTCATTTTCCTATCTCTTTATTGTTTCTTGTTTTGTAACTTGGTAAGAATATTATAGAAACCACGCTTCGAACTTGTTGTTTTTATGTTCGTCAGTGATTCCAGGTGCACAGAGAGGAGACAAATGGTGACAAAGCCACGCCCAAGTCCGCAACACGGAGAGCGCCGCTTTTCTGACCTGGGCAGCGGAAGGCTCTCGCGGTCGTTCATACCGCGCGAACAAAGGCGTCGCAGGCAGAGGCTTGTGTCGGCGCTCTGCCCTCGGGGCCTGTTGACCCGCCGTAATGAAGTCAGCTGGTCGGGGCATCTCAAAGGGGCGCCGCCGATCGATGGGGACCGCACTTTCTCCGATCCCGCGGGCCGGCGCCCGTGTCAACATGTGTGTCGACGATGCTGCTGCAGGTCGGAGGAAACGGAAGCGGTACTTCACTTGAGTTCCATGCTATCATCCGAGTTCTATTCTCATGGATAGGATGAGAACAGCAGGGATGTTCTTCACCTGCCCCGTCTCTAGCGCGAGCGTCCTTCCTTCGGTGAAGCTTCGGTATTTCGTACGTCTGGAGCTTGCACGCGCAGCGGAAGCACAGCCGAAGGCAACGAGCGCGTGATGGAGGCCGGGCGTTCGAGAGGGACGCCCCAGCGTTCTCATACTTTCAGTGACTATAGTTTCTTTCACGTTCGAGACACTCCGGCCTTCGACATTTAAACAAGAGTGGATAACAACGGTGCACGTCTTCTGGCAGAACGATGTCAGCTTTTGGGTGACCGAAATATATAGCTGTTCACAAACATGTGGAGGTGTAGCCCTTTAATGGCGCTCAAGCCTTAAATTGCTGAACGTGAAGTGCAGTGCATGGTGTGCCTGTGAGCAAAAACCGTTAAGATTCTAGAGTGAGGCCAGGCGAGAATTGATCTACAGCAAAACACCGCCATTCGTGTGTTGCCGTTACTGAGTGCGTACGAGCTATTTGTGAGCGTAAGACTTCAATTCGTCAGTGTGAAAATGGAAGGATGTGAGGGGTGAAAGCCGGCAAGCATCCGAAGAGTGCGTCCTTGTACGCTTAATGCTGTCAGAGATGTTCGTCTTTTTTTATTGTTTTGCGCGCGTGTGTGATTTCAGTTGACATCACGCACGGATGACGTGTATCTCATCTTGTTTTATGGCAACAACCGTTATTACGCCGCATTCACACTGGCAGTCGAACCTTAATCACATTGTGGTTGCGAACGGGTCTGCATAAACATACAATACAAACTCACGCGCATTTTGATGACGAAAACCAGCGGATCCGCTACGCGGTTATGATTCGAACGGCAGTTTGAGTTCAGCTTTAGAGAGGTTTTTCAGCGGTTCCCTGAGTGTGGCTTGAGTGAATTGTGGCATGACGTCACCGGGCCACGTATCGTAATGGAAACGTTCTCCCCTTTATTTATTGGAGACATTTATTTGATAAATTTTGCGAAGAAAACTTTTTTGTGTCACGTGACACTCTGACGTCATGTGCCACCTTTACGTGACAGCGTGATACCACGGCACGTGATAGTGTTACGGTGCATAACGTCACGGTTAGTGTGCACTGCGATTGTGCGTAGTCTGTGTGCTTGTAGGACAGAGTAAGAAACCGGGAATGTTTACCTCTCGAAGTGCACGAACATGTCTGCGCATTTCCGCGTTCGTGCTTGGCTTACGCGAATGTCTTGCGCTTCTGGTCTTGGTGCGAACACAAATTCCCGACGTCTTGCCAAGGCAGCTAACCTTTTAAAGAATACAGACCAGTGAATTCTGCCTCTTCGGCAAAATTAGTGCTTCCGATTGAGGTGCTATCGAGCAAAATGCTTCGACGCATTGATGCAGGTTGGGGGGGGGGGAGAGAGTGCGGGCTTTGGTATGCGTTATCTCGGTTTTGTGCGCTTAGTGAACTTCAGAACGGAACTCCACCAGCTGCCTATTTATTTATTAAGATAGAAAGTATTTGGTGCTTTTTTTCGGCAGTAAGACCAGTGTGAGCGCAACCCTTCATTTTAAAGTTTTTGGCATTATTCGCTCGCCCCTTTTCTTGGCCGCCAGAGTGGCGGACGAGTGCTACCTGCACCGTGATTTCTCACGTCTAGATTCTAGAATATATTTCCTTTATGTAAATAAAGCAAGTGTTTATGAAATTATACAGATTTACAGCGTATATCCGAAAATAATTGACAATGTTTTTTTGTTTGTTTTTTCACCACTGAATAGAACTACTCATCGCCGAACACTCAGTCTCCACCCAAATTTAGCGCTAGTGGTCCAGACCAAATGCCGAAGTTTTACCGCTAATCATTATCTAATTAAAAAGTTTCTGATGATTTCTTTTCAGACTTTAAACAGGAAAATGGGGGTCTGCTCTTGGTAGTTTGCGTCCCTTATCCTCACCTAATCGTGGGCATTCACGGCCACCAATTTCCCATTGAATATTTTCGTAAATCGTCTATAACTTTTGAATAAAATAACGGTTCCTTCTGTAACTTTGGCATCTGGTGTGGACGGCTACAGTGCTACATTCTGGTGGAGACCGAGCATTCACCGATGCATAGATTACAAAAAAAAAGAAAAGAAGAAAGCACTGTATTTTTTGTGGCACTTTTTTATAGTGGCACGTTTTAGCTTAATACAATTTCCGGGGGTGGATCGGTTGCCGAGCGGGGTAACGCGTCTCAGCCCGCAGCGTGAAGCGAAATTTTGCACTGCAGAACCTCCTGTGCTCGATCCCCACCCCTTGTCCGTTTCGAGCTAGATGAGTTTCGTACCGGCACGTGTTGGTGTAATCAGTACTGCGTGGTCTACGTTAAAGACCCCAGGTTAGTGGTTCAACCGCCCAGGCTAAATTTCTCATCTACAGCTGAGAAACAGGTCACCCGTTGAGGGTTGAGGCGTACCAACCTCAAAGCTGGCTAAACATACTAGCAATACAAGTTTATACAATATTCGAGAGCCCAGCGTACGTGAGTCTATACCTTGAGAAAGAGAACGGAGCCTGCAATATACAAACAGCTGTTGATGACGTATCTGACTAAAACACATGGTGCAATCGTTCTATAAATAATCACCCTCGGGTGCCCTTATATCCACGCGTATAATTTATGAGTTTCCATGTTCCGGCTTGTAGAGGTAAAAATCTAGAACGTCACGCATTCCAAGTTCCATGAGCGTGGAGACCACCCAAACTCTTTCGCACCAGGCAAAAGGCATAAGACACTGTTGCACTTATATATAAGAGGTTAACCAGCTGTGATATGAATAAGTTATTGTCTCTCAAAAGGAACAAATTTGAAGGTGTGAAATTGACACAGTGCAGCTGGTATTAAACAGGAAAATAAAAAGAAAACCCTTTAATATAAAAAAGTCACATCCTTTGGTGCAAGAATTAAAGTCGGATAACCACGAAGTTTGTCTCGGTGCTAAGCAAACAGGACACGCAAAAAGCGCGAACAATCTCAACAGATATCATGATGGCCGGAGCAAGGTTGGGTCTGCGTGTGAAAGTGGCGAAAGTAGTTCAAGGCTGTAGCGGGACCTATGTTTATAAGAAATTGCTAAAAATTAGTAGCGTAACGAAATTTGCGGAGGACGTTAACATAATGCTTCTACAATATCCCGAGCCGGGTATAGACCGACACGCGGAGCGACTCTGTTTACCAACACGGCCGGAAGGCTGCGCGCATGCGCGGTAGCTATGTGTGCAAAAGCAGCCCGGCTCTCCGTGTTTTCGCCATTGCGTTCTATGGCGTGCGCTCGTTGTTGACGTTGTAGGGACGCTTGTATCTTTATTCGTGCATCGTATTTCCTGACAACGTATGTCGTATGCTATGCCCGACCATTTGAGTTCGCTGCCCGAGCCTGAACGGCAGCGGTATCGAAACAAACTGTGCGTGAACGGCGCTGCCTACGAGGATCCGTACGCCGTAAACAAGGCCTGCTGGACTTCCGACGTAAAGTTGCTGCCACCAAAGTCAACGGCTCACGTCGTCGTTTATTTAGTTTATTCGCCAAGCCAGTTCACGGCCGACACGGGGCAGGCGTACAAGTCTCTCGAGGCCTACGATTACTTTGAGTCGGTTTCCGCACTGCCGGCGCGATCAGCAGACTGTGGTTCTGCGGAAGTGTGTGTATTCATTAATTGATTACATACACACAGCGTCTTCAAGCCAAGGTATGATATTTTTCCTACCCTCATGAGCACAAGACATGACAAGCAGCAACGCTTTGTCCGTTCTGCAGTCTTGGCGGTAGCACGTTACAAGGGACGGCGTTGTTGGTAACGCGTTACTTTTTTCAGGAACGTAGTAACCTACTCGTTACGTTTTCGACACAGTAACGGGTAACGTACTTACGTTACTATTTCAAGTAACGTAGTTACGTTACTCGTTACTACTTCCCAAGTCTTAAAGGGGGACTGACACATCAAAATCATATTTTTTTTTTATTATCCGAAACGATTGAAAACGATGCCGGGACATTACCCTCAAAATTCGAAACTTAAAAATTCAGTATTTGAGAATTAAAAAAAAAAAAAAACAATTTCCAAATGGCGAATTTGAAGTTCCCTCGCGATCCGCGCCAGTGCAGCGAGTCAAATTTTGCGGTCTCCTGTGACTCGACTTTCTTCCGGACCTCCGCTCCACGCTATGAAGCAAAGCGCCGTTGCCACGGCGACCCCAAGCGAGGAGGAGGTGATAGAAGGGCGCCGGCGCGGGAAAAAACCGGTTTCTTCCCCGACTCGCCGACGAGCGCCGCCAAGTTTTCCGAGGGAGGGTACAAATCTAGGAAGCAACATCACACCGAGCTCTGATTTTTGGTATTTCAAAAAAAGGGGCTGTAGTGCGTTCGCAATTGCGTTAAAAAACATGTTTTACGATTGCCGTTATTAAATGTTATAGGAATGTCACCCACAAAGCTTCTAAATTTCCTGATTTTTGACGTCACCGATCAAAAGAAGCGAGGAGGTGAGCGGCGGGAAATATAAACGCCAAAAATAAAAAGGCGCGCGCGCGCGGGAAAATTTTTTTTCGCGATGCGTTTTTTTTTGCGTGTCTGTGACTACAACTTGCATCGTTTTAGACAATAAAAAAAATACGATCTTTGGGTTGTCAGTACCCCTTTAAAGAAATTACTTCAATTTTTCCGTATTTTAGGCGTCAAGCCATGTTTTTCTTTGCGTTTTTTCTCGTGAGTATTTAGGTGAAACCGTAAAAAGAGATAAAGTAATTATGTTCAGTTTCTGCATGAACATAATGCTTCTTCATATATCACCTGTATCGTCAAAACCGTAAAATGCGTTAAATCATAATTTAAAAAAGTAACGCAGAAATAACGTGTTTTACTTTTTATCGGTAGTGGTAACGCGTTCCTTTTATTTTGAGGTAACATAGCTCAGTAACGCGTACCTTTTATTTTTAGGTAACGTAGCTCAGTAAAGCGTACCTTTTATTCGCAAGCAACGAGTAACGTGTTTCGTTACTTTTTTTCGGTAACGCCTACAACACTGCCGTTCTTTCGCCGATCCCCTTCTGCTGGGTAGCACGGGCGTAGCGAGCCTCCGACGAGCGCTTGGCCGATGCTTTGTGCGCGAACACCGTGGGAACAAAATCCGGGTGGTCTCGATCAGACAATGGTTTCCCTGCACATAAGCAAGCCTTGGGACGGAGATTAAAATGGAAGCCGCACTTGCCTTCAAGAAAGTGTTTGCCGCACAAACGGTCATTCGCGCGAGGCGACCATTCTTTTGGATCCACGGATATTATCCACCTTCTATGCCTTGCAGAGTCTGCCGGGAACTTGTGGAAACTCACCCCGCTGCTTTTCTTGTACATTTCGGTGCAAATAACGGCAACACAGCTTCGCGGCATGCTGAAATGCTATGACGCCCATGCGAACTTTTGCCCACACCCCCCGGCTCCGGCGCGATGGCAGCGCCGCCGCAGCTCCGTGACGTCAAGCCCGCGTGTAGGTCTATAACATATTTGACGCATGTGCAGCAGTTACAGCTGTCATGACGACGAGCGATATATCCGTAGCCGTCGAATACTGGTGTATAATCAAACTTCGGATGAAGAAAACTAGCTGATGTTTTGAGAGGATTGCAAGCCCAGTATGAGGAATGAACGGTGTCACGGACGACAGTATACGTATAACGTCGACAATTCGGCAAAGGACGAAAAGCGGCGACAAACGAACCACATGGGCAAGCTCGCCCGACCCCAGTCATGCAACTCATTTAGTACTACGGAAAAAAAAATAATCAGGGAGTTGTTTAAAGGATATCAGTGGTTTCTGAACGTGCACATAGAATACTCTGAAGACGCTAACATAATTATGTGCATATCGGAATTTTCATTTCCCCTGTAAAGATAAAAATCCCGGTCAAACTTGAACGACCCTTGAAGATGTCTTCGTACGAGGACTGTATTTCGTTCGATCATCTTTTTTTTTTTTTTCGTCAATATTTTCCCTAAGGCCTTTCGTAAACGCCTTGCCTGGGAGAAACGAAGGAACGCCTAATGAAGGCTCAGCACCGCTGAATCTTGTAGTATCACCAAATATTAATGGACGTTTTTCAAGACGAGTTCCGCAAAACGAGGAAGTTCATAATACAATTAGTGTAGAGGAGCTGCTCAATAACCTTCTTGCGTCCGAAAAAAAAAAAAAAAAAAAAAAAAAAACATCCGGATGGATTCAAACCAGTAACAGCTTACGGCAATGCAGAATATAAAATATCTGTCACTCATGGCCCAAAGAACTTTCATGAATTTCAGCGGATTTGTTTCTTTTTTTGTTGAGTTTGTTTTCCTTTATGCTCCAGTTACTGCGAATTTTTTCGGTACTAAACATTTCGCGCCGCTCTTACAGCACACAAGCGTGATTCATTACAGAGGAATTTCCAGCCGCTTCACGTTTATTTTTTGAGAAGAATGGGAATTTTGTGGTCGAAGAGACGCAAACGCGAGCGGTTTGTAGGCGCTCATACGCCGTTCACTCCTAAGATGAGAGTGCAGTGTAAGCTACGCACTCGCCGGACCAATCAGCCGACTCCCTTTCAGCACCTGACCCCGTCTTTTCGCATGCTGTGGGCAAGAGCGTGATCATGTGGCGAAAGGCGTTATGACTCTTCGAACAAGTTATGACTGTTCCAACAAGCACGTAGCTTCCACAGCCCTGTGATCTTAGGGGTGCATATAATATAGTTCGGGTTTGCCCCGAAGAGCTGGTTGTTGGCACTAGCCGCCGTCCAAGAAGTCTGTTCAGTTGTGTGCGTGTGTCCATCTATTCATTTCACTCCCCCACCGGGCGCGTTGTGTGCACCCGCCAATTGGGGTCGTCTTTAACATCCAATCATGTTGCTCGGATCACTCATCTCTATGATGATTTGCTGGATCGCTGATCTCCGCCATGAGCCCATTGCAGGATCGCGGCAAACGGTCGGCCATCTTACGTCACCCGCTGAAGCGTTGTCAAGGCTGTGGCCACATTACCTTTGTGTTTGTTGTCACGTGACCTACAGATGGTAACCATGGTAACTCTCTAGGCTTGACAGCACTAGAGCGGGTGACGTAAGATAGCCGACCGGTGGCCGCATTTGCGGAGGGGCGATCAGCGATCCAGCAAATCGTCATAGAGATCAGTGGGACGCGGCGTCCTGCTGGGTGTACACTGAGGCAAGATGGCCGATCGAGACCTTTCTTTGATCGTATTTACTGATGATACAAACTACATCGACTTTACATAACAAAATAACAATTTAATCAGATTTTTGTCTACCACACGGGAGACATTATCGGTGAAGTCAAGGGGCAGCAATGACCATTGTTGGACAACGGGTCACAGTTTTGACTTCGAGAACGTTTCGACCTTGGCGCGCGAACAAAGGTGGAGTTCACGAAGGTACTTGGAATCACGGTGCTTCAGGAGTGATTCAACGGCTTGTAAAATGTAACTCCAACCGCGGCCCCCTTGCCCAAATCGTTCATTGCTGCCTTTTGCCCTCACTGATGATGTCTCCCGTATAGGAGCTCGAAACGTCTGATTAAATTGTTATCTGTGCTATGTCAAGTAGGTGTAGTTTGGTCCATCATGATGAGCCCCGTCTTCTGGAAAATTTGTGCATCGTATTTACCGTGTGATAACCTAACGGAAACCGCAATCAAGAACCTAGTTTTAAAGATATGGTGATCAGTTACTCCAGTGCCACCGAGGGCTAAAATGACAGTTGAGAAGAGTGACTCACTGCAAATTTATCACACACAGATACCGAATAAATGAACAGCTAATAAATTCTGTACAAAAATCACGCATAGCTTTTTTTCATTTGAAACAAAGGTAAACTCACCGATTCTTTATTTTAATTTTGGTGAACGAACATGATTTGCCTTAATGCATAAACACAGTTATTTGTTTTTTTCTTTCGTAACGAATTGTAATATTCTTGATAACTTAACAGTGTTGACGACAGTCGTCGTGCATATGTTAAATTGTATTAGAACTACTGCCATCCGTAAGGCCAAAGCAGGTCGGTAGGTATGTTAAATTTAAAATCACCCTGAAGTATTTTAAATATTATCAAGAAAGGCACTAATATTTGCACTATTCACGGTGTTTGAAGATATGCAATTCTATTCTGGGATACATTTAACAGAAATGTTTAAATGTAGCATCTCGTGTTCTAGCACATTTTGGGGAGCGGCTAGCTGATATTTCATTTGTATTGCTGTGTAACTGCTCTCCTCTAGTCATTTCAATTGCAAATTTTGCTGTCGATTTCTGTTTGTGGTAATTAAAACGTAGTTTCCTCAAATTCTTTTCATTGTGGTCTCTGGCTAAGCTGTTTTATTTGGCGCCAATGGTTTTGCTTTCCGATTCGTCACTCTGAAGCTATATGCGGGTCTCAGTTCACACCGTATGTTTGTGGACTAGCTATTACAGTCTTTAACCTTATGGCGGCACCAACGGGTACTTGTGGAATGCTTAAGCATTTTCTTTAAACGAACTGTAATTTTTTTTTCACTTTTGCTTTTGTTTAGCCATTTAAAAAAACATCAGATCTCGAATTAGGACTAGCATGACGTCTGAAGAGATTGATAGAGGTTTAATGGGTTCTTGATGACTATAAAACTTGGCTTTAAATTGACCATTAATGTTACAAGCTAGCCGCTTGTTTTTGTTTCTCTTTCTTTTTTTTATCTTGTTCTAGAAAGACTGAACAGGGCGTGGAAGTCGGCACTGCGGGTAGATATTCATTAGGGTGGCTTGAGTTTTCCTACCTAAATCCTGTTTTCGTTTTGTCGATAAACGTCTGCACGTCAGTAAAATAATTCCGGAATAAAAACAAGTTGGGCATCTGTTTAACCGAAAATAGCAGTTTCGTAATAAATGGGCATAAAAACGAGCTTTTTTATTTAAAAAATACTGTGAGCATATGACAAGACACGTTACCTCCTCTTTTATCTCTGGCTGTTGGTCTTCAAAGGTTATTAATGATTGAATAACAGTAAAATGTTTTGTTTAGAGAGGAAAACGAAAGTGTGCCTTAACATGTCGTCAAATGTCTCCACTGTACACGTCTAATTTGGAGATTTCGATAGAGCTGCAAATTGGGATTTCTTATTCAAAGTGCACCACGAAATAGTAAGTACTTGTATTGACGTCGGTAAAACGTTCATTCTGCATATTAAATTTTTTTAACAAAAAGTGTCGAACGGTTCAAACGTTTGTAATGAAGTTTTGTTTACTTCTGATGGTGGCGGTTTCGTGCACAGGGAGAACATAGCTTGCGCTCCCTGGGTGCGGTAGAAGCCAAGCCTCCTCTTCATCACAAATGATCGTACTCGCGCGTGTGTACAGCGCGTGACAAAGTCAAAAGAACAGAGAGATTAGGGAACCGTTTTTGTACACCCGATACAATACGATGCCCCCCCGCCGGTACGAACTGGGCATATGCGAGTCTTCTGTGGTAGCGCATGCGCAGTACGTACCAGAGGTCCCATAGTATCGTGTCAGATGTGCAAAAACGGTTCTCTAAAACTCTCTAACAACTATACTACTTTTCACCATGGGCTCGAGCGCAGCTGACACTACGAGTCGACGGAGACTATCACAAAACACCAATGGGGAATTCCGCTCGCAGATGTGGAGCGCGCGAAAAGCACCCCTTTCGAAGCGCGCATCTTCCGCGTGCAGATCTAGCGCAAGTTGGTCATCTTGCGCTCGCAGATTTGTCGCAGCGCCCACCCGGTGGAGCGCTTCCGACCCCGCCAAAATTGTCCTATGCAATTCGGGGGAGCTTGGCGGAAGTCGACAAAAGCGCGCTTCATCAGTTCCTCTTACTCGGCGGTGGACATGCGCTGCGCGGTTGCCTGACCTAGCAACCTAGACTGGCCTTTGGACTCTGGAGTCGAATTCGTTCGGTTGCGTCGTTGTTTGTTTACACCGTAATTTACACGGGGCTGTGACGGCTCGAATGCTCCTTAATCGCGTAGACCAGGGATGAAGAGGCGGGACTGGAGCGTTGGCAAATCGTAAGTTCTGACATCTATCCTGAGCCGAAGAATGAGAAAAGGAACGACAGATAATTCGAAGATGGGAGGAGACTCAGCAGACTCGAGATTAGGCGTATTCATTTTGCGCAAGTGATTGTTGTCCACTGCATGCCGCCGGCTTTTTTTTTTTTTTTTTGTGCAATGAAGCGAGAACAGAATAAACAACGACCGTGTAAGTGATGTTTTGCTACCTCTTTGTGTTTATTAAACTCTAACGTGCAGTCTTAAAGGCCGATTATCAAGCTGAAAGAAGAAAACGCTCCCTCAATTCCTCCTTTCTGTACGGGAAAGAGGAAGACATCCTTCTTCCTTCTGCAGGGAGTAGCTCAGAGATCCGCTCCTGCGCGGAGAGGAGGAGAAAAGAGCACGAGAGAAAATTGAGAGAAGGAAACTGGGGACCGGTTTTTCTGCCCGACAGAAGACGATTCTGCAGGTCGGCCTTTAAACGGGAGACACATGCGCGACAAAGCAATCCGATCCGACGTGCGAACTGTCAGAAAAATGGCTGCTGCGACTCACCGCAAACGACAGATCGAGACCGACGAGGTAGAGGGGCTTAGAGCGGTAAACTGGTATCCCGATAAGCAAACAAAAGTGACCCCCCCCCCCCCTCCCCCTCGTGGCTGCTGCCATGTTGTACAATTCTGACCACTAGACACGTGACCGTACCAAATCCTGAGGCTTTTACGCAAAACTGAGCCGAAGTTTGTATTGCGATCGCTGTACAGATATTGTTAGGCCCAGAGATCAGTGTCATGTCTGTAAAAACATGATAAACTATTTGTCTAGCCCCAGAGATCAATGTCTAGCTCAGATACAAACCCAAAATACAGCACTGCGACTGACGGTATCTAGCGGAGGCATTGCGAAGCTCCCCGAAGTTTGTCGTAAAAGCACATTTTGAACGTAAAACAAACGAAACATAAGTTATCTCGTCGGCACTGCTATTAAAATCAATAAGCAATTATTTGTTTTCGGTTCTTTGTTAAAATCTAGACGTAAAACTATAAGGTCACGTGTCCAGTAGTCAAATATGTGCAACATGGCGGCGGCCAATTAGGGGTCACTTTCAGCTGCCAGTTGCCTAAGCTCCTCTACCTCGTGATATTACTCTATGCCTTATCTACCAGGGGAATTCACCATAAAATCGAAGAGCCATGACGTGAGTCATCTTGCCATGCGTTTGCTGTCAACGGAAAAACCAATTGAGCGCAATGAATACGCCGTACGGTTTTAGTCTGTTCGTTTGTGTTTTATGCAGCCTATCTGCATATGACTTATGATAAAACCAATTATTTTCTAAGAGTAAAATGCTAACTCACGGCACAAAGAAGCCGTAACATTTATTGCTCCTCTTTGCCCTGCATAAACATAAAGCAAGAAATAATAAATAACGGGTCGATTTTGTTTAAGACAAAAGCTCCTCAGCAGCACGTGTGGTTAATGCTAGTCCCTTCTACTTTGTGTTTGTTGTTCGTGGTGACGGAAATCACATTACAGTATTCACGAAAAAAAAAGTTTTTGTTTCGCTGTGATCTGACGAAGCAAATGGTGATTGATGTGAAGTACTGGTGAAACATTGAATGCCATTTAATTTTAACAAACATTTTCTCCATGGACTAACTATGCACCCCTGAGTATGTCTGCGAAAATAACAAATAAAATAATAAATATATATTTATTTACTTTTGAGAAAATGAATTTTGGAGTTTACGCGCACACATCGGAGTCACTGGTTGCCGCTCTACTGGCAACAACGAGCAGAGCACTTGTGACATCAACTGTTGTATTCGAGAGCAGACGACACTTTCGCTTCCATGGCGTTGTGCGTTGTAGTGATTGTGAGCGTCTGTTGTTTGGCGAAGTGCGCTTGTTGCGGCTATTTGCGTGAGGCAATGGAAGGTTGGGGAATCGATCCTCTACTGTGGGACGCAATAGACCCTTTACGAAATTTAGTGCCATCTGGTGGCTGAAATGGCGGTTTATCTTTTGCCGTACTAATGGCGGCAATGATCCTGTATTCTGTAGTATTTTATCGGCGACCGTCACTTTCACAAATCAACGGCGAAACGAGAATGTGCTCTTCACTGTACAATTCTTTCCCTATCATTTCTTTCAGTGTTGATGGCCACAAAGATGCAACCAGTCAGAACGAAGCGCCAACCCATATAGACGCCTTGATAAAGTTCTATACATCAAGGGGCGTTGAAGTCGAGTGTGTTGCTAACAAATTGACTGGGCCCGAGTTAGAAATGAATGTTTATGCAGCTCTTGCATTCAACTCCTACTTCACATCGTGCTAACGTCTTGAATGCATAGACCTCGAGTTCTCATCTTAGGAGCATCTTCAACTTGTTCCTTCATCAGTAAACAATAGGGCGCTTCAGTACGCCACATACTATGCCATTTTTCAGATGATGATTGTGATCAAGGTGGCCGGAGTGAATTTCGGAAAGGGTCTATAACGCAAGAGAGTGACATTCTTTTGGTTTCCGACCGAAAAGTCTCTGCGACGGAAGGGCCTTTGAGCAGTCGGACGCGAACGCTGGCTCTATAGCGTTCGCGTCGTGCTAAAAAAGAGGACAGATGGCATGGAATTTTCCAACCTCCGGGAAACTGACGCGTTGCCTAAATACTTGAAGACTGTCCCCGATAAGAAAAAATCAAACACGTTTACAACTTCCTGTAACGCCGATTTAGAGCGCAGCTCTTGAGGAGGAGGAGGGGAGAGTACTGAGGGGAAGGTGTGCCACTCCTCCTCATCCGTACCCTCTCCTCCTCCCCTCCTCTTTTCACGCGCGAAACCCAAGTCGTCACGCGACGTTCCGGCGCGGTGGCGTTTCGTAACGGTGACGTTTCGGCAGTGCGCCGAAAAACGTCTCGTGACGTTTTGGCGCGGTGCATTATGGGACGTTTCCCATATTTCACCGCGCGGTTACAACGTTGCCGACGCCGACGGTGACACCGGAAACGGGGGCCTAAGAGCTGCGCTCTAAAAAGCAGTTCGCACCATGCTAGTAAAGAAAACCTTCTATACCGTTCTGCTTCCGAAGCGGCATCTGGGTCCATATGTCGGTGGAACGCGAATGCAGCTACCACCGGTGGTCCCCTCAGAGGCGATGCCGGCATATCGAATGCGAAAGGCGAATCGTCCGCAATCTCGCGCTGAGAATCTTAGAACATTTGTAGGTAATTGCTTGACTCAGACACGCTTGATGAGTCGTAGTTCGTTATTTCTTACGGACGATCACGGGAGCCTTCTGGCTGCTTCTGATGCTGGGTGAAACCCGCACAAGCTGCCCATGTGCAGATGTTTGTGCAGCATCGGACGTCACAAGATGACGGTGGACCACTAAAGTTGCAGGATATTTCCGGTTTCGGTTATATCCAATTTCTTAAATACCATTAAAAGCGTTCTGGGGAAATTTATTTCCTGCTTTAGGCCTCAGTTTTGTGTGTTTTTTCGAAAATATGTTTAGTTCAAAACATTCAAATCCACGTCGGCCTATCAAATGTGTCGAACTTTAGGTTCTGTTGAAGCTAGCATTACAAGCAATTAATTTTCGACCATTGATATTGGTTTAGATATGAAAATTACTTTGCTCAATGTTGACCCTCCTCAAAATGTGTCGAATATGGGTTAACCTTGAATTTATAGAGGAAGTGCAGCTGCTGACAACAGCTTTTACAAACATATTCCAGATACTAACTTTCTTTCTTACGCTGTTAAGTTACTGGTGCACGTATTACCAAGTTAAGATATAATAAACATGTAATTTTCATGTTCAAAAAAAAAAGGCTCATAGAGATTTTTCTATGCACTCATAGGATCCCGGAGCGTGGAGCAGACTAGGATGGATAAATTGGCAAAATGTTGAGGTTACATGAAAATATGTATCGTAAGTTTAGTGGCGGGTATAAAATATTACGAAATCAAATTGAATAGCCTTCTTTTTTTTCTAGAGGCAGCGAAATCTGGATGATGCTCCCAGGTGTATATATAGCAAGCCGCAGCTTGCACATATGGCTCTAATAGCCCAAGAAATCCGGAAGGTTTATCTCGCTCAATGGTATTAGCCGAAAAGGCGGAAAAGCTAAACAAGTCGTTTTTGGGAGCGATAGACCCACTGAAATGGGTTCACACATATGTGTTTTGGTTCTGCTTTTAAGCAATGAGAGGGTACATTTTTTGGGGGTTTCGCTCGTGTTGGCGTGCGTTTACACACCCGTGTCTCTTCATTAACCATCCAAAACAGTTTCTCAAGCCCGTTTGTTTAGTTTACGAAGCAAATTCCACCCTTTCTGTCTTTATAAGAAACCTCGTAAGCTCAAAATGTATTTGCCATTTTTTTATCTTATCTCGTTAGGAGTAGTGGATTGCGTTGAACTCGGATAACTTTTGTTTCTATCTTCGCCTATTGCGGCGTTGCCTTGCAGAATACTATTTGAACATTCTACCTTTATCTCTTTTTAGCTCAAGGCAATATTATAGTGAAAAAGAGAAAACGTGCAATCGCTACCATTCTGAAAAAAGTGTCCGACAAACGATTAAAATAATAATGGAATCAAGCAGATTAGACGGCAAACACAAAATTGAAGCTAAACGCGAAAAAAGAAAAATAAACTCGGCAGCTTTTGTTGGAAGAAGAACAATGGCAGAGCGGCTCTATAATTCGTGCATTCCCTTCCCATTCCCATAGGCCTTTGAGCTTGGTGCATAAACAAAGCGCGTTCCCAGAGATGATCTGAATACCTCTTTCAGTTGGCGCCTGTTTTTCGGCAGTTTCCGCATCCAAAAAGAAACACGAAAAAAAAAAAAAAAGCCGAAAGGTTCGACGCGCAGGCGCAGGCGTAGCGGCGAAGTGAACTCCCAGGGGCACACACAGGCTCCGCGGTGTTTTCGTGAATTCTCTGGGGGGTCCCAGTTCGAGAGGCGTCAAGAAGATTGAGCAAGTGCCACGCCGAAACTGAGCAGTCATTTGTATCCGTGACTCTAGGCGTGTCGCATACGCGCTCCGTCGCGTTTCTAGGCCGAGTTGGTCTCTCATAAACACTTCGTGGGTGGCTACTAACGCCCAGAGATCCAGCTGTTCGAGGATGTTAGTCGAGCAAACCGTGAGATAGAACCCGGTCATTTTGTTTTTCGTTCAACTTTGCTGTGGAAAGAAGAGAAGGTAGAGCATCAAAAATAAAAATAATGCTCTCCGATCGAGTTTATGTTTCGAGTAGCTCTTTGGATGACGTGGATGTTGTTGTGTATCTAGGCTCGATTAAGACTCATAAGCTTTATAAAGCAGACTTTAGTGCTCTAGATTTCAACTATTTGGTGGTGAATCTGGTATTGGCTTAATTCGGCTGGGCTCGCTCGTCAGTCTGAGCACACTCTTTTTTCTTATCCTTATCGTGAACTTTGTCGTCGTTGGTTCATGCTGGAACAAAACACTCCCTCAGACTAAACTCTTAATTCATAACGAGACACCAGTGTATGGGCTCCTGAGGGGCATCGGCGTTCCATGCTTGGAGCTGCACAGGCACCAGGAAAAGAAACCGTCACGTTTGGAACCGGTTGATAAATCTCCAGAGTTTCGCGTTGCCCTTGTTCAGGAAAGTACGATGTATCCAGCTCCGATTCCCCGGTGCCATTTTCTTGATTCGGCCGGCGTAGAAGTTGATTAAGTTTCATACTTCGTTTAGCACCTTGACTTCAAAATGTGCTTTCTTAAGGCACTTGAGAATTGTGCCAGGGATCCAACTTGTCTTTGGGGTGCAGTAGTCGCCCACAAAGACGCTGTCTCCTTCGAACTTTCCCTTTGGTCTTTGTTGTGTAACTGAACTTTCGTAAACTTTTTTTCGGGATGAAGGAGATACAATCCTGTTCTCAGTCTTCGCTTGAAGAACAATTGACTGGGTGTGAAACCAGCGGAGGTGTGTGGAGTGCAACAATAAGCCATGAGAATTCGAGACAACTTTGTCTGTAACGTTCCTTCTGTCTGCTTTTTGCAGTCCTTGCTTGAGCACTTGCACGACTCGTTCGTCAGCACCGTTTGTTGCAGAATGAAATGGAGCAGAAGACTTGTGCTCGATTCCTTTTCCCTTTTAAAATTGTTCGAAAACAATCGAATGAATGGGTGGATTATTATCCGAGACAACAGTTCGCGGCGGTTCATGTTGTGCAAACAATTTCCCAACACTATTACGATTTTCTCCGTAGTGGTGCTTGGCATTATTTCAACCTAGCTCTAGCCACTTTGAGAAGGCGTCAGTGACTAGTATAAACTTCGATTCTAACCACAGATCTCCAAAGTTCATGTAAAGTCTTTCCCAGTGTTTTCCGAAGCTTAATCAGTAAAAAAAAAAAAAAAACTCAAGTCATGGTTGGTTCTGAAAGTTCTGGCACATCGAACATTCTTCGACAGTCCTCACAATGTCATTGTCAATGTTAGGCCACCATGCATGTAGTCTTGCAAAACTCTTCATTCGCACCATGCCATCGCGTCCTGCATGAAGCTCGGTGAGCACTCTCTCTCTCTCTCTCTCTCTCTCTCCCTCTCTCTCTGCATGCTTATGGAATCACCACTCATAGGCCCCACAAAAGTCATCCTGCCTCCATCGTAAGTTCCAGCTTCCGCTTAGAATATGCTTCTAGATTTGCCCTTTCCTTGTCAGGCCATCCGGTTAAGGTGAATCGCAATGCATTGTTGTAAACTGAGTCTTTCACTCCTGTCTCTTGCAGAGTCTTCGCGTCCACAGGACCCACTACCAACTGTCTTAGGTAGAAGGTAGTGCCATAGTCTTTAATGTCTGGTTCACCTTGTGCATGTACAGGCAGGCAAAATAGAGCATCTGCGTTGAGGTTTTACTCGGACTTCTTGCCGACCATGTCATATTGATACGCTGAAAGAGGCATGGCCCAACGTTGCAATCTTGCGGCTGATACGGTTGGGATGCCCTTTTTGGTCTGAGGATTGTTGATAACTGCCTGTTGCCGGTCACCAGGATGAACTGACGTCCACATATAGAGTAATGGAATCTCTTAACTCCCCAAACTATGGCCATAGCTTCCTCCTCTAGTTGGGCATAATTCCCTTCCGCTAGAGAGAGTGTCTTTAAGGCGTAGGCGATAGACGCTCTGTCTTGCCCGGGCACATGTGTGCTAGCATGGCTCCAACTCCAACAGGTGAAGTGTCGCAAGACAAAATCAAAGGCAGCTCAGGATCGTAGAGCGAAAACCCTGGAGCTCTGCTCAAGATTCCTTTTAATTTTTGAAACCTCTGATCGCTCTGTGGTGACTAGTTCCATGGAACGTCTTCATGCAGTAGAAGTGTCGGAGGCCTCAGTATCGTAGATAACTTGGGCACAAAACGTTCGTAGTAGCACGGCCGCTTGATAAGGGACTCCCCTTGGGAGCGGCCTGCCGTATGTCTCGCGCCGCCGGTGAGAGCGATAGTTCTACTTTACCCCGCAGCGCCAGCCGTGGCGCTCGTTATCGGCGAGAGAGGCGAAGTCCGCCCGGCGCGGCCCGATGTGGCTAGGGTGCCTACATGTTTCCGCTCCGCTTCCGGAGCGGCGGAAACATGTAGGCACCCTAGGTGTGGCTATTTAGATTGTTTTTCGTGAAGCGGCAAGTCTCATTTGAAACGAGTGCCAGATTGCATGAATGATGTGACAAATCTGTGTCGAATAGAAGCACATAATTCTTTCTGCGAGGAGCTCACTCAGTTGCAGGCTGCGCGTTAGAGCCGCATTCAGCTGGCAGTATGAGCGAATTGTCGTTTTCTTGTTCCCGTCCCCGTTTCTATTACCACTGTAATGAGTTATAGTTGGATATACCTAGGCCGTATGATTTCCGATTTTAACCGATGCTCGAGCACGCTCGAGCTGTGCCTTTTATTTATCTGTGAGGGACAATAAGAAAGGGATTCCTCGTGCATAACTTCTGCAATATAAACTTCATTGTTCATGAACAGATCAAGGGAGTCATATAGCTCGCAAGCGGAATACCTTTCGGGAAAGAGGCTTCCGCGAAAGTCTCAATATATTCTCTAGAGAGCTGTTTAGGTCACCAGCCGAGTTAGCCAGAAGAGGTCTGACGAGCTTCCCCAGAAAAAGCTCGCAGAGTTCTTAGCTGTGGTACCGGTCTCTGCAGTTAGTACACCACATCAGCGGGCAGTCCATAAGGTGTAGAAGCTCAGCGCTCGAGAGAACCTTGCCAATCCGTCCAGAACGACGAATCTCTGCCAACAGTAGAGCCCTCTCGACAAAGGTGCAGACGAGCTTGCACGGCCAGACAGCTTCAGGTCGTGGATAGCTGAGTCCTCTTTGGTCAAGGCTAAACACGAACTGATTTTCTTCGTCACGAGATTCATTTCCCTTAAGTTACAGCTTGCATTCAGGACACGTCACCTGCAAAGTTGAGCGGGTTCTACACATTAGCCTTCCTTGCTTAAATCTGTCTTGAAATTCGTCGCAGGTTTGTCGCAGTTTTTTTAATTCGCTCGTTCAGTCGTTTGGCTTGCATTCGAAGGCGGTGCGCGTTTTTCTTGGCATCTTCCATGAAGCCTATAGACCTTTGCAAAAGTTGCCTTCTGCGCGCTGCCATCTTTGTCTGCTGGGCTGTGGAACGCCTTCTGAGCATGCGCTGTTGGTCTGCTGTGCGGTATATCGGATGCTGCGCATGCGTCCACAGCTCAGTGACTCAGCATTTTCCGCCCGGGCGCTTCGTTCGAGACTGCCGCTGGAAAGGTCTATAGCTGTCAAATTGAATGACGTCTGACATTCTTCCACTTCAAACTCTTTTGCAGGCAAGGTTCAATAGCCACGCACTCATCAACAGCTCGTCTTCTTTCTGCAGGGAACTGCATTTTGCGTTGTCGGCTTCTACCGCTCGCATGCGACGTGGACGCGTTAGGTGGCACACGAACAAGCGTTCTGCGTTTCTTTGAAACTGATGGTTGCATGTACAACGAATACAATGGGAATTGAGTCGGCACCGCTGTCGGTCGCAGTACCTTCCGCTTCCTCCCTACCTTGTAGTCCTCCGCCTTAAATGCCTATATGTACAACCTCGGCTTTCTGCAGGGGAGATAATCCACATAGCGCTCCCCTCTCCTAAGCTGCGAGGGGGAGCCAGGTTGGGGCAAGGTAAAATGTGAAGAGGATATAGGAAAGGAGGTGACGGGCAAAAGTGGAAAGCGCGAAGTGTACATCGGCCTTTAAAATGAAGGGAGCGCACGACGCTCCTGGAGCTTGGATGCCACTGGCTGCCCTTCTGGTTGAAGAACATTTCTCGCGAAATGTTCTTCAACCAGGCATCCCAAAATTTCTTTCTATACTTTGTTTCAGCTTCGGTCCGAGCGCGGCCGATGTTATGAGCCGAAGGGCCAATAAAACAGCGAAAGAGGCACAACGTCATGGCTTGCTGTCTGCAGTTGATAGAACCAGCCGGCATTCGCCGTCTCTCTGTGCGTGCTCCTCCGCCGGCTAGTCCTATCAAGCGCAGAGAGCATGCCATGACGCTGCGCTTTTTACGCTGTTTGATTGGCCCTTCGGCTCATAACATCGGCCGCGCTCGGACCGAAGCTGAAACGAAGTATAGACGGAAGCTCGTGATAGCAGAGTTCCGGATCTCTCGCAGCATTTGACTTACAACGCGGCACGCAACAGTATTTAGGCATCGCGTGCTCCGTAACCCATCTGCACACTTTAAAACTGTGCAGAGACAGACAAAAGGCGGCTGTCTACGTCTCTTCTTTCTCATCCATCAGTGGTTATCGCCATGAAACTATAGAAACGAGCAAAAAAAAACGATCGAAAACACAAACCACGCATGCGAGTACAGGGTAAAACTGCGATATTTTCTCCGCGCAAATTGGTGCAAAGGTGGGGGAGAAGCGATTTTTAGGGCCTTTTGCAACCGCGACAGCGCCTCGGTATCGGCGAAGCCAATGACGGGCAGATATTTTCTCTGGGTCGCGAAGCAAGAGCGCGTTGGGCGCCTTTACTATACTCTTTTTCACCTTATGATGTACCGCAGGAAAGGCTACAAGCGCGAGCTCCTTGCTCTATAAGGCACATCTCGGCGGCACAAGCTCTCGTGCGTTAAGAGTAGCTCCCAACGCTATGAGCTCGCGCTTCTAGCCTTGTCTGCGGTACAACATAAGGTGAAACGGAGTATAGCTTTCAGCTCAAGAGACCACTCGCCGATGTGCAGCACCTCCACGGCAGATGGGAGAAGTTCTCCTCTCACGCGCGCTCTTTTGTTTTCGGAAAAAATCGGCAGGCCGCACCAACAGGGGGGATCGGTAGTAGTTTGCAAGTTCGAGAAATGACCGGAGCTCACTCACATTTTCCGGCACAGGTGCATGCTGTACAGCCTGTACCTTCTTGATCATGGTGGTTATAGACCCGTTCATCTCAGTAGTTACCTGACACACGCGGCACCATTAGGGGGCTTCAATTCGGTTGCTTTGAGTTTCAGCGGGCTCGCAGACGTGTTGGTGGGTTATGTCGTTTTCGCTTTATTTTTGTGATATAAATGTATCCCTCGTGGTACACAACCAATATTACATTGGTAATGGGCCACCTTGAAAAATACAGCATGGTTACGAGCCTAATGTGGGGACGTTTTCATTAACACCTTCTTCTAATCATGTTCGTCGTTCGGTCAAGTTCTGCAGCGAAATGAGTGAAATGATGCCGGAGGAGGATTAGTGATGTCTACGGCCTTACTGGACGTAACCGCTGACACTAGTTTACATACATCCAAAATAACGAAGAGACTAATGCATTGAGGTACCGTGAAAAAGCCGGTCGAGAACTTGACTAACAATGCGCTGAATCACAGAGAACAGACGAAATCGCAAGTTTAGTGCTCACTGTTCGGTTTTGCGAGGGCGCCACCGCTTTGTAAAAATGTACGACTGGCAAACCACCCTGCAATGATGCATAGAATGCAAAAAAAGAAGCGATATTGTCTCTATCGGGATATTTGAAGAACTTAAGTACTCGAGAGATGTTTTGATGGTCCATCGTAGGACGAGTAGGACATTTTCTCAACTATCAGCCCTGCTAAAAAATTCATTAGAAACATTTCACCATTTTAGCAAAAGAAAACACTGTTATACGACATGTTCTTACGACATATTTAGAATATAATATAAGGAAAAAATTCGTCAATTGAAGTCTGACGTTTCCCTTCCGTATAATTTGCGAAATAAAATTAAATGGTGCAAGAAAACCCACCTAGAGAAAGCTTGGCTCAATCCGAATGCCAGGCATGACTTCATGGATTTGTGTCGACAGATCTTTATTTGTTTGAACAGATGTGGGGTCGGCGGTGTCGACGCCGCTGAAAGCGGCGTCGAGAGTAAATATGGCATCGACCACGCTGTACTCAAGTAATTTCCATGCAGACGACTTCTTTTCTGCGTCACATATTGTGTGCTTCAGGCGCCTTTGTCAGACACTCACAAGCTGTCTTTGACACGTGGAGCGCAACCCTTTGTTTATAAATATTAATTGCATTGGATATATATTTTTTGTTTATTTATTCATAATGCTCGCCTTTTTCAAGGCTTTGGCAGGAGTGGTACAACATAAATTCAAAATACAATGATCGGTTACATAAAAATAAACAGCGTTGGCAGTGCGCCACAGCACTTCAGCACTAAACGCGAGCGTCAATTCCTACCAAAAGAAACACAAGCGTGCAAAGATAAGAGGGAAAACGCAGTTGGTTTCAAAAATAGAATACGATCGAAGTCACACGACTGAAGGAACAGCAAGGCAACAAGGATTTGACAAAATCATGCATATTAGGTTCGCTATAAAACCGTGACAACTAACCCCCTCAACCCCATCGGCTGGCAATGACTCACAAGACGGAAAAGGAATAACGAAGAAAGCACACATCAAGGTTCAAAACAAGATTGTCAATTCAATTCGTGATAGAAACTGTGATAAAGAAACGCTCTCGACCACGTCAGCTGGCAAGGAATTCCACTCGGGGATAGTGCATGGAAAAAAACGCATGAAGAAATACGTTGTTACTAGCGGAAAATTCTTTGATTGACAGTCGGTGCGATCTTCTTATTGCCCGCGCTCGAAAGAAAGAAATATAATTGGTTTTGTTTATTTTTAGGTTGTCGTGGACAACAAGGTACAAAAACTTTAATCTGTCCCTCCGTCGTTTTGGTTCCAGGCATTCAAGGTTAGCATCGGCTAAGAGCTGGCTCGGTGATATTGACCAGCTGCAGGTGTGAATGAATGACCCAGGGACCGGCTTAGATAGCCCAGCTTTTGGTACGCGCGATTTACAATGTAGTCGATGTGGTTGTTCCACCGCAGATCGGATGATATGATGACTTCTAAGTATTTAAAAGATTCGTCTTTTTGCAATGCTACGCCATCTATCTTGTAGGGAAAATGTGAAATGTTTTTCTTTTTTCGCGTGATGGTCATACATACGGACTTTGTTGCGTTGAGTGTCATCTGCCACGTTTTGCACAAATGATTAAGTTTTTCCAAAAAAATTTCAATTAGAATATGATCTTCAGGAGTAGTCACTTCTTTATAGAGGATTCAGCCGTCTGCAAAGAGATTAATCTGGACTGGGATGTTGTTTAAGATATCATTAATAAATGCGAGAAACATTAGGGGTCCGAGAACAGATCCCTGCGGTACCCCAGAGCCAACAAAAACGGAATCAAAAAATATACCATCAAATATAACGGCTTGGAGAGGAGCGATAGATAGTCACTAAACCAATTCGTGACGTGTCGTTTCTTAAAATTGATTTTAGTATTATTAGTAACTTCGGGTGCGAACCTTTATCGAAGGCTTTCAAAAAATCCAGGAGGAGTACGTCCACTTGACCACGCCGGTTTAAAACTTCTGAAAAATAGTGCGTAGTTTCCACCAACTGTGTAGAAGTTGAGAGGGCTCTGCGGAAGCCATGTTTCCGGGGATGAAGTAAGTTATTTGATTCTAAAAAAAGAAAAAAAAAGTGAGCTAATATTATGTGTCCCAGTTCTTTTCGTGTGGTGCATAGCAATGAAATTGGACGGTAATTCGTCACCAGCTGTCTGTTTAAGGCCTTAAAAGTGGGATTAACTTTGGCATACTTCCACTCAGTTGGCACACTGGTTCTACAAGAAAATTCCGAAATAATATTGGAAGATATTTAGCACACCACTCCGCGTAACGGCGCAAAAAAAGCGTTTAAAATATTCTATACAGGTAGATTTTTTAACATCGAGATTAAGCAGCAAGGAAAAAACTTCTTCTTCAGAGAATGGTAAGTCATCTTATAGCGGGGTGTTCACCGGCAAGTCATAGTTAGGGCGTGTGTTGTTGGCTATTATGAAGGTTGATTTGAAAAAGTTGTTCAAACAGTTTGCCATAGTGTCGTTGTCGCACATTTGTTCCCCCTTTACTTTAAGGTTTGTGATTGACTGCTTACGTCGTGAAAGATATCTCCAAAACTTGTCAGGAGAGGACAACCTAAAGTTTGGGAGGGTTTTAAAATGAAAGCGTAGTTTAGCCGTGTTTATTTTTTCCTTCAATCGAGTTCCGAGATCACCAAGAACGCCCATTTTGTCGTTGCTTGGGTATCTATCACAACGTTTTCTTGTTCTGTTAGTTTTCCGTACAAAGTGAATAGTATCCCAGGTTCTCCAAAGATTCTTCCTTTGCGCCGTTTTCTTGAGTTTAGCTACGTCTTTCTTGATGCAAGAATGAACAAGAGACTTGAAAAATAACCATAGTTCATCCACGTTGCGTTGTACAGAATCCCCAAGGGTCAAGTAATCACCGAAGGAAATATCTAATTCGTCTAGTACACAAATATCGTTAGCCCTTGCAAAGTCAAGAACGCTGGCTTGTTTACCGTGAGTAGGCCTATTTACACCGACAGCATGTTAATACGCCGCCAATTCCAATTCCAAAGATATCCAATTCAATATGAATTGAATTGGATATCTTAAGAACATTTAAGGAGACAATGCATAGTTTCTTTAAATTCATAAATAAACGAATCAAGGTTAATGTTTATACCGCAAAAATGATTCTATCATATAATCAAAAGCAACTGCTTGGATTTGTTATGAAGTCAGAGCACGACGCTTTTAAGAAACACAGCAGCTCCTTGCTTTCACTATTGGGGTGGAGGAGCGACCATGACGCCCCAAGCGGTTAACTTTAGAACTATACAGATGGGGACAACAAATACAATGACTCAGCGCTCGGCCGACATAACCGAACGCGGCGTCAGCGTTCGGCTGGAGTTCGTGTTCTCCGGTTTGGGGGAGGAGGGGCTCTTTTGTTACCATTCCGGCCTGCATGAACAATGCAGCATGCACTGCGCCCAGCTCAGCACAAAAGCCGAAGTGGGTCAAGCTCGCATTCTCTGACGACTGCTTTCGGGGTAGATCCGGCACTTAACGTCACTTCGTCGATTGTTAGTAATTTTTACACTACACTGTGCCCCGCGCTCTATTGTAGAAGATGACATGGAGATGTCCATAACACCTGTGAGCATGTGCACAGGCCTTGTGTTGAGTAAACACCGAGGTGTGGGGAAACAAACGGGTCAGAGCGCCCCCTATAGTTCGACCTCCTGCCCAATATTCGCCTTCTTTGAGGTCATAACTGCTGTGATCATAAATATACTTTGTTGTTTTCATTGAGCCACCAGCACTTAAGCAAATTTCCGCTCTCATAAATAATTGGCCTCTCAACCCTTAGAGTCATCCAGACACTAAATGTGCCCCAGTACCTTAGCGGGAAAATGTTGGTAAATTTTGCGCTAAATTTAGCGGGAAATTTAGCGAAAAGTTTGCGCTAAATGGGAGGGGAGAATGAGAGGAGGAGTGGAGGGTATACGGAGGGGGAGGAGAGGAGAGGAATACCCTCCCCTCCGTTCCCTCCCCTTCTCTTCCTCAAGAGCAGCGCTCTAATTCGGCATTAGAAATATTTGTAAACGTCTTTCATTTTTTTGTGTGTGTGTGATGCCATGTGCTTTGCTAATGAATCATTTTTGCCTCAGAGACACGTAGCAGCACGTAGCCAGCTTAGAAAGGCATGGTCATGGCCATGGCTTCGTTGACATCTGAAAATAACTCTGGTAACCCCTCTCTTCGGTCACCAACCATGATGACTGAGCTGATCTGCAGACTGGCATAGCAACGTGGTATCTTTATATCTCCATGCAATATTGGACCTGATTATGGCCTATCAAAAACGGGCTTCTTGGAATGTGAGTAGAAAAAAAAAATCATAGCTCGTTATAGATAGTCAAGCTCCTCTTTGATGGTAGCGCGCAATTCAATAAAGTCAGTTTTCTTATTCTGGTAAAATATCGGTTGGTCGTAGTTTTTTTTTTTTATCAAAATGTAAATGCTATTAGCGAATTCAAAATCACCGTCTCGATTTGATTAAACTGGCGCGTAAGTTGACCTCGCTTTTGTGTCGTTTACCAATGAGAAGTTATATAAAACTTTACTATATTTTCTCATACACAATCTGCAGAAAAAACGCATACCCTACAAGATTCGTTTTGATTACTGATATCACCGCGGTAGCAAAACAGGTTTACGACAAGTGTGGAGCAAATAAAAAAAAAGACGAAGTTTTCTCCGTTAATTAAATTGATGCCTACAGTAGAGCGAGCATGCGAAATTTAATTTGTAATTGATCTAACATGATTAATCCCGATTCTCGCTAAAAGCTTACGGATGTTTCCCGCTTTCACTTTAGATCGGTCAAGAACTCCAATCCTCTGCAAATTAGAAAAGAAGGTTAACAGATTAATATAGGGTAATTGACGGATTATTAGAGTTCAATCAGCCGAATAGTCATTACGGGAAGCGGATAATTAAGGTTCACACAAAGCTGGTAAGAGCTATAACGCTATAGTGTTTACATGAATGCTTAATCTCTGAGCAAGTCGCTGTTCCGTCACAAGACAGGCGGCTTAACGTGCCACGGTCTCCTTTGGTCAGAGGCAGACGCGTCTATCTCGGGTGACACCTCGGAAGGGACTTCGCCCGGAGTCGGGTACTTACATCCTTTTCAGATTTAGAAGAGCTCCTTTGCCTTCCCACCATGTTTTGTCGCGTTAATTAACTGCTGTATTCTCCTTGCGCTCCTGTAATTGGGAACTACGCATCTAATTTAGGGTCGAATAACTAATTTGAGAGGAGCTTTGTTCGACGACCGTATGAGGAAACAAGTTTCTTTTTGAAGTTTGTGTGGTTCTCATTGTAAGCAGCAGTGGAGCCATAAAGATAAATTCTTTGAAAGGCATCAGATTGTGTTTTGAAAATATTGTTATCAGCTAATTATTAAAGAGTGATCGAACTTTTGTTTCATCACTGTCAATAGAAGGAAGTGATCAAGACGTTGACACTTCTGAGAGATTCCTCAGATTCATCGCTTCTGATGGTTTCCGTTCATCTTTGCTGGGGGAAGAATAGAAGGTGAAGTATCAAAAATTAGAATATTTCTGTCAGAGTAAGGTAGCTCTTTCGATAACTTTGATGTGGGGAGGGTGGAGGGGGGGGGGGATTGAGTAAAACTAGGAACACCGTTGAAAGCTCAACCGCGGTTTGTATATACGAGCTTGTCAGGAGCAGGCTCTGGCGATTAGAAAACTGTACACGTGTTTAGTTTTTCCCACCACGAATATCTTGAATACAATTATAATTCACGCATTTATAACATATTTACGACTGAATCAGTTCGCCAGAAACAAAAAAAAAAAACATTAAGAACTCCTTGTTTAATCAAAAACCTTGTTGAAAAATAAATGAGAAGCGTTGGTGCCTCCCCGGTATCTCTATATTTACGGCGTGCTATTTATTTTCCCCTATTCGCCTGAAAATATATCCGTAGATTCATATACTTTATGCTGTAAGAGCCGGCGTCGCATGTGCTGTTTACATTCAGTAGCCGCCGAGCGTCAACGTGTTTGCCACAAGGTTTCTGAGCCATCAAAACACGCTTCTGCGAAGTGTACGATTTCACAAGGATTTTCACATTAACCCAGGCTCAATCCTAACAGGTCATACTCTTTCATTACCCTATTTACTCGAGTAATAGCCGAACCATTTATGAACAAGGTCCTTCCTATCTACTTTTAAACAGAACACATATACAGCCAATCATTGCTTTGCACATAAATAACATAGCGAATAACCAGATCGAGAACACGATTCTCCATACAAATGCAGTCTTTATGGATAGCATCTTCGCACGAAGACGTTATCTCTGTCCTGTTAGCAGCTGGAATCATGCTGTTGATCGCGGTGATTGGCAATCTGCGTGCTCTGCGGAAAAGCGAACCCTCAGGTTTTCTTCATAGACAGTGCGGCTATTGCTCGAGTAAATACGGTATACCAAAACGGCGCGTTAATTATGCGTTATTTTCTGTATGAATCGGAGCCAGCACGAACCACAAATGTCAACATTTTGATATCACGAGAAAGATCCAAAATATAGCATAACAGCTTTATGATGCTAAGAATGCAGATTAAGGATTTATGATGATGAAAAATATTAGCGTCAATCAAAAATATCTTCGACACCTAAGTGATTCTGATGAATCTACTCAAGAGCTAATTAATTATTGATAGCACGGCAGAATTTATTAACAATTTCTTGTACAGAACAAACTGAAAATTCGAGAAAATTAGAAAAAAAAACTAAAAAAAAAAACTATCCAATTGTTTGAATACCGGTATCAGTTTATTCAAACGTTGTAGCGGATATTAAAGCAGACATCTTATTATCCAAACAAAACACCTCGACTGTCCGCGAACAGCATATCCAGACACGACCAGAAGGTTTTGCGAGGTGCGACTTGGCTGAATGAAAATACGGCGCGAAGGAAGAGTGACACGAAACACAAATATTCAGGAGTGGCCAGAGCCTCCACGTGGAACAAATTGGATGAGGCCATGCGCACGTTCTCGGCAAATAAATTAAAAAAAAAACGGGAGCAGTTAAAGCGGGGTTGCGCATTGACCGCGCCCGCCTATCGCGCTCTCAGACAATGTTTGCTTTGGACGAGTACGAAAAAAAAAAAAACAAATTGCAACACCCCGCGTTTGCGAATCAGAAGCACGTATCTGTCGGCGCCGGTTGTAAATTTATTTTTTTTTATATATTTTTCTCTTTTCCTTTTTCAATTAAAAAAAAATGCAGAAAAATTTGCACTAAAATACTAAACAGAATAAAACAAACTCGTCCCGAGTTTGTTTTATTCTATCTGTTGCCAGTCAATGTTACCAACACGCTTTATTTTTTTACTTTTTCTTTTTTTAAAATAAAAAAAAAAATACGGATTGCCTAACGTTTATTTCCCGCCTAAATCTAACGCTAACAGTCCGAACCGTATGCCAATGTTTCAGAACTAGCCGTTATCTTATTTAGACGTTATAAGTTATTCTCTAAAAATTTCAAATGGGAGAATGGCAGCCGACGGAGAGCTTTCCAATACACGGAGCTGAAAGGTGCAATTTACCGAAAACTGTCCTAAAACCGGCGCCATTTTGTCATTGAAATTTTCAGGAAATCACTTATAACTATTGGATCTAGATTACGGCCCGTTCTCAAACTTTGTCATCTGGTTCGGAGCGCTGGCGCTACACTTGGGCGGAAAATGAGAGTTCGGCGATAAATAATTACTTATGCAGAGAAACAAAAAAACACAAACCGTTCGTAGATTTTTTTAGACACTGTATATTACATGTTGTCTGAGGAGTGCTCTAAAAAGATGTTTCATTCTGCGTCCAAAGACACTGACTCAAGAAACGCAGGGCGTGGCTCATTATGTTAATCACGATCTTTGCTTTGTTATTCGTCCTTCGGCGTTCTTATCGGCCGAAGCCGCAATATCATTGGCTGAGGGGCAATAATGAGATGCAAGGGTCTCGCAACGCCCCGCGTTTGTTAAGGGCTCTCTCTTTCTAGTTAACCACGCGATCCGATTTGTCTATAGCTGCGTGCATGAATTATATGGATGTTCTACGACTCGTTTTGGGCTGTACTTGCGTTTACATCTCTTTACTGGCGCTTCTGCTCTACCAATTTTTAATACAAACTGCGTAGCATTGCACTGTCAGGGTGGTGTGTGGGTTTTTTGGAAGGCGTCGTTGGTTTCCCAAGGCGTAGTATCAGCCAAATCCGCGAGAGTGAAGCGAGATGGATCACAAAGTGCTCGCCATCGGCACCACAACACGTTGAACCGTTTACGGCGAAGCATTGCATCCTACTTGTATTTCGTTATTGCGGACATTCGTATTTTAGTGTTTTCGAAAGCGCGACCTTGTAACGTAGCGTGGCTTGCAGAAAACCTCGTTGGGCGCGGGAGCACCTACCAAAGCTCGTACGACTTCATCACTAGCAGTCATTCAATCCAGTCGTGCACGCAGGTTACAACAACGTTCCCAGGTCACGTTCGACAGAATATACTTCGTTTTAGCGTACGTCCGGACGCAACCGACGCCACGAGCTAATGGGATCAATCAGACAGTGTCAAAAGTTCACGTCACTGGGCTTTCCCTGCACATGATTGATTCAGCGTTTATAGAACACGTACGAAAATAGAACGAACACCCAAAATAAAAGGGTAATTTCTTACGCCCCCTTGTCACATATACACCCCAAAACTTTAGTTCGACGTCCAGCGCACTGACGTCGAACCGACGGCATCAACTTTCACAAGCGGCTTGATAACCGAGTTGTACAACTTATTAAAATAGCTAATGTACAGTACGTGTGACTGACTGCAAAAAACTAACCATTTTCTTTGGCCATACTGCAAAACCTCAATTTTTTTGTCGTTTTCGATATGTACTTTTTTCTGTTTAATATGTTATATCCCACCGTCATTCAGCCTCTCGTAAAAGGTGGGGCCGTCAGTTCGACTTTAGTGGGCTCTACGTCGAACTGAAATTTTGGGGTGTCTTATATGTGACAAAGGGTGTAATAGCTACGCCCCCTTTTGTTTTAGAGTGAACAGCGCACTTTCGACGTTGTATGATTGGGTTCCATCACCTCGTCGGCTGAGTCCGAGCTTCAGGTGAAACGAAATATACTAACCATCTCGATTACAAGCCGACAACCTCACGGCGACCCTCCTCTACTTTGTACTTTCCAGCCCCCTTTGTAAGTACGCATTCGGGAAAGTCACGACCCTACGCCCCCGCCCTTGCGGGACAGAAGCACTGCGTGTGCGCACCAGGGGTGCCAGCGGCACTTCTAATTTAGCTAATGCTTCTTGCATCTCCGACATCTCCCCGTATGCCCGTTACTTCCCGCCAGCGTTCATACTCCCCTCAACCGCGGTCATCACCGAAACAGCAATACGGTGAGTTCTTGCGCCTCTTTGTTGTTTTTTTTGTTGGTTATTGTTTTTATTGTGCGTTTTGTCTCCGAGGTTTCCTCGTTTCGACGAGCGCGAGCGCTCACGACGTTAGAGGTCTTTCACCCTGGCTTCGCATGAATGCAGTGGCACGTCGCGCTAAGATTTTCTTCGGGATTCTGCCGCCTCGGCGTCTGTGTGTATATATGCTAAAATCTCCAGCCCACCGCTGTGCAATGACAGACCGTCGTCTCTTCTGACTTCCTAGATTGTTCGTTCTCTCCCCGCACGTCCTTTTCTTCTCAGCGCTGGAGAGAAAGCTTTTAATTTCCGGATTCCTTCATATCATTGTTTCTGTTTATCGTGTTCTTTTTGTTCTCCGTCACCATAAACGTTCTTACATTTGCTCGTTTTTTTTTTTTTTTGTATTCTATCGAAAGAAAGAATTCAATAAAGGGATTGAAAGGGACACACATCTAGATATAAGGTTGATGCTGGTTTTATGCCTATGCTCCTGCGTGATTTATTGCGTCGTCGCACTCTGCCGTACATATATGAATATATTTCTTCGCAAAGAATTTAAAATAAAATAATAAAATAGCATTAAAACTTTTTTCCGTGAATTTGCTTTTATTCACTTTCATAGTATTTCGCTGGCCTTCTTGCGCATTTTTGTCGTTTTTATCTTTTGCAACATAAAGGTGCCGAGCTTTTTGCGTGATAAATCATAATTAGAGTTCGCGTCAAAATGAATAGAATTCGGAATTACAGTTTTTTTCTGCATTATTGTATATAAAAATGGCTCTTTCCAAATGAATCAGTAATGTGCATTTTATTTTCTAAACCTCATTACAAATCGAAGCCTCTAGATTAAACACAAGATGAAGTAAGCAAAGGCACAATTGAAATCGTAGGCTATTCATATTTAGCTTGATGAGATGAGGTGCTACATTTTTAACCAATTAGACGTTGTACTGTGCCGCACACCAAGCAATGTTTTTTCTTAATTTCTCCACGATAACATTTTGAATGCGTTGGAATTTCTTTGGGTGTAATACAGTAGCACTATTTACAGAGTTAGTCGATAGGCGAAAGCAGTAACTGTTCATCGCTTCATGTAACAAAAAAGAGCTCGCCAGCTCGCCTGCACTCTATCACTGCTTACAATCCAGATGAACCTTTCTTAAAGTGGTAATGAATAATGTATTAGCGCCAGTCTCATCATTAAAAATGCTATACGTAGCATAGTTCAAAATATCAATATTGCAATACACATGTGGGGAGTAAAAAGTAATTATATTTAACGCAAGATCATACTACAACAAATTATAAAGATGTTTGTAGTTGGCATGAGTTCAAATCCGGAGTCTGTCCATTTGTGCCAATTAAAAATATCGTGTATGCATAGTGCAAGCAAACAATTTTCAATCGTTGTTAATAATTTATGCTATAAAAAAACAACACCAATAGCCTGACATAAGATTTAGTTCGCCCAGGTCTTATTCTCCTTCAATGCATTTTATACGCGAGCTTTTCTTCGTTCACGACAAGACTGGCATAAGCATTACCCCCCCCCCCCCCCGCCCACACACACACGCTTTCTTTTGTTCCAAATGCCTGACTCCCGCATTTCGCCTCGTTCGTGAGCACTTTTTCTTACCTGTTTTGCTCAGTCGCATTCTTTTCGCACTGATTTTAAACACATTAGAGAGCGCAGGAAAAAGAAAAGCGCCAAAAACGCTCAAACGTTTTCTAGCTACTTATGGTCGCCTTAGTTTTCTTATTCTCACCTTTTTAGAGAATAGCTTTGAACAGGACACGCTCCAACCGGCATGTTCATTACACAACTTTATATCAGCGTGAATATGACATTCGTGCATTTTGTAGTTTACGTCAAATGCCATTTGCCTTGTATTATGTCCGTCTTCGGCACGTATAGCGAACACGACCTTTTGAGACCAAACAACGGCGGATGCAAGCGGATACGCCGGCAGTGGAGAGCCGAGCGGCGAGCCATTGAGAAGCACGGGACGCCTGAAAGCAACAGACTGGGCGCCGTCGCAGAACAGAAAAGACGCTTCTCGTAACAACAACCGATCGCAACCTAATCAGTCAAATAAATATACCCTTGCATGATCCCATACTCGACAAGCGAAGGTGCTCAAAGGCCGAAAAGAACTCATAGCATTTCTGGGACTGCTGAACAACTACAGAAAGTTCATCAGCAACACAGCCGACATCCTGCATCTGCTGCATGAACAGCTCCGAAAAGATAAAAGGTGGAAATGGTCGAGATTATGTCAAAGAGCCTTCAACGAAGCGAAGAAGCAACTGACCAATCAGTCTGCTAGTGCACTATGACCATGTGCTTCCTCTGGAACTGCACTGTGATGCACCAAGCCATGGCATTGGTGCAGTACTTGAACACGTACTACCTAACAAGCGACGGAGGCCGATTGCTTTCATGTGGAGAACGCTCTCCAAAGGTGAGCGAAACTATTCTTAGATTGACAAAGATGCACCGAGTCTAGTTCAAGGCGGAAACAAATTTCACCAGTATTTGTTTGTACGCCACTTCAAGATGTTGACAGAAAACAAACCCCTCGTATCGATTTTCAATTGCAGTAAGAATATCCCTGGCACGGTTGCAGCAAGAGTGCAGCAATGGGCGATAATTTTGTCAGGGTATGACTTCGACATAAAGCATGTGTCAACCGATAAGAACGTTGTCACAGACTTGCTGTCGAGTCTCCCAATGAGTGACAAGGGCGCTACAGAATCAGAAAATACAAGAATGGACGAAATGAAATGTCTCCATCTAGAGAAGTTTCAAGCACTCCCACTGACACATAAGCAGATCAGCAAAGACACACGAAAAGACAACGTGTTGTCGAAGGTTTTAAGACTCACCATAAAATAATGGCCGGAAAAAAAAAAAATTCCGATGACCTTAAGTCTTATTTCCGTCGTAGAAAAGAACTAACTGAGGAGCTCGACTGCTTAATATAGGGAACACGCGTCATCGTACCCTCGAGGTACTGAAAGCACGTTTTGAACGACTTGCATTAAGGTCATGCGGGAATGACAAGGATGAAGAGACTGGCACGACTCTACGTGTGATGGCCGCTTTTGAATCATGACATAGAAACGATCGTCTGCAGTTGTCGACCGTTCCAGGAAGTGAGCAACGAGGCACCCAAAGTTCCAATACACTTGTGGGAATACCCAATAAATAAATGGCGACGCCAACATGCAGACTTGGCAGTACCCTTTGAAGGAAAGAATATCTTGCTGAGCATTGATGCATACTCGAAATGGCCCGAGGTAGTGTCCATTACCTCAACGACTACGGCAGCCACCATAAGAGTGTTTCTAACTCTCTTTGCAAGATATGGACTGCCAGAAAAGATTGTGACAGACAAGTGCCCGCAATTCCAATCAAACAAATTCCGAGATTTCATAGCAAGAAACGGAGTTCAGCAGTCATTCTCACCCCCGGATCATCCCGCAACGAACGGGGGGGCAGAAAACTTTGTGGGAAAATTCAAGAAGTCTGTCAACGCAAGCCTGAAGTCGGAGATGACCATGGAAGAGGCACGCCATAAATTGTTGGTGGCATACCAGACGACCCCGCACAAGACAACTGGCTCAACACCTGCCAAAATGATGACAGGAGCCAAATTTCGACAAGGTTCGATCTTCTTAGACCATCAATAACTGATGTTGTGCAATCGAATCAGGCAAAGCAGCACGCCTCGACTCTAATGAACGACACCTGCATCAGAACGATCAGGTCTGGGCAAGAGACTACCGGAACGGCAAGAAATGGATGAATTCTGTCGTCGTCCGAGTTCTAGGAAACCGACCACATGAGATTCGCACGAGCGACGGAAATACATAGAAACCACACATTGAGCAGCTGAGACATGTACCCAAGGAGGAAGAGGGAATATCTACGAATCAAGACGAGAGCCTCAGTCACGCAAAGGCATCCAGAAAGTTCTCTTCTTTCCGCGACTTCAGTCGGCGAAACGGTTCACCTTATCTGATTTCTAGTGACGACTTTACAACCACGATTCAAGACAGTCAGAACGATATGCAATACCAAAGGCAGCACTCCAAACTTGCCTGCCACACCGCTTAATGGCACACGTGACCAAGACACACAGGGGCCCTACTGATAAAAAAATATATGAATCTAGATATGGACTGATCTGGAATATCTAAGGACTAATATGCGAGATATGAAACTTATATTAATTATCCAAAAATCGATATTTGACATAAGAAACTAATATGAAGCACCAAAAAACTGATATGCAACATATGAGAACTGATATGCAACATATGCCAACTGATATGCAGCATACAAGTTCTGATTTAAATGATAACTTATGTGACTTCCATATCAGAATTTGCATTGTGTCCAATTAACATATCAGAAATACATTCATATAACTTTTTTCAGTATACGACGTGCCGCACGGGCAAGCAAACACGTGGCTTGGTACCGCAGTGGGGCGGCTTGATTTATTGGCTTTCGAATAATTACGGCATGAGCGTTTACGTTTTACTAAGAGATTCAACCCCTGTGCCGTTCAAAATACTTTCAGAGTTATGAAATTACTGAAAATAAATCATGTTGGGAATATTATTTATTGCTTAGGTGGTCACCGAGAAAATTCGTACCTTCAAAGCGACCAGCATAGAAGGCGGAAACGCAGAGCTCAAAAGTAGTTATCAGGTGTGCTGTTGCATTCATGTTTGTTGTGTCATGTATGTGTACTGCTCAATGCATATGTTCAGCTGATGCTAGTGGTATGCATAATGTATCTACATGGTGGCGTGAGCAAAATAAAAATATATTTTGTAGCACATGAATCGGGCGGTACCTAGCCCCACCTAGCCTAGCTGAAACTGATATGCGACATATGAAACTGATATGAAATAATAAGTTATGATATAAAAAGGGTGTCCGATAAACATATCAAAAATATTTTTTTTTTTTTTCAGTAGGGGAGGTCCTTATCTTTTCAGAAGACCAACACGGACGCGCATGCCACCTACACGGCTGCGCATGCAAAACGTGAAGTTTCTTAAGGGGGAGATATTGCCACCTATTATGTGCGTGTTTGTCACGTATAGCGAACATGACCTACTGGGCCCAAACAACAGCGAATGCAACTGGAAACACCGACAGGAGAGAGTCGAGCGGCAAGCCACGAAAAAGCACTGAACACCTGGAAGCAACAGACTGGGCGCGGTCGCAGACCAGAAAAAGACGCTTCTCGTAACAACAACCGATTGTAACCTAAATAGTTAAATAAATAATGCCGCGTGCGTGATCGAGAAGATACGCTTCTCCGTTCATCCAAAGATTTGCGTACACTCTTACCTTGAGAGTAAACGATAAGGAGGCCAGAATGACCTTGTCTAGTCAGCCTGCCACCCCTCATCCCTCGTCCGGGCAACCAAACTAATACCCGTGTCACACGGGCAACCCGAATGCCATTTACAACGAATGAGATTTGAACGATCGGCAAATCAGCGGGCGACGCTCCGGGAGTGGGTGGCGCATTCCACGCGCGACAGATTGCGAGCCGATTCGTCGATCACACGAATGTCATTCGTTGTAAACGGCATTCGAGTTGCCCGTGTGGCACGGGTATTATACCCCTGTCAGACGGCAGCTAAAATGACATTTACGCCAAATGACATTCAGATTTTCAAATGACATTCAGGATGGGACCCGCCAGACGACAACTAAAATGACATTTAGGTGATGTTTGTTGCGATTGCGGCCTCAAAGTCGCCTCCGGCACACAGACACCAATCATGGTGTCGACACCATGATTGGTTATCGACACCAATCATGGTGTCGATAACCAATTTTAACATGGCGAAACACTTTTTATCCGTTGTGTGCTTGGACAACAAAATATAGCAGAAAACCAGGATATAAGGTTGCGTACACTAATTTTAAATAGGTTCGATTTCTGGCGAAAACTAGTAGTTTTGGGGCAACCATGAGGCGAGGCGTCGGCCGAAATTCATTAGCCAACGTAACGTCGTCATAAGCCAATCCCTAAGCCGAGCCTCCCGCGCTCTGCTACTACAGCTGAGAGCTTGCTCGGTATCAGTTATTTCGGTAGTTCCGGTAGTGCTTGCTTGCTCTGGCTGCCCCTCACGCTCGATCTTCGTCTGCCGTGTTCACTTCTACGTCTGCGAGGGATCCTGGATGCCGTATTGCGCTTCTGCCGTTGCTACCACGGCGGTATGGGTTGATCTTGGTTCGAGCGTCTACGGCTGCTGAGAAGGCCGTCAGTCAACTTCGTCGTAGACGCATTCCGCGATCTTCGTTTTGAAGACAGGCTACCGTACTTGCTAACATACGTATACTACGTCTTCAATCAGCCGTTTGAGTGATGCCGGCGACGTCATCAGGTACCTTGCGAAAATGCGTCGCCGTTGCAACGAGTGATTGGTTGGCCAGGTGACTTGAGTGCACTCGACCACCCCAGAAAGAAAGCGAGTCGGCGCTGCAAAGTCATATTCCACTGCGGAGGACAAAACCCAGGTAGCACCGAGTTCTGGGCCAAAATTTGGCTTCTGTCTGGGAGTTTATGGCATTAAAAAGCCCGAAAAAGCCAAAGTAGAGCCAAACCTGACCTTCCTTGGCAAGAAGAGTCTGGGTATTTTGGCCCTAATTCGCCAAACAAGTGCCAAATTTAGGCTTCACTGCCTGGTAGTTCGGCTGTCATCTGGAATATTTGGGCCTAAATCGCCTAACAAATGCCAGAGTTAGGCTTACTGCCCGGTAGTTCGGCTGATATTTGGCATTTTTGGGCCGAAATTGCTAAACAATGCCAAAGTTAGGCTTCACTTTTTGATAGTTCGGCTGTCATCTGGCACCTTTGGGCCAACATCGCCACAGATGTGCCAGAGTTAGGCTTAGTGGCTTGTAGTTCGGCTGACATCTGTCATCTTAGGGCCAAAATCGCCAAACAAGTGCCAAAGTTAGGCTTCACTTTCCTTTAGTTCGGCAGTCATCTGGCACCTTTGGGCCAAAATTGCCACAGATGTGCCAGAGTTAGGCTTACTTCTTTGTAGTTCGGCTGAGATCTGGCATTTTTGGGGCAAAATCGCCAAACAAGTGCCAAAGTTAGGCTTCATTTTCTGATAGTTCGGCTCTCATCTGGCATCTTTGAGCCAAAACCAGAGAAAAGCCAGACTTTGGCACGTCCCAAATACCGAAATTAGGCGTTGCTCTGGCAGTTATGGCTGAAGTATGGCACCAACTTTGGCGCTCCTCTGGTGGACCAGAGAAACGCCAAACCTTGGCATGCCCCGAATTCCCAGATAAGGATTTACTATGGCAGTTATGGCTCAAATATGGCACCAACTTTGGCGCTCCTCTGGCGGACCAGAGAAACGCCAAACCTTGGCATGCCCCGAATTCCCAGATTAGGATTTACTATGGCAGTTATTGCTCCAATATGGCACCAACTTTGGCGCTCCTCTGGCGGACCAGAGAAACGGCAAACCTTGGCATGCCCCGAATTCCCAGATTAGGATTTACTATGGCAGTTCTGGCTCAAGTATGGCACCAACATTGGCATTCCTCAGGCGTACCAGAGAAGAGCCAAACTTTGGCATGCCCTAGGATCGCCCAACTAAGGCTATAGTTAGGCACCGTACTTTGGCACTGATGAGTGCCATGGTGCAAAAACCTAACTGCGCCAAAGTTCGACCCTTATGTTTGCCAGACCTTTGCCCAAGTTGGGCATTCCTCTGGCGTGCTACCTGGGAACCATCGCCAACTTGCTCGTTGTAGGGCATTCCACTGCCAAGTGATCGCATCCGTCCTCGGGATCGCATCCGTCCTCGGGCGTGACTGGCCGAAGATTGTGAGCGCCACCGAGACCGCTGAACGGTTAAACACACACGGGATAGCCAAACTGCCCCAGGATTCCCGCAAACCATAGAGAGGACGACTGCCACCTGTGACATCAAGTTCCAGCGCCAGCGGCTTCCAAAGCAACATAAAATCGTACGTACACGTTTTGGCAAAAAAAAATTTTTTTACGAAATAAAATTAGTAAGACATTGGTGTTTTAATTAGTAGAAATAATATCACTAAGTGTTTTTTCTAACTCTTAGAAAATTTAGGCGATCATGTTTCAAACTCACAAATGTGCTTGCGTGCCGCTGCATTCGTGAACGCCACACTGCGGAGAATCTACGTTCTCTGATAGAGGACGTCTTTGAGGAGTGGGGCATACCTCTGACGCTTTCTTGCTTTGTGGTCACAGATAACGCTCGGAACTTCGTATCGGCGATTGCCCGAATGCCGTGGGTGCACATTGCATGCTTTGCACATGCCTTGCAGCTTAGTGTTCAAGATGCCAAGAAAGAAACCAAGGGGTTCGCAAATGTGTGTGCCAAAGCGCGAGCCATAGTGGGGCACTATAAACGGAGCAGCGGTGCAAAGGCAAGACTGCAAGGTATACAAAAGAGGATGGTCATAGAAGTTCCTCTTGAGCTGGTACAAGATGTGCCCACAAGATGGGATAGTGAGTACGCCATGCTGGCGCGCCTGCTGAAGCTCAAGGCCGCTGTTGCGTTAGACCTGGCAGAAACCGATACCGTTGAGAACTTGACCGCGGACGAATGGCGTCTTGTAACGGCCTTGGTGTTAGTGCTGCAGCCAATTGAAGAAGCCACAACAGCGACTTGTGCCGAGGCTTTCCCAACACTTTCCATGGTTGTTCCACCTGTTCACTGGGTGAAGATGTTGCTTTCTGAGGGCGCAAGTGGAACTCAAGATAAGGCGTTTTCTCAGAATCTTCTCAGATCAGTGAAAAAAATGCTCCTGGATGTAAGCACACAGACACCTCATGCCCTTGCCGCCTTCCTTGATCCTCAATTTAAAGACATCTGCTGCAACAAGGAAGAAAAAAAGAATGTAGAGTTTCTACTAAGTACAATGCTTCAGGATGTACTTGACTCAACACAGCTCACGTCCGAAGAACGTAGCGCCGAACAGCGACCTGAAACCAGACTTGGACGTAGTTCAACTACTCTACTCAAACTACTGTAGTTTAACTACTTTTCCGAGTAACTAATAGGTAACTTTCAATTACAACTTTATTTGGGTAATTAGTAGTTTAATTTAACTACGTGTTTTTCGGGTAACTTCTACTCAAATTACTAACTACTTTTAAAATCTAGTGCAACTTTTGCTCATCACAAAAGTTTGAGCGCAGAAATAAATAAGACGCCAACCGATGAAGTGGCATTCCCGAACAAGGGGCACCCTCACGTTCCGTTCCCACGCACTTATATTCGGCAGCCGTTGAAACTGCATCACAGGCGTCCTTGGTCCAAGGTGGCGACGAGCAGCCAAAATATAACACCGGCGCGCACAAACGCAGGCAGAGATGCTTAACAAGCCTTGGTCGGGTATTGACCTTATCCGGTAATGCACGCAGACGCCGCGCCTCCAGCTGCAACCGTGAAAGACGAGGACACTCCGAGGGTTGTTGTTGTTTTTATGTTGTCTGCCTTTAGTGAGTTCTGACTCAAGCGGAGGCGCCACTGAAATGACCTCGCAGGTGGACGCCTGTTCCCGTGGTCGCCTCGTCGCCAGCGCATACTCCCTTGCAAAGCCAGACTCCCCCGCGCAAAAACGCAGACACGGATAATCCGTTCATGGGAGCACGTTCCCGCTTCCAGCTGCAACTGTACGAGCGCCGATGCTTGTTCCCGTTATCCTTCGCGTCCTTCCGACCTTCCACGCCAGGGGGACCTCCTCTTTGTTCAAAAAGATTTACTTGTCAGGCGTGTTAGGCGTGTCAGGATACCGTAGTCGCCGGCGAGGATTGCGAGTTACCCTCGGGAGATCCTTTTGTTAAACCTGACGTCAGTGACGAAGCATACTTCGTTTCAAAAGTTTTTTTTTTTCAGTAGCGTAACACTAGCACTGCAACGAGACCCGCAGTCGTCCGGAATATCTCATCATCTTGGCGCCAGACTTGAACCCTTGACGGTCAGGTGCACTCGTTCAGCGTACTTTCCGTACGTCGTGGGAATAAAGAGGGGCCAGTCATAACAATATTAACTTGCGGAATAAAAAAGAAAAAGGAGGAGTGTTTTTTTAAAAGACCCTCTAGCCGAGGCAAACCTCATATGTTTCGTCATGGACACCAAAGGTGCCGGCACTCGCTTACCCAACCCTGCACAGCCTGTTTTTGAAATTCAACGCTGCCGTTCCATCCAGCACGTTGGTGGAACGTCTTTTTAGCTGGGCTGGGGACGTCTTTAGGAAGAAAAGGGGAAACCTCTCCGATAAAAACTTTGAAAGTCAGTTGCTTCTGCGAGCGAATAAACTATATTGGTGAAAACGCAACCCATAAAAATGACTGCATTTATTTTAGGCTCGCCGGATTTAACACGGACCAAAACTGCGGTTCATTTTTCTACCACAAAAATATAAAAAAGTAACTTCGAAAGTAACTTCAAAGTAACTCGCTACTTTTTTACAGTATTTAGTAGTTTACTCAATTACTATTACAAATCCGTAATTTCTACTCTACTTCAATTACTTTTGGCGTCGATACTCAGTAACTTAACTACTTTTTTTAGTAATTTGTACATGTCTGCCTGAAACCAGTGAGCAGCCTTCAGTGTGCAAGATATTGAACAGCTTGGCATTGTCGAAGAAGAATGATGCACCAAGTTGTCTAATGCAAGAGGTCTATGACTACATTCAGTCTCCAGTTTTGCCACGTACCGACAGCGCATTCCACTGGTGGGATTGGGATTGATCGTACCGACAGCGCATTCCAGTGGTGGCACTCGGAACCCAGGTTGCAAGCGAGAGACTGTTCTCAACGTGTTCGAACACTGTGGCAAGCCGACGGGAGTCTCTTGCTACAGGACACCTGGAAAACATGTTTTTTTTTTTTTTCATGGGAACTTTAAGTATCTTAAGCTGACGTAACAAGCCTTCTCCATTTCTGATCTGCGAAAATAAGATGTCACCTCACTCACTATAACTAGTGAAAATAACTGATAAGGTGTAAGATTCCTTTTTTCTTTTTAGTTCCGCGTGAACTGTGATTTTATGTTCAGCATTCGCGTGGACCTTGATATTATGTTTAGCATTCTAGCAAACTAGTAGCTTTTGTCACTATTTACTTATTGTTAACTCTATAGTCATTATCGTCTAGTCCCATTGTTAAAATGATTTTAAGAAACATTTTGGAACAAAAATCTAATTTTGTAATCTGTACTCTTCTTTAGTAGCAGTCTCCTTACTATTTGAAAATTATTCGATTCGTATTCGCATTCAATTCGGTGCCACAATTATTCGATTCGAATTTGGTTTGCTTTCAAAAATCGCTATTCGCACAGCCCTACGTGTTTGCGTTAGCAGAGTAGCGGTATGTACTCATACCGATGTAAGGTGTTTCAGCGGCTTAAAACTAATTTATATCAATGTTGTAGCCCCAGAAAATGAAAAAAACATCTCTCAGTATAATGAAAATCAGAGAGAAGAGAACATCAACGAAGTTGACGCCAGCGAGGCAGGTGAGGGGGTACGGATCCCAACACTTCCACTATAATTTTGAACTTTCTTCAATATTTACCTGTGAAGCCCAATCAATTAGTTGCCATATTAATCCCTACACAAGTATTTGACTAATGGAAACAAAAAAATCATAAACCACGAGATTTGGCAGTTTGTTAGAATTTGTATATAGGGGAGCGCACGTCTCACTGTTTTGCAACATTTGTAGAGAGCAGTCATCTGATTAAACAATGATTCTATACCTCGAGGTCTAAAAAATCGCAAGTTCTTTGGCAAGCAATACAGGTTCCTAATAGCCTGAATTATTGGGAACCTATACAGGTTCTCAATAGCCGGCGTTCAGGAAAAACTTATCCCACCCCTTTCCACTTTAGCAGACCAAACGCTGGAGAGAAGGTGGTCTCCTCAGCAGCGTTCCGCCTGGGAAAATGAAAAGGATGGCGGGCAGGAGTAACTAGATAATCTTAAAAGACCTGGTGAAGGCGTGAACGAAATCATAACAAAGAAAAGAAAGACGAGATACAGCTACAGAGCAATAAACCGAGGGAGACCTGAAGAGAGGTAGAACTTTTATAGAAGGGAAAAGCAAAAAAATAAACAGAATGTGACATTTGAAAAACAAACGCAAAAGGCTGAGCGAGAATGTTAAATTTAGAACTACTCAACAGACATTCGTGCATGAAAGAGATAAGGAAACAATATCAAGTCAAACAGTTTATTAGAGAGCAATTCAACCTAGAGAGAGAGAACAACCGGGCAGATGTAAAGCCGAGTACCCGAATGAAAGAAGTCTTTTTGCGTTCATTCGTCCTTGTAGATTGTTCCGGAAGCTGGGAAACTAGTTTTTCTTTTAATCCTTGTCTTCTCCGCGGATTGCCGGGGCAGAGGGGGGAGGGAAACGTTGAGCGGTACCCCGATGGAAAAGATGTAGGGAAACGCGAATGCACGTGAGGGTGCTTTGCGTAGTACAGTGGAGCCCCGGCGCGCAGACCGAGTCGCTAAATTACGGCCGCTCGGCGAAACATCGCGCGTGACATTGCATCGCAGCGCTGAAGTCCTGCCGCTGGATCTCGACAGTCCCAGTTGCTGGGAAAGTACGCCGACGCCTTTGTCACGTGGGCTGGACGCTTCGCGCCTGTTATCGACATCGGCGGCTTTACGCCTAGTCTTTTCATCTATATGCCGCATTATGGTCTCGCCGAACCACACGTCGCGGCAATGCACCTTCAGGTACGCAAGCTTAATGAGCCAGACTCTGAATGATTGCGTTGTAATTAGGGTGAAGAAGAAAAAAACAGAAGTAAGGTTCTTTCTTTTTTTTTGGGGGGGGGGGATCGTTTGTGAGTCGATTTTGTTCGGAAGAAATAAATAGCGGGCGCTGTGATGAGCGAAGGCTATTCTTGGGCGAAATTTAAAGGTAGATGTTTTTGGGGTAGGGGTGGTCGTTCCAGCGGAAAGACCACCCCTACCCCAAAAATAAAAGATAAAGCTTTCTGAAATAAACAAACGTTATTTTCTTTTATGGCACATCTTGACGGTTATTTCCAGGTAAATTCTTCTGTTATAACGTCGGCGAGGATGACGGCGTGGTCAAAAGCTGGTCGAGCGCTGCACGAGCGGCGCTTTTACGGTAAACACCGGACACTCGTTAGCACCAGTTTCGGCCCAGCCTTAATGGATTTGGTAGTTCCTCAACCAAAATGCTTTTTCCATTGCCATTTTACCTCCATTCCGGGAGGTGAAATATTTTAGTTTCATCCCTGATTGAGGTGGGGGCGCTATTATAACTGAAAGAAACAAGAAGCATTAATTAGGCAGATGAGGAAGAATTTGGTAGGAGACGAGGAGAAGGTTTTATTGTCCTGTTGTAAATAAACTAAATGGCTATCATGAACAATCCAACAGGATCCTATGGCACAGATATCCGAAAAATAAGGAACTTCGTTCATAGGCGTCTCGTGAAATGCGTTTCCTAGAAACGTTTTTGCGTTTTCTAAAAGCTCAAAAATGAACACCAGTGAAATTTGATTTGAAAAGCACACCAACATATTAGTAATGCACCGATAGTGAAAGATGGGTGAGTTGGCATATCGTTCCTTTTGACAAAAGCGCCCCAAGACAGGGACTGAAAGTAACAGACACAACACAAGCGCTACTTTCAACTGAATATTTTTAGAAGCAACATAAACTATTTATACACCCAATTGGTCTTCTAAAACATGTATTCAGATTATTTATGCGTTAAATGAACTGTCGTGACACTCGTGCATCTGTCACGCCCTTGCATTCTGATGTTGAATGACTCATACAATTTTCTCGAAATGTTGTGTTTTCACTTCCCCTATTTTTTTTTCCAGTTCAGGGACACAAGGGCATCTATCGCAGTGAACAGCCAAATCGCTTGGGGGGGGGGGGGGGGGGATTTCTTACTGACAGCGCGTGCTCTCGTGGCGTGTTATTGACGCACGTGCCCGTTTGACTTATGAACGCCTTACCGCAAGTCACGGGAAATTCATACACGACCAGCGAGGCTTAATCTATGAACTGCTTTAAGTGTTTATTTTTGCACAGGTCACCATCACCTTTTTGTGGATTTTTGGCAAAGACCAGACATCTTTTCTGGGGTTGAAAACACTACCGGCACATCAAAATGCTATGCACCTTTTTTTAGGTCGCGTGAAACTTTGTGTATATAAGGTTTGACGACGGGTCTCTCTTTTCTCCTGGACCTGGGTGCTTCTTCGCCATTCCTTTTTTATCTTAGAAAAAAGTGTCAGCCAGATCCTGAAGAAAACGATCAGAGTAGACCGACGATCTCAGGCGAGGTGTCCTACCTTGTTGAAAAAAACCTACTGTTCATGGTGTGTTGGCACGATCTTGCAAGGGATGCATTCATTATGGAGGAAGCGATCCCTCTCTTTACGAACTTAGAGTTGGCTGAATCAAAGGGCAACACCCCTTTCTTTGAATGAGGTCTATACTCTCAGCACACGGGCTCTTCTTGAAAATCTAATCTTAAACCAAGAAATTGCAGTTTCCCTGAAGTAATTGTTTCATGAGTGAAAGTAAGGCCGTGCGAATTCATTGCGAAAATTTCTAGCACTCTTTCAATAACTTTGTCATCCAACAGCGTGGACTGCAGTACTAGCACTAGGTTAGCATCGACATACCCTAATATCTTAACATCTCCTTCTGTTTCTAAATCGTGGGGCACGCTGGGCGTGGCAGCACAACACGGAGAATGACGGCTAAACTGTTCTTCCTGACCATGCAGCTGTTGCTGACACTCGCTGGACATGATACTGCATCTGGCCCGTGTTCAACTTCACAAATGCGGCGTTAAGACCTTGCGTCAGCATTCTTCTATCATCAGGATGCGCTCTGACCTTGTGGCTTCGTGACGTCACCTTCATTCCCGATGCCAGCGCCTTGGTCTACAAAAAACTCGCTCCGACAAGATCTCACCAGTGGGCATGGCAGCACAACACGGAGCATGACAGCTAAACTCTTCATCCTGATTATAAAGTACCCGGACTACGATGAATTCAAAAGTAACGATGTCTGTCTCATAGTACTGCCATGCCCCGGCTCATTCGTCTGTATCTTCGCAGATTGTGTTCATTCAGTGCACTTGTTGTTACTCATAGCGGGGGACGTTAAGACTATAACCACCGCCCAAATACGGAAGCCATGCAGGGGATCTGAAAAAGTCAGAATGATGTTGTCAAGCACACAAACGAAATGCGAAAGAAACAACTAAGCCGAAATGAGTCATTTAACGGCATAAACAAGCGGCTTTACTATCGAAGCTACCATTGACGAGGCTAGAGGCATGCTCGGCGAAATCTTTGGAGAATTACGAGACTGGACTGCTGAGTTATCTAGCACCGTTTCCCACTTAATATTAACTTTCGCAAATGAAAAAGAAGGTTGATGACCTCGACAACCGTAGCCGACGCAACAATGTAATAGTTTACGGCACACCCGTAGACCCCCGGGAGAACCCTGCTCCACGAAGGCATATGGTTTGCACTGACGTTTTTGACGGCGTGCTGGATGTAACCCTTACCTCCATTGAAAGGATTCACAGATTAGGTTACAGCAAGGGAGCTAAGCCACGGTTTGTCCTCCTGAATCTTCGTGATTTCAAAAAAATAAATAAAAAGAAACGAGTATATTCAAAAATGCTCGGAAACTAAAGGATACCGGAGTTTTTATATCCGATGACTATTCCAAGCCAGTCCGGCTGCTTCGCGAAAAGGTATGAGACAGCGCAGCCCAGAACAGGGAACAGAGACGTAAAGTGTAGAATAAAATGAAAATTAACGGTCTTGCTTATGAGTGGAACGCTGTAAACGATGCCAGAGTTTGTGTTTCCAGACCAGACACAACACGAGTCTGATGATGGTATTTTGTCACCGCGACATGACGATTTTCGTTACACCACGTTAAAACTGATAAATGTAAACGCTAGAAGTCTTGTAAATAAATTTGTTGATCTTGAATGCGTAATACATGACTATGATCCGGACGTCGTCTCTGGTACAGAGACACGGTTACACGAGGCAATCACAGATTCCGAGATAATTCCTCCTTGATATGACATACTTCGGAATGACCGAGAATCTCGTGGCGATGGCGTTGAAATTATCTTTAAAAAAAAACAAAAAAACTTTTGTAGTATTTGATGAAGTCTTAGAAATTGAGTCACTGGGGCTAAAATTAACCAGTTTTACTCATGCAACCGTTACAGGTGTCGCTTACCGACCTCCGAATGCTTGTCCATATATGTTTAGATCCTCACTGATTTTGTTTTTTAACTTAAACAAAAACACTCGCTCTTTTTGATGGCTGGCGATTCGATTTGCCTTCAGTTGATTGGGAATTCCTCAGTAGCAATTCCACGGACTGTCCCGATACTCGGGTGGTAATTGACATAGCCTTCAATAATCATCTACTTCAAATTGTAAATGGTCCTACACGTATTACTGCGTCTTCTAATTTCATACTCGAGCTATCCCACGGGATTTATATCCCACGCGATTGCAACACGCGGCTACGAGTGTAACGTAGTGGAAGAAATTTCTGATAAACAAATGGTGGTGGTTAAAATTTAAAGTTCTGAAACTAGACAGTCAACGTGTAAAACGAATAATCCCACGCTTATCTTTACTTTTCCAGAGCTGATGATGAGTCCGCCATTGGCGCGCTGGAACTTTCCCTTGACACGTTTTTAAATATGTATTCATACCGCTGTTCTGTTGCCCCTATTTAAGGAGATTGTGCCTGAATGTTTACGCAGTTTTGCTCCGAGAGCACTAAATTTGCACGTAAGCATAACCTGTGAATAACTCGTGGCATTCTGCACTTGAAACGGAGAATTAATCGGGTTAGGAAGCGCAATAAATGTTTACCTATATCCGAAATCCGAAGACAGCTCAAACCTATGATTCGCCTCGCCAAGTTTTGATTCAATAGTGTCACTTCGCAAAAGTATTTGAAAGAATCGCCTAATAACTTTTGAAATGCGTTATCGCCGCCTCGGAAAAAGATTTCCACGCTTCTCGTTTCAGACAGTCTAGTAGAGAAGGATAGCACTTTGCAGAAGTTTTTAACGATTATTTCGTGTCTGTCTTTACTACGGATAACGGCATCGTGTCTTGTCTTAATCAGCTGTCCAATTCGTTATCTGATATCAATATTTCCATAAAAGAAATGTTCTCAGCTCTGATTATTCTTCCAGCAAAGAAAGCCATTGGTGCTGACGGTATTCCAAATTCATTTTCGGTTCATTATGCTGAGTGGTGCTCGAAATATTTTTACCTTATTTTTCAAAGGTCCTTATCCAAATCTGTCACTCCTGTTGAATGGAAGTTAGCAAAAATAATTTCCGCTCTCAAAATTGGCCTCCTGCCCCTCCCGATAAAATATAAGCATATTTCTTTACTTTCCTACGGTTTGAAACTGCTAGCGCACACTGTTTTTAAACACCTCGCTAATTACTTAGAAAACAGTGTATTTTTCTTTTCACATCAACACGGTTTCCGTCATGGCCTTTCCACCACGACACAGTAACCGGAAACAGATCATAACTTTGCAAATATCCTAAATCGATCCAAACAAATTGACGCCATATTTCTAGACCTCTCTAAAGCTTTTGAAAGAGTATCACATAGTAAACTTCTCCTTAAACTGAAATCAGTTGTTTAAAACGAAGGTGTTTTCCGCTGCCTTGACAACTACTTAGAGGACAGAACAAAGTATGTACAGATCAACTCGAGTGAATCATCATCAGTCTCTGTTGTATCGGGTGTTCTACAAGGGTCGGTCCTTGGGACATTACTGTTCTCAATTTTTATAAGCGACTAACCGCTAATATTTCAGTATGTGTTCGACTGCTCGCAGATTAAGGGGTTTTATTTACAGAAGTCAATTAAATAAGTGACCAGACTCTACTAAACACCTGCTCGTCCAAGATGTCGCACTGGTGCGACTCCTGGCAGATTCCACTAAATGTCAAGAAATGTGTTCAAAAGCATATAACTTGGGAATTAAGCCATATTTCTTTCCATTATTTTATTAATAATACCTCACTAGCCGAGGTTACTTTTCTTAAATACTTCGGTGTCAATATATAAAATGACCTACGCTGGAACACGCATATTATATTTACTGCGCGCAAAGTATTATTCAAGTTTTCGTACTTAAGACGAAATTTGAAACAAGCCTCTTCCAACGTTAAACTGACAGCCTATAAAACTTTTATATTACCCAGCCCAGAATGCACTTCGGTGGTGTAGAATTAGTTTCGAAATACTCAAAAAAGCACCCTTGAAAATGTTAACAAACATTTTAGGCTTCATTCATAATAAATTCCATCGAACTTATCCGGCATCTCAACTGTACGTCCTTTCTAAGGTGAACTTGCAAAAGCGTATACGCATGTGTATGTGAATAAAGTTCCAATTTGTTTTATTAAACAACCGGTTCAATATCGAGAGCTCTAAATGTCTTTAACCCACACTTTAACGCGCACTTAAAAAAAAAACACTCAAAGAATTTAATTGTCGGATTATTACATTTAAAGGGAAGCTGAAGCGGTTTTAAATACGAGAAAAAACACCTGAGCCTAGTTAATCAGATCTCAGCCATCACGAATATCGTATTGGTTTGGTCATTTTCTGCGCGGATTAACCGGAAAAGCGCCTTCAAAGTAGCGCCGAAGCCACGCCTCTCCGAAGCAGAGGGAAAGGGGAGAGAGGAGGACGCCCGTCAGCCGGCGTCACAAAAGGACCGGCCGGGGGACCACGCCGCGGCTGGCCGCGCTTTCCTCGTAGGCTGCTCTAGTGTCTTTTCGAGCCGTCGTCGTTCTGCCGCTGCATAGCGCTTGCTTTTATCCGTTGACCGGTCATGCTATGGACTCAATAGCCTGGCGTGTTGATTGTTCTCTTGTTTGTTCACGGCTTTGCAGAATTCTCGTGGTACCGAACCAACTGACTCGTGCTGTTGCGCGATGCCGTACTCATGTGTAGCCGCCAGCTTTTACGAACAGCGCTCGTCGCAGTTGTTCTTCCCGCTTACCGTCTTTTTCACTTCGTCACCGAGATTTTAAAGGGGTGGGTGGGTTTGAGCAAGTAAACCTTTTTTGTTCGAAACGTATTTCGGACGGCGCATAGGAAAACTGTGTACGTATGGGTTTGGGTCTGAAGAAGGCTCGCCTGAACCCGACACTCTGCCGAACATCTTTGAAGGTAAGAAGGCAATTCAGCGCTATAAAAATCAGAAACAAAGAGGAAACGCAACTAGGTAGGAATTGTAGGTCGACTGTTCTAGAAAAAAGCTATTACGTTATTAGAAGTGTGCAGTGTGCTAGAAAAGCCGCGATCATTTAGCCGAATAGCGGGTTTCCACTGGCTCAATTGCGTTAACAGCTTATATTAGTGTTTTAGTGTTGGTTTCTTATATTGTTGAAGTGACCATATTTTCCGGACCGACTCCGGTCCGGGAAATCTAGGAAACAAAAGAAAACAATCTTGGGTAGCGCAATATCATTTTCTTTTGCTTTTAATCTACTCGGCTACCCAGCCATTTGGGACTGAAGGGCTTGCTCTAATAAATGGTCATGCAAATCATAATGCCACTTTCACGGTGCAGCTTGTTTTAGCATAAACTTTTCTTTTTACAGTTGCTGGCATTATTTGAGCTCACATATTTTTTAAACGTAAACATAAATTTTGTTAAATTTTCCTTCCAAAGGTTCATATTCTCTTCAGGAGAGGTTTTTGGAAATACAAAGCATGCGACCTTCTGTTCTGAATTGAGTTCTTTTTTTACAAGTTACGCAGTGTTTTCCGTATAACGTTTGTGTCATGCAACAATTCTTTGTGCTGTAGAAATGCGATCGGACGATGATTATGCTTGGTGGTGGTGTGATGCAGTCAACAAATCTTGGTAAAAGTATGCGAATGTAGAGGCCCAGGAAGCTTTCACGATTTCGGTATCAAATTAAGGGCTGCCGGGCACACATCTCCGCTTTTTCTAAAACTATAATGGCGTAATAGTTTGTGGCAAACAAACTAAACGCAGCATAGGGTACCGCTATCACAAGGATGGACCTTCTGCGCAGTTATTCGCATAGTGCGCAAGGACGTGGCGGTGGCAGAACGGCGACCCTGTCTTATCACCCGTCTCATCTCAGGGAAGCTCTCCCGTCGCCCGAAGCCGATTATACTATCCCTTCAAACCACTTCAGCCTTGATGAACAATGCAGCCTGCACGCTCACGCGTCCAGCAGCTGGCAAGCACGAAGGACGATGTTTGCAGAATTCTTGTCCTCTGACGACCGTTTTGGGGAGGGTCACGCTAATCCGGCTTGAGCCGTCCCGTCAATAACACTCCGTTTATTGTCAACGTTTTACGTTACAATAAATAGCAGTCAGTACGTTCCTGAAGGTATGAAGCTGGCCATGTCGCGTCCGCGCAAGCAGTTCATCGTATCTGCGTTTATTACTGCGGGGGGTCATTTTCCTACTTTGCCAACGGCTGGAACGCGTACTTTATCACGTCGAGGGTCGTCTGGACACATTCCTCTTTCGAATCCACCGAAAGATTTCGAAAAATCAGAAGCCGAACCCGATTTACAAGAGCAGAAAACCCGGCGCCCGGCTACTTCCGCAAGCGACGGAGCAAACGAGAATCGGGATGGTCCTTTTATGACGTAGTGGCGCGTCACGCGTCACTAGCCAATGGCGTGCCGCTGCGGCGATCGCTTCCGGTTTCTTCGCTTTTTTTCGCGTTTAGGGATTATTTTGGGTCAAACGGTTGTGATATTTGGACTCAGCAGGCACAGACACGCCAGAATCAACCATTAACTCATTTTTTTCGAAAAGCTCTTCAGCTTCCCTTTAAGTATTCTTTTTCCAAGGACTGCTCACGACTGGGACTCCCTGCCGAGCGATATAATGACAGCATCACCAGAATCGTCCTTCATAAGGAAACTGCGCGCTTTAATTCTTGTATCTGATGTTCCTTTACTCTTTTTAACAATGAAGATAGTCTTTGTATAACGCTGCGTTTCTCACATGTTCTACCATTTATGTTTTTCTGGATCAGCAAGAACTAATATCATTGTGCTTATTACCTGCTGTATTTGAGTATTGTTTTTGTGTACAATATGTTGTAAACCACTCCTACCAGGTCTCCCGAAGTAAGGAGACAGCAGTATCAATAGATAAATAAACAAATAAAAATCCCGCCAAACAAATATCAGAAAGAACAGGGGCGACACGTGACCCGATGCAGAACCCGTGCTTTTGGATATACAGGTCGCCTTCAGAAGACACGACGGTGGAATCTAGTTAGCATGTGAGCAGTTCAATAAATGCCAACTCGTAAATACTACACCCACTAGAGTTCCTAAACGCAATATTCTTGTTACCTTTTATGCACTCCCTAACCGCGAAGATCAATTTGACATGCCGTATGGATTAAAACAGGGTCGTCTACGTCGACTGTGAACCCACCCGAGTAGTAAACGTTTGCGGAAAATTGCTCACAGACCGCCTCCGAGTTCCGAATCAGGGACGGATCCTTAAAATCCAAACCCGCAAGCTTTGTCCACAGAAACCTTCCGACTTCTCGCTGCGACGAGTCCCTTTCAGACGCAGTCACTATAAACGAACAATTTTCTTTGAGACTTCGCAGAAACAAATTCTCACAGGCTGAGCTTCTGGGATGGCTGAACCTTCTTCGCTAGTCTGTTCAGTCCCAGTCCTTCACAATGCACTTTGGCCGCTGTCTTGATATTGTTAAGCGACACCTTATCCACTTGCCTGGAGTTCTTGAGGATTGCCGCCTTTGAGGTTTCCCCTAAGAGGCCCTCAGGAAACGCCACAAAGCCGTCCTCCTTATCCACGATCAGAAGCTTGAGTTTCATCTCGTGTAGGTATGAAACCACTGGCCTCGTCCTTAGTACTTCCTTTGCTTGCCCGATTTGTGCAACGATGCTGTTTTCAGGCGCCCTATTTGCAAGGATGCAAATGGGGCGCCTTAAGTAAAGCAACCAAAACTGAATTGCTTTAGACGGACAACGTGTCGTTTTTTGCTCCGCGAGACGCTACAAAGCGGCTGTTGTAATCTTGCGCGATTAGCATGTAGCTTTTAATCAGGGTGTGGAACCAAATCCGAACCAAGAACCGGAGCAAAACCGTCATTTTTAACTGAACCGGAAGAAACATATAACCGAAATCAAACATTTTATATTGAACCCGAACCGGAACAGAACCGTAATCTTGTATGGCGGTTACCGGTTCACTGGAAACGGTTCGGCGTAATACAATGTGAGCGAGGCTTCTTGCTGGGTGCGGCGCGAAGTCAATAAACTATCGGCGACAGTGGTATCAGCTGCTCAGTTTTCACTAAACAAGCGGGGGCGACGATATGAACATAGCTCACTAAAGTGAAACAAATTATATTTCACGTCGTGCAGTACGAATTGGCCTCGGGAACTCAGTGTCAGTATGGCGAGAATTTAAAGAGTTATCCTTTCTGTGTTGTGTGTGCCTGTGTAACAAACGGCTGTTGGCGCGTTTGTTCCGCAGTGGCCAAATCTGGAGGCGCCAAGAGGCGAAGTCGCGACGAGCTTGACACTGCGAAACCGGTTGCCGGGACGCCAGCAGCTCAAAGCCCTGGGCGCTCCTAGAATAATTTTTGTTGTGTGCGCGTGAGCTCGGTGCCGACATGACGTGCTTCGTTCGCTTACGCTTCCCTGTACTTCAGGTTATCTTCGCTCTTTGGAACACACACGATGGAGCAGCAACCTTCTCAATCACAACGGACCTGGATGACATCGGCAATTCCCCATCACTCGGCTCCCTGCGACTGCCAACATCTGATGCCTATCAGCTGCTGCTGATTGGTTCCAACTTCGACACCAGGGGGCCAAAGGCGGGCACGGCCTTTGACTACGATCTACAAAAAGAGCCGGCGGTCACTCCCTGGACGGGGCTCGGTGCCGACATGACGTGCTTCGTTCGCTTACGCTTCCTTGTACTTCAGGTTATCTTCGCTCTTTGGAACACACAAGATGGAGCAGCAACCTTCTCAATCACAACGGACCTGGATGACATCGGCAATTCCCCATCACTCGGCTCCCTGCGACTGCCAACATCTGATGCCTATCAGCTGCTGCTGATTGGTTCCAACTTCGACACCAGGGGGCCAAAGGCGGGCACGGCCTTTGACTACGATCTACAAAAAGAGCCGGCGGTCACTCCCTGGACGGGGCTCGGTGCCGACATGACGTGCTTCGTTCGCTTACGCTTCCTTGTACTTCAGGTTAGCCCCTCTTACTATGACACTAGTTATCATTCAAGGAAAAGATACTTGTCGGTACCGTGCCCCAGTACCATCGCGAATGTGTGTATTCATGCCATTTGTGAATCATCGCTATTTCAATGTGCTGTTCAGGGGTATGTAATCAAGCTTCTACTAGTGCTGTCCGGTGATGTAGAGTCCAACCCCGGACCTTTCACAACGCAACAAGCAGAACAGCTACTTAAGGCTATTTCGATCCTGCCAAAACTAGAAAAAGGTCAAGATTCTCTCTTAACCGAATTGACAACTATAAAACAAAACCAGCTAACTGTTAACACAAAACTGGATGCCTTAACAGGCAAAATAACTGCACTGGAAACAGAAATGGCGTCGTTTGGTACCGTGAAAGTAGAAATACAAACAATAAAGGATGTCACTTCTGAGCTTGCTAAGCAAGTCGATCACCTGTCAGTACTTCAGGATGACTTGGAAAATAGGTCGAGACGATGCAATCTTATCTTTTACGGAATTAAGGACGATCAAAATGAGACATGGTCCCAGGCACAATCAAAAGTTATGGAAACATGTGAAGCTAAGCTTGGAACTAAACTTTCCGCATCCGACATAGAGCGCTCCCACAGGCTTGGTCGCTTTAGATCTGACAAGCTAAGGCCCATCATTGTGAATTTCTTGTCTTTCAAAACCAAACAACACCTACTATCTCTGGGATTTAAACTTAAGGACTCGGGTATTGCGATTAGCGAGGATTTTTCGGAAAAAGTGCGTTATGAACGAAAACAACTTTTGCAGTTTGGGAAATCGCAAGGGGAGAGATTCAAACTACATTTCAATAGGCTTATTATCGGTGACACTACGTTTTTTTATGACCACGGAGAACAGTCCGTTAAAGCCAAATCATAACAATCCCGAAATCAGCATCGTCAACCCGTATCTCCAGTGCGTGACCATGTTGTTCTACTTTTGAACTGTCGCAGCATAAAAAATAAGGTCGATGACTTCGCCTCTCTTATTGAATCAATAAAACCTAGTCTAGTCATCGGTACAGAGTCCTGGTTGGATGCCTCCATTGCTAACGCCGAGGTCTTTCCCGCAGATTTTTCTGTCTATCGCAAAGACAGGAACGCGCGTGGCGGTGGAGTTTTTATTTTAGTTCATCACAGTTTTCAGAGTACTGCTATCAACCCTAGTAATCCTAACAGCTCTGAGTCAGTATGGTGTAAGATAGCGCTTCAAAATGGTGCATTTTTAACAGTAGGTTCATTTTATAGGCCGCCGGGTTCTAATGACCAGTCACTGCTTGAAGTGTCAAACACGCTGCTATCTGTTTGCCCTGAATATGTGTTACTAGGTGGTGACTTCAACTTTCCTGATGTAGAATGGGAATCTGGTCTTCCTCGGACGACTAACACATCATCTCTTTATTCCTCATTCATGAATTTTGTTTCGAGTTGCGATCTTTATCAAAACGTATCAACGCCAACGAGAGCTGGCGCTCAACGGGCCAGTGTGCTAGATCTTCTCTTTACGAACCAAAATACTCTCATGTCTTCTGTATCGGTTTTGCCAGGAATCGGCGATCACGACGTTGTTATTGGTAATCTGAGATGCCCTCAGGCTAGAATTTCTAAATTTGTTCCTAGGAAGGTTTACTTTTATGACCGGGGAAATTACTCTAGCCTGACGGATCAGATATTTTCGTTTGTTCGTGAACTTGAGGAACTCAGCTTGTCTTTAGATATCGACGCTCTTTGGAATACGTTTTCATCTAAGCTGAAACATTTAATTGACGTTTACGTACCATCAAAAATACTGCGATCAAGGCAACGCAATGACAAGCCCTGGATGAACGGAGAGCTACGGGCCGTCATAAAGAACAAAAGGCGAGCTTATTTAAGATATCGTAAAAACCAAACCACTGATTGTCTTAGGCAGCTAAAACAATTAAATAGTATCTACAAACAGCGGTTAAAAGCGGCGAAACAATGTTTCCATACTTCTCTCGAACAGCGTTTAAAAACAAATCCCAAAGCTGTATGGAAATATATCAGGAGTAACAAAAAAGAAGATGCTGGCATACCGCCAATTGATAGAAATGGCACATTAGTGTCTGATGACAGTGAGAAAGCAGCATGCTTCAATAACTACTTCCAATCAGTTTTTTCCGAACCAATCACCGATGTGCCCCAGCTGTTCCTGGCTGAATCGCTATCTCCAATGGCGGATTTAGAAATAAATGCTGACGGAATTCGAAGCCTCCTTCTTAACTTGAACACGAATAAGGCTACTGGCCCTGATAAAATCCCTAATCGCGTCTTGAAAGAGTGCGCTGACGCTGTTTCTTGTTGTCTCTTTATTCTGTTTACAAAGTCTTTGTCATCCTCTAAGCTGCCGGTAGAGTGGAAGGTAGCTAGCGTCGTGCCTGTGCATAAAAGTGGATTAAAGATGAAAGCAGATAACTACCGACCCATTTCTCTCTTACCCGCATGCTCGAAACAGCTGGAGCACATAGTATATAGCACTTTAGTCAATCATTTGAACGCGAACAACTATTTTTTTCCCTCCCAGCATGGGTTTAGGAACGGCTTCTCATGCGAAACGCAGCTATTGGAATTTTTTCATGATGTGGCATCCTCATATGATAGAGGTTTCCAGGTGGACTGTGTTTTTCTTGACTTCAAGAAAGCATTTGATTCTGTTTCACACGAACTAATGTTATTAAAACTATCCTCATTAAATATTCCAGACAACATATTACTATGGCTAAAAGACTACTTTACTCACCGAAAACAATGTGTTGTCGTAAACGATAAAAACTCTACATATGTGGACGTCACTTCTGGGGTCCCGCAAGGTTCGGTTTTAGGTCCCCTTTTATTTCTTGTTTTTATTAATGACATCACCGAGGGCATAGAGTCAAGTATTCGTCTTTACGCCGACGACTGCGTGGTATACCGTTCTGTTCAAGATTCTAAAGACAGCGCTTCACTGCAACAAGATATAGACCGCATTTCTGACTGGTGCGAAAGATGGCATATGCATCTAAACATTAATAAATGCCATCATGTGCGTTTCACGAAAAAAAATAAACCGTTACTTTCTTCATACAGCTTAAACGGCACTACACTGACCGTCACTCCTGAAGTAAAATATATTGGTATAAATTTTACAGAACAGTTATCTTGGCAGTCTCATATTAATAGAATAACCGCCAAAGCGACTGGTATGTTGTATTTCCTAGGACGCAACTTTAGAAACTGCCCCCCCAAAGTTAAGGAGACACTCTATTTAACTAATGTAAGGCCCATTCTCGAATATGCCTGTGTACTGTGGGACCCGCAGACACAGTACCTTTGTGATAACCTTGAAAGAGTTCAAAACCGGGCAGCGAGGTTTGTGACCGGAAATTATGATTACACTGTAAGCTCGAATCACCTAAAAGACTATCTTGGATGGAAACCGCTAAAATGCCGGAGATTCGCCCTACGCTTAAAACTATTTCATAATATATTTAATAACAAAACAGGCATAAACAAGGAATCATTTCTTCAATCACCTCACTTTATATAACGAAGGGTGGATCATCAAAATAAGGTTCGCGAATTTTCATGCCGAAGTAATATTTTCAAACACTCCTTTTTTCCTCTTACTACTCATCAATGGAACTGCCTGGCCGAGTCGCATGTCCTAATATCATCAAACGCTGCATTTTTTTCCAAACTTATTGAAGAGTACTTGTAACTTGTCGTCTGATTGTGTCAAGTGTGCTATTTATGTATAAAAATGTTTTATTGTACTGTTCCTACATTTTTGTGAATTTTTGATCGTTACCTTGATTTTGTGTTATTTTTTCCTCACTGTAATCCCCCCCCCCCCCCCCTTTCTGTAATGCCTCCGGGCGCTGAAGGGTATATTGAATAAATAAATAAATAAAAATAAAAGTTTATTTTCTAGAAACAGAAGGTCGCCCGTTGCCTTTCATTGTCTCCTGTTTTTTTCGTATTTCGACCGGCCTTCGCTGTCTCTACTCTCTTCAACTCAGCGGTTCGAGCAAGTCGTTCGAGCGTGCTGTGTGGGTAGTTTTCCGCTTCCATCTGGATGAGCGTCGTACCGGCGTGCGGTAGTACCAGTGCTGCATGATGGCCGTTAAAGACCCCAGATTTAGTCACAACCACCAAAGATGATCAAAGTGACGGGTCATCGAAGGCGCACACTCAATACTAAAAAAGACCGGAAATAAGACACCCATTTTTGGGGCTTCTAAAAAATTGCAAATCCGTTGCTTGAAGAAAAAAAAAAAAAAAGAAGCTGCACAGTTACGCGATTTCCAGTAACTTTCTCATCCTCTATATTTCTTCTTCCTTCCCAGTCCAGTTTCGGTTTTGGTTTCGAGCAGTGGCGTTGTTTGACTTTATTATAAATTTTTGCGTGACGCTGTAGTAAAATATTTTTTGGCTAGTCTTCTGAAACCATAATAAATCGCCTGGTAAACCTTTATACCACACATATTTACCGTTAACCAAGGGAATATTTCACTTTACGAACCAAGGAACCAACCTCAAGTCAAATTCGATTATTTTAGGTTTTTTTCTTTCCTTTTTTTTTTTAATCACACATCGCAAGGACTCACATTAATAATATATATAGCGAAATTTTAAACGCCGCCTTCATAACTCTCGAACATGACGCTGTGGTACGAGAGGTCACTGCACCGATGCTGTTCATTTATAATCTCGTAAGATTCGTATGCGCTCTAGCTTGTTGTCTCTTGTTTTGACACTCCCCTCGGGAATTCCAACACGACAAACCGCGCTTGCGGTCTCCAAATATTCCTCGAGTTAGCAGAAAATACGGATGTTATTTCGGACCCGAGAGTTTCCGAGAAAAGACCCTGGGAGAGATTAGGGGTACTCCACAAGGGGAAACATTGTCGAACCTTTTGCTCAGACAAAGGACTCGTGCACGGAGAGCGGCGCGGCACTTCGAAGAGGAGCCTTCGCTTTATTCTGGGCCCGAGAAGGCGGGGTCAGTGCGCGTCGCCATAATCTCCCCTTTTTGCTGACTTTACCCATCGCTCTTCTTCTTCACAATCCGATATACGAATAGTCGAAGACGAGTCCCTTCGAAGTGCATCTTAATCCCGAGTGTTCTTGTTTTTTCATGTATAGATGCTATCAGGGAACGAGTCTAACTCCAAAAACGGGCTCTAGAAGAGAAAATCAACAGAAAAAGCTACGCATGGAAGACGAATGCGTGAAAAAAAGCGTTAAAATAAACTAACAATTCAGTGAAATTAACACAATAAAATAGAAGAACTGCAAGAAATAAGAAAGAAAAAAAAGAGCAAACCAGATTCAATATTATTCTTACTAACGGATTTGTTGTCAGGGGCGACGTGAATATAGGAAAGTGTGCGGGCTTGAACTACCGCTCTCAAGTCCGGGTTGGGGACGTGTGTGTTTTGTTTTATCTTCTTTCTGTTGTATGCTGCGTCTCTAAGCGTTTGGAAGTAGGCTTTGAAGGCGACGGGGTTATTGGAAATGTTGGGACGTGCGGGACTTAGGAAAGCGTGCTTCTCGCGCGCGCAATAAGAAAGACAATTGTAGTCGCCGGTATCGTTCCCAAGAATAATGTCTCAAACTCGGTGTCAAATTGCGAGAGCCTCAGGGGCTTTCACTAAATTTCGCTGCAAATATAGGCAAGCCCAACGAACTTCAATGAAGCTTTGAGAGGCGGCGCTGCTCGTGTGCTACACGCTCCGTAGAGCCTCGGTGAAGACGATGGGATCGATCCATGGAGTCCTCTGATGAAAAAATAGATTTTGAGTAGCTTTAACTTCGATTTCTACTTTGGGAGGAATTGTTTGCTTGTATGAATACCTCAATTGTTTTTATGTTGGAGGAAATTTACCTCAAGGAAGCTTGGAGTCAGGCACGTAGCCAGGATTTTGTTTCAGGGAAGGGGGGGGGGGGGGGCGCACATGACAAAATGCTGTATGAGGGGGAGGGGGGAGGGGAGGTCCCAGCAAAACGAAAGATTTTTGGAGGAGAGGGGGCCCGGGCCCCATGGCGCCCCCCCCCCCCCCCCCCTGGCTACGTGCGTGCTTGGAGTTCTGGCGTAACGAGGAGTTATTAAACTATGTTTAGAGAACACCCGGACAGGATGAAATCAATTATAAACACGACGATATACATTTTTATTCATCGTCGTACTTAGTGCCGCTGGGATATTTGCCTCAAAACACCTCCAAAGACTGTTTCAGGCCTTGTGTAGTCTTGCTGGATATTGAACGGAGTGTGTGAATGCAGACTGGTCAGGGAGGGAGGTAGACGTTCTTATCGCTCCATCAAGTTTTCCAACGGATGCAGACGTTCAAAGTGAAGGCTGTAAGATGCAAGATGCAAGATGCATCATATGCAAGATGTGATGAGCACGGTATGATGCTACTTGTCTTTGAGCTCGAAAATGCTTTTTTTTTAAATATTGTTATAAAACAGTATTGCTATCTTTCGAACCCTTCGGGATTCAGTACCAAACCTGTTTTTGATCAAAATTAAGAAAAACGTCTTTGTAACAGTTTTTTATTTATACCCGAACTCTCGAATCTGAAGTGCTAATATTGCTACAGATGGTCGATTTCTCTGAATGCAACTCACAGAAAATTTCATGACTTCCGAACATATAAATTAAATCATATTTTAGCGCAAAAATAAGAACGCTTTTAATATTTTTGTTTTGTTCTCAGAGAGCGTTTGAACAATTGCTAGAGCTATATCATTGGTGGTGAACGCATAGTATTCGTAGAAAAGTAAAACTAATATTGCAGAATTGTTGCTCTGAGCTCTCGTTTAAATAATATAAAATACGTGAGAAAATAGGTTATCTCGTTCATGAGAAGTAATAAAAAAAATTGGTTTCAATGTGGTTAAGTGTAGTATTTTGTTAATTTTTCCCACAAGCTGCGGTGACGCGTCGAAATTGTTCGTAAATTATCCTAAACGCTGCGTCCTCTGAAGGGTCAACTGGAAGCATTAGATAAAATAGGTTACTCAGACATGCGGACCAACCTCAGCCAAACTAAAAGAGAGATAGAGGGAGAAGTAATGCGAACTTCCAGCATCATGCTCATGAAAAAAGTTACGAGAAACGACGTGTCAACAGTGGTACTTGAGCAAAATCAAACAATCTATACTGAGTGATGCACGTGAAAAAGCCCACTATAGCAAATCTATACACAACTGTATAGACTGCATCTCTAGAAGTAGGCCAGAAGTCGCCATTTCAATTACGGCAGATGAATATTCCGATGTCCCGATCAAGAATTTAAGAATAACTCGCGCTTAATCCCTACGCTGCGAGAGGTGATTCTTACATGGTTTCGTTTTCATAAAAAAAAAAGAAAACTGTGCTATTTCTGTTTGAAACGTGTACGTTTGGATAACATAACAAATAACTAATCTAAGATGCACATACTCGTAGATGTACATACCTTTATACACGACAGGAAGGGGGAAATGAGCATTGAGTAATGTATCGGGAGAAACCGTACTTTTGTTTGACTAGGATTGTTGGGGTAAAAAGGAGCATAGGGCGACGCATTACAAATTTAGACATGTAAGTCATCTCTACATTCTTTGCTCAATGAATGTTTTTGTAAATGCGAGTATACTTGCATTTACAAAAACCTTCATTCAAGCGAACAAGACGTTATAACGTCTTGTTCGCTTGTTATTCTTGCGCGAATGCGTGATTTCCATCGATGTAGTCGCGCCTGCTAAGTGTGCACACGATTAATTTTCAGCGCCCACAGTGAGAATAAATGAGGTGTGAGGCGAAGTGAGTAAAGATTTCTGTCTCATTTTAAAGCCGAGTTAATGACGCGTGCAGTCGCGTCGCAGGCAATAACGACCTACTAGCTAGGTATCTCGCTCTGATAAGTGGGCGATCGGGACACTGTGCCTCGCTTGCCCCCTCTGTCGTCCTCCGTGTCTGGATGAGTTACTCTCAGTGACACGCTGGTTTCGGTCCAAACTCGCACCTAATAGCTTTTAAGTCAAAAACAAAGCACAACTAGAGAAGCTACTGTCGCTCTGATTTATGTTATAATTTGAGGTCGTTAGGCGGATTTTATTTCCAAGTGCCTGTCGGGGGCTGAATGTACTGTAAATGGTTGCTATTAAATTTCGGGTGTCATAAGTAATTAATGTGCATAATAATATATAATTAGTCGCCATACTAGTAGAAAGTATATTCTTGAGTCGTATGTCAAGCTCGCGAATTTGGTTATTTCGGGTTTAGACTATATGCTTCTTGGCAAAGCTAAAAAGGCTATGCATAGATTGTCACAACCAAAGAACAATCGAGAGAAAGTTCGCCGGGTGTGACGTTGGAAAAGGGTGGACCACTGACCGAGCGATAGGTTCACGCTCTCGTAGAGAGTCTGACCAATGAAGAGATACGGAGATGCAGCTCGAGAACACAAAAAGAAGCTTTAATTGGGTTGAAGGCAGAAAGCTAATTATGATATATACACTTTGCACAAGGAGCTTCTGTAATATAGGAGAGAACGGTTACAAAAATAAAGTTTACAAATCAAGGTTTACAAAGGCTTATACAGTCACTAATGAAGATGCTACGATTAACCGAATCAAAAGATGCTAATTAAAAAAGGAACAGCGAGTGCGGAAAGTCTCATCTGGCGAGTCGATGGTTGACTTCTCCCTGCGCGGTCCGTCCAAGGTGGACGAGTTCCGGCGGTCGGCTGGCGCATTATGTGCAGGGCCCCCTGGCCGCGCACCCACTTCTTCAGCTGACACGCTCACACACAGCAGAACTCTGTCCTGTACTTGGCGAAAGGCCGTCGGCAGTGGTCTCGTCGCCCCGCTCGACGACGCGATGCGTCCCTTCGCCTCAGAGTCTGTTCTCGCACTCCCCTTTGTTCATCGCACTCAAACCCAGGTTCGCACACCAAGCGTGGAAATTCCCCTCTCCCAGACGGTCGTTGCCCTGCGGATCTACCCTTTGACCCTGAAAGCAGTCTGCCCTCTAAACCCAAACATTCAATGCCGTTTAAAGTAACACAACTCCGCTAGGTTCAAAAACCTAATGTTAAATTGTTGTATTTGGTTTGTTTTTGGGCAGAGTTACGAGCCAGCGTGTTTCGCAATATTTATGCCTGTGGCCGCCACAGACGCGGCCGTCTGCAGCCCATTGCTTCGGAAGTAACCCGAGCCACCGGCAAGGCAGTCAAGAACCGGGGGCTACACGCGTTAGCCCACTGAGCCCGGGCGGGTAAGGTGAGGGGAAGGGAACCACCGAGCGAGGTGCCGAAAAACACTTCCCGCAAGCGTCGAAGAATTCGAAGATGGGGGAAGACTCCGGGAAGCCAGGCGACCGCTCACGTCGACAGAGTCTCCCTCTCCGACCTCCGCATACTATCCCTGCCGTTCTGTGTGACACAGATGGAGTTGTAGGGGCTTATATACAGGGTGCCTGCTTTTAATTCAAACAGTTTTATTAAAAAAAAAAGCAGTGAAAGGATTGGCTAGTACGGTCTGTGGAAGTGAGTGATACGGCCAGGGGGAGATGATAAAAGGGGATAGTACTCACGATCGTATAATTAACTTCAACTTGTTATTAAATATTGTTATAAAACAGTATTGCTATCTTTCGAACCCTTCGGGATTCAGTACCAAACCTGTTTTTGATCAAAATTAAGAAAAACGTCTTTGTAACAGTTTTTTATTTATACCCGAACTCTCGAATCTGAAGTGCTAATATTGCTACAGATGGTCGATCTCTCAGAATGCAACTCACAGAAAATTTCATGACTTCCGAACATATAAATTAAATCATATTTTAGCGCAAAAATAAGAACGCTTTTAATATTTTGTTTTGTTCTCAGAGAGCGTTTGAACAATTGCTAGAGCTATATCATTGGTGGTGAACGCATAGTATTCGTAGAAAAGTAAAACTAATATTGCAGAATTGTTGCTCTGAGCTCTCGTTTAAATAATATAAAATACGTGAGAAAATAGGTTATCTCGTTCATGAGAAGCAATAAAAAAATTGTTTTCAATGTGGTTAAGTGTAGTATTTTGTTAATTTTTCCCACAAGCTGCGGTGACGCGTCGAAATTGTTCGTAAATTATCCTAAACGCTGCGTCCTCTGAAGGGTCAACTGGAAGCATTAAATAAAAGAGGTTACTCAGACATGCGGACCAACCTCAGCTAAACTAAAAGAGAGATAGAGGGAGAAGTAATGCTAACTTCCAGCATCATGCTCATGAAAAAAGTTACGAGAAACGACGTGTCAACAGTGGTACTTGAGCAAAATCAAACAATCTATACTGAGTGATGCACGTGAAAAAGCCCACTATAGCAAATCTATACACAACTGTATAGACTGCATCTCTAGAAGTAGGCCAGAAGTCGCCATTTCAATTACGGCAGATGAATATTCCGATGTCCCGATCAAGAATTTAAGAATAACTTGCGCTTAATCTCTACGCTGCGAGAGGTGATTCTTACATGGTTTCGTTTTCATAAAAAAAAAGAAAACTGTGCTATTTCTGTTTGAAACGTGTACGTTTGGATAACATAACAAATAACTAATCTAAGATGCACATACTCGTAGATGTACATACCTTTATACACGACAGGAAGGGGGAAATGAGCATTGAGTAACGTATCGGGAGAAACCGTACTTTTGTTTGACTATGATTGTTGGGGTAAAAAGGAGCATAGGGCGACGCATTACAAATTTAGACATGTAAGTCATCTCTACATTCTTTGCTTAATGAATTTTTTTGTAAATGCGAGTATACTTGCATTTACAAAAACCTTCATTCAAGCGAACAAGACGTTATAACGTCTGTTCGCTTGTTATTCTTGCGCGAATGCGTGATTTCCATCGATGTAGTCGCGCCTGCTAAGTGTGCACACGATTAATTTTCAGCGCCCACAGTGAGAATAAATGAGGTGTGAGGAGAAGTGAGTAAAGATTTCTGTCTCATTTTAAAGCCGAGTTAATGACGCGTGCAGTCGCGTCGCAGGCAATAACGACCTACTAGCTAGGTATCTCGCTCTGATAAGTGGGCGATCGGGACACTGTGCCTCGCTTGCCCCCTCTTTCGTCCTCCGTGTCTAGATGAGTTACTCTCAGTGACATGCTGGTTTCGGTCCAAACTCGCACCTAATAGCTTTCAAGTCAAAAACAAAGCACAACTAGAGAAGCGACTGTCGCTCTGATTTATGTTATAATTTGAGGTCGTTAGGCGGATTTTATTTCCAAGTGCCTGTCGGGGGCTGAATGTACTGTAAATGGTTGCTATTAAATTTCGGGTGTCATAAGTAATTAATGGGAATAATAATATATAATTAGTAGCCATACTAGTAGAAAGTATATTCTTGAGTCGTATTTCAAGCTCCCGAATTTGGTTATTTCGGGTTTAGACTATATGCTTCTTGACAAAGCTAAAAAGGCTATGCATAGATTGTCACAACCAAAGAACAATCGAGAGAAAGTTCGCCGGGTGTGACGTTGGAAAAGGGTGGACCACTGACCGAGCGATAGGTCCACGCTCTCGTAGAGAGTCTGACCAATGAAGAGAGACGGAGAGGCAGCTCGAGAACACACACAAAAAAAGCTTTAATTGGGTTGAAGGCAGAAAGCTAATTATGATATATACACTTTGCACAAAGAGCTTCTGTAATATAGGAGAGAACGCTTACAAAAATAAAGTTTACAAATCAAGGTTTACAAAGGCTTATACAGTCACTAATGAAGATGCTACGATTAACCGAATCAAAAGATGCTAATTAAAAAAGGAACAGCGAGTGCGGAAAGTCTCATCTGGCAAGTCGATGGTTGACGTCTCCCTGCGCGGTCCGTCCAAGGTGGACGAGTTCCGGCGGTCGGCTAGCGCACTATGTGCGGGGCCCCCTGGCCTCGCACCCACTTCTTCAGCTGACACGCTCACACACAGCAGAACTCCGTCCTGTACTTGGCGAAAGGCCGTCAGCAGTGGTCTCGTCGCCCCGCTCGACGACGCGATGCGTCCCTTCGCCTCAGAGTCTGTTCTCGCACTCCCCTTTGTTCATCGCACTCAAACCCAGGTTCGCACACCAAGCGTGGAAATTCCCCTCTCCCAGACGGTCGTTGCCCTGCGGATCTACCCTTTGACCCTGAAAGCAGTCTGCCCTCTAAACCCAAACATTCAATGCCGTTTAAAGTAACACAACTCCGCTAGGTTTTAAAACCTCATGTTAAATTGTTGTATTTGGTTTGTTTTTGGGCAGAGTTACGAGCCAGCGTGTTTCGCAATATTTATGCCTGTGGCCGCCACAGACGCGGCCGTCTGCAGCCCATTGCTTCGGAAGTAACCCGAGCCACCGGCAAGGCAGTCAAGAACTGGGGGCTACACGCGTTAGCCCACTGAGCCCGGGCGGGTAAGGTGAGGGGAAGGGAATCACCGAGCGAGGTGCCGAAAAACACTTCCCGCAAGCGTCGAAGAATTCGAAGATGGGGGAAGACTCCGGGAAGCCAGGCGACCGCTCACGTCGACAGAGTCTCCCTCTCCGACCTCCGCATACTATCCCTGCCGTTCTGTGTGACACAGATGGAGTTGTAGGGGCTTATATACAGGGTGCCTGCTTTTAATTCAAACAGTTTTATTAAAAAAAAAAGCAGTGAAAGGATTGGCTAGTGCGGTCTGTGGAAGTGAGTGATACGGCCAGGGGGAGATGATAAAAGGGGATAGTACTCACGATCGTATAATTAACTTCAACTTGTTATTAAATGTTGAATCAGTGAAGATAAACATATAGTTTCAATCAGAAACTTGCTCAGCGTTATTTGAAACCACTAAAACAGTCAATAATAATTACAAAAATATTAATCACGTGGTAAGAGGAATGTTGCGCTAAAGTTTCCACTCGTGCAATAGGCGTGACGCTGGCTTTCTGAAAAAGTGGATGATAATCTTTTCATCCGCGTTTTTGCGTCGCCAGCGTTGTGCCTGTTGCACGAGTGTAAAATTTCGAGTACCCCTCGCGCTCCCCACATGAGTCAAAGTGTTCTATAATTGACTGACTTAGTTGTTTTAGATGACTCCAAGCAAGTTTCTAATTTAAACCATGTTTTTTTTTTCTCACTAATTGAAACATTCAATGACACAATTCACATAATTGTCCGAATTATCGTGAGGACTTTCCCCCTACATTATGTCCCCCAGGCCGTATAGTTCACCTGCACAAACAGCACTACTCCTTCACAGCTTTTAAAAAAAAACAAATACATATGAATTAATATTAGACACCCTGCATATACGTATACATATTGACTTCTAACTAAGGTCAAAAATAGTTGAATATGTTTTATGCGCTGTACACATTACCACAAGAATGCGTAGTAAAGCAGTTGTTTGATATCTATTCGTACGCGCGACTGTTTTCAAAACGGGAGAACTTCTTTGATGTAGGCACCATTTCAGGCGAATAACTCGGTGTGGATCACGCGACATGCACACACTGTTTATTAGGCTCATTTGCAGGTACGATCACTGGGCGCCTCTACCTTGCTCCTGGTGCGAGCAGATCGTCCCAGGCATACCTCGCTAAGGCGTGCTCACGGTTGCCAGATTGGTGCACTTTGAAAAGGTTAAAGTGTGTACTTTCCCGCATAGCACGACAGAGAGCCTGTTGCTGCCGTCTACGGAGTTCGGCAAATGACGGGACTGAATGTATGTTTAAACATAAAAAACAGGAACAGTCTGGGCTGTGAAACTGAGCTTTACGTTTAACCATGCTCAGTGCCGCAGCGCAGACCGTTTTTTTGGGGTGTAAACAAATTATCATCCTGGTAACACTGTTTTATAAGCAAAATATATTTTGATTGGGCACTTCTTCAAAGAAACCGCCTTCTGACCTTCGTCTGGATGCTAATTAGTTTCGCAGCAGTCTCTGGGTGTGCGCGGCAGATATCCCCCCGCTTGGTTCTCACGCTGGAAAACTCAGAGTTCCATGCCCCACGGTAATGGGATACATGATTGATCTGAAAAAAAATATTCTGCTCTTCGTATCGCTTAGACACCGCGGCTGTGTCAGTATTTCCGCCAAAGCAAAAAAGTACCGGATGTAAAGGTTTCATTGGCCTTTTCTTTGACGATGAAGTTTCCAGAACCCGAATGGCGGTTACAGTGAAGGCACAAAAACAATATAATTGCTATAACCGTGAGAACAGTTCATGGGTTTAAACAATATGCCACTTCGCAAGATACAAACACATGTTGAGGCCATCACCCGCTAGTAATATTCACACTGTGCTTGCAGTCGTCAATGTGTTAGTGCGATTTTTATTTTCTGAAACGTTTACAGCTTCGGCGACATTAATTTTTATTTAGAATATTTTACTCGTTTTCACCCAACCGTTGGCCCTTGGGCTCTACACTACTTTTGGGCGTAAACGGCCTGCACACTTGGACAAGTTTCAGTTTTAATTGTCAAATGATTTTCCCATCAGGCAATTCGTGATTTTTGGATAAATGCTTATTTATGACGCTTTGAGAGGCCCACAGAGTACTGCTTAGTGAATGCCGACATGCTCTACAGAAGAACCTAATTAAGCTCAGGAACCTAGATTTAGTACCCCTATAGCTTTTCTCACTTCAGGACGTAACCGAGGATCCCGAGGCTTAAACCGAAGAAGCTTGAATTCAGTCCCCTCCCTTGCCAGTTTTAATGCGAGTGTTTTACCGGCGTGCGGTCTGCTGAATTGATGCTCTACAGCGTTTAACCAGTGTCTTCAAATAGTTAAAGCAGACGAAGTTATTGTTATGCTAGCCTTCATAACGCCCCATTTGCTCATGTAGATGAAAAGATACCTTGACAAAAAGTAATGACTGTGTATAATGTTATTTATAACATTTACGAGAATATCGAGTGCAAGTAACGCATTGAAACGCGTAAGTCAATCTTTGCAGCGTTATATCTAGGACTTCGCGATTTAGGTGCGTTTAAATAGAATGTGCCCGCTAAGTGTATAGGAAAAAGATACGGTGAAGTTCGCACACAAAGACAACTGATTTTATTTTAACTTATTTTTTCGGTGAAAGTTTTACCTTATTTGTGTTCTAGCCATGGAATTACATCTGTCCTTTTTTACGTTAACTTTGATAACAAAGTCATTGTAGGCCCCCTATACACCGCGTAGATTTTACACCGATCTGTTGCTAAAAAAAAAAGCAGAACAGATACATCTGAGAACATTTTGAATATTAAACGTCAAAAGAAAAATAAACAGCGCAATAACAAAAAAGAAGCCAGTACGCCATTCTTTAAAGCCCATAAACCTCGGTCAGTTACGTATACCTTCTGCACCTCAGTCACTTTACAGCGCATTGTTTCCGGATAAACGTGAGGCAGTGCAGACTTGCATCGCTAAATTATTATTTATTCATTCTCAGAACGGCATATTGAGAACGTAAAAAACCTCCAAAAAACCTATGTGAAGAGTTAAGTACAAAACGAGCGTTTTGGTAACAGTAATTTAACATGAGGAAGATACACCAACGTAGTATTTTCGTACGTGTTTAAATCAGCTTCTATTTGTAGAAAGGTCAACAACCCCTGTCCAGCGCCACGTTGCCAGAAAAATCACAAGACCAATTATGTAACTTGCTGTAAAGAGTGTGTGTATTAAATTCCCATGTCCTGAGGTGCTAAATACATCGGACAGACGGGCCGATGCCTAAATGATCGGGTGAGGGAACACGCGAACGAGATCAAGAAAGCAGCCTCCGACACTTCGGAGATTAGTTACCCCCGATTGCGAAACAGACCTCTGAGTGTAGCAAAGCCTATTCGGCCGACCTTCCTTCGACCACCAGGATTGGAGGCCCCACCTCAAAATACGGACGAGAGATCATGGAGGCCTTCGCCATGCACCACAGTCAAATTAACTTCGGTTCCCTCTCCATAGGCTTATCCAGGAGGGAAATGAACTTCTTTGGGCTAGAGCTGACGTCCCTCGTTTCCGCGGCTCCAAGCGATTCGATGTCTCCCTCACTGGATGGTCCTTCACCTCTTGACTCTACCCCCTCTCCCATTGCTTTTTCCTCCTTCCACCGTGACGTCTTGCACCCTCCCCTCCTTCACCTGTATATGCAAACTTCGGTTCAATAAATGCTGTTGCTAGTTGGAAGTCATTGTTGTCCGACCCCCCTCTCTATGTACGCGTATCTTCCTCATGTTTAAGTATGTGAAGAGCCTTCTTGTTCTTGTTTGCAGTCTGGCACAGCTGTCGGAGAACTGCTAAGAAGAACGACTATATTGATCGGCCGCATATTTCGGTACAGCTGTAGCTGCGATTGCTCCCATGAGGACCTACATAAATTAAACATAGCCGTTAAGTGGACGTTCATTTTTACGATATACAGAGATTGTTACGTACCTGTTTGGAGGTGCAATTTAACGAGCTGCTCTGAGAGAGTACGAGCTGGCGGAAGGGGGGGGGGGGGGGGGGAGGTGCTGAATAAGGGTCTTCGAACATCGCTACTGAGTGCAAGTGTCCTCGGCGGCAAATCGCACATTCAGTAGCACTCAATGAACCCCAACCACTTTACCCCCAGCATATAGATCTTTCCACCGCTGATCACGCAGGCGGAAAATGCTGAGTTACTCGGTTGTGAGCGTATGTGCGGCGTCAAGATTTTGTGGAAGAGAGGTACTGCACACGCTCAGAACACCTTCAACAGCCCAGTAGACAAAGATGGCAGCACCCAGAAGGCGATTATTGCCAGCCCTCAACAGCCAGGCGGCGCCAGCAGAATGAGAGCCCACGGTTATACCCTGTCTAGTTGTAACTTGGCAAAGGCTGACCGATAAGCCCCACACTGCGTGCCGACGGCTTCGATATGCGCAACGTATAAGAGGGCGATGCAGACATATGGGAGCATGACGCAGCGAAAAAACCTGATACTTCTTCGCAGTAAAGGCGCACTCCGGTGATACGTAGTCACGTTCCGATTGGCCCGCCAGGGCCATAGCGTCCGCCGTACTGGCATGTTATGCGATAACAGCTTCCTGGTCTACCCAGTATTTCTTGCTTCAGACGCTAGACTAAGCGCCGCCACCAAAGTAATAACTCACGTTTGAACAATGCAGCCGCCACTACCAGGCATACCCAATGATTCTTCCTTCGGTCGCTTCATAGCGCTAATCCAAACAGCATTGCAGGTTGCCTGTTGGAAAGGTCCGTTTCGCATGAAGTCCGTCCGCATACAACACCACAATCTTATTGATTCTACCAAGCAGCACCAAAAATGCATCATCACGGCGCTCGTCGTCTTTGCGCGTTTGCTTTGACGAGCTAAACAAGTCACGCACGCTGAATGCGACGTGATCCGGCGCTTTTCTTTTGTGCGTGATTGCTTTGGACGCTGATAGCAAAACGAGCAAAAAGACGAGCGTCATGATCTTGTATGTTGGCGCTGCTCAATAAACTTTATCGTAGTGTAGCATTGGCTGCGGTTGGACTTGAGATAAAACTGAGTACATACACGAATGAAGCGTATAGATAAATTGTTATCAAAGTTGTCACTACCGATTTCCGGCTGCGGGTTGCACCCCAACTAGAGAATACACTTTTGCGCCAACAAATATAATTGCAATACAAACGACGTGCCTTTTGTTCATCTCCCTTATAGAACAGCCGAAACCCAAGCGTGAAAACCGAACACATCATTCATAAGAATAACACACACACGCACACGCACGCACGCGCACACACACGCACGCACAAACGCTCGCCCGCTCACTCACGCACACGCACGCGCACAACCAGTGATACACTAGCTATCGCCAAGCGGATCCATCCCTTCTCGAGTGATCCGATGGGGAGGATTGCGTAATGGCGACACACTAAAAAGCCTCAGCGAAAAAAAAAAAAAAGATTAAACAAAAGCGAGACGTACTTTGTTTCTGCCCGATAATGAAAGTGCAGATCGAAGCCACGTTCGTGGTCGAGCCACTAATCTGCCGCGGCGACGCGAGCGACCGAGGCAACTGCAATCCAAGCAGCCGCGAGAGAGCGTCACGTCCACCACGAGGCACAACGACAGGAACGAGCGGACCGCAAAGGCGTCGTCCTTCCCTCCTTCCTTTCCCGTATCGCCTGTATACCAAGAACAGAGGGAAGGTGCACTGAGATTGAGGACAAAAAAGCAAGGCGCAGCCATTATTAACGCCTGTGCTAGCAGGTTGTCGCTGTGCACACCTAAATGCCTTTCGAAAACGAAACTATCCGAATAACCTTTTGGAAACTTTCTTCTCTTCTCTCAACCGCCACCATAGAAGTTTAAGTAAGACTAGAACCAGGATCTCTCTCTTGCCAATAGTCTTCAGGACATACACACGCACACAAGCAAGAAACATTTATTTTTCTCAGACTGAAGAGAAAAAAGAATCGTCCCCACACAGTTGGAAACACGGTTACTTCCGCTCCGAATCATTCGAGCCTTCTCTCCACAGACACAGAAGAAGAAGCCATCGAACCGGAAGCTTAGGCGGGATGAAAGGGAGACAAAGGGAAAGTATAATCTCGGTTAATGCTGGCGGCTCGGTCCGTTTGCTCCTTTTTATGAACAACACTGGCTGCGTTTACATGGATACGACAGTAGTGAATCGAATCGAGTTAGCGTATTGAATCGTCCCAAACGCCGTTGCCGACGGACTCCCTGATTCCCTTCCCCCGTCGTCGCGACTTTCAAGACGCAGTGCAAACCGGAAATGACCTACAGGTCATGTAGGTGGCGTTGTAATCATTCGAGACAAGGTGTCGCCGCCGGTCTGTGCAAATTCATGTTAAAGGAGCTGTGCAACAATTTTAGAGCTTTGCTTAAATAATTGTGGAAGTTGATGCCTGGCACTTCTGAAGTGAACTACAGAAAACAGATTTGGCCTGGATACCCTAGTTTTTATTTAAAAAAATAAAAAAGATCCGGGTTTTTGCCACCTCTCAACTCGTACGTCGTCTTCCGGGTCACGTGCGCAGTGACGTCGATGGGGTAGGCGCGGGGTTCCGGTAAAGTTCTCTCTCTAGTGCCATCAGTGAGCAGTGAGAACTCATCCACTCGCGACCGCGTGACCACGTGCTGGCGGGCGCAGCGCGAACAATATGGTGAAAGGAGGAAAGTGTCATCCGGGTCCGGCCATACCTGTCCGGCCCTGTCCCCCTCCACCTCCGGCTTCTGGCGGCTGTTCGCAGTAGCAGATAGAGCTGACGGTTTTATGGACCTAGGATAGATGGCGCCACTAAAACTCCGTATAATAAAAGTTCTGTCAATGATACCAGGTTTTTGACGCATTTATATTTATGTTGGAACGACAAGATTCATTGAAAAGCTGCCTTTTATCGAGCAGGTATTCGCACAACTTGCTATCTTTCTACAAGAACCCCATTGACGTCATGTCGCGTGTTTCTCATGGCCACCGCTCGCGGCTGCAGGTCGGGGAATATTCTAATTTTTGCCTCGCTATTACGCGGCGGAATCGCAACATTTCGATGAAAGGAGGTGTGTTTTCTGTCCCTTGTGACAAGGTGAACAATGTCAAAAGTAGAAGATGCCAATTATTTCAACGTTAAAATCGTTGCACAGCTCCTTTAATGCCGTGGTTAAAGAGGATTCGAGGCACTAACTCAATTCGGTGCACTGCGGTCGCATTCATGTAAATGCAGCCAGTGAACCTTTATTAGCTGGCCTTGCAAGATAGCAGGGAAAGCCACCAGATCAAGTCGAAGCTAGGCTGCCTTTACGGTCGGAGTAAAAACCCTTCCATCCCTTTATTTATAAGTGTAATGTACCGCCCACCGCTTTGCGATTTCTACCTTGTTGCAGCGATGTTACGCGTTAGTCGTAAAAAAAGAAGTCAATCCTGAGATATTAAAAAAAACAAAGAGGAACACGTGTGAGAGAGAAGAAATTGTTATTAAATTGTCTTGAAAGGGTAAAGAAATGCTGCGACGCGGGAAAAAAAATCAAACACAAGAAAAGTTTTTTTCTTCTAGTATAGAAACAGGCGCGTAATACAGGAGACCAGCCACGTTGATTCTTTTTTTTCCCAGCTATTGTGCTATATTATTACTTTTATCATATGGGAACGTTTGTTTTGCTCTGCTCAGGGCGAGCCAGAGGCCCCGGTTCTGGTACTGCTCTCACTTCCTTTTTTGCTCGCGGTATATTGGAGAAAAAGCTCTGTCGGCTACGCTGCAGGGATGCTGGTGGCTGCGGCGAGCCAGCTCTCGAAGTCGAAGGTGGAGTGGTACACTTTAAAAAGAAAAAGGAGGAAAAAGGTAGCAACGGCGCGTTTTCCTCTCTTCTACTGACGCGCCCACAAGTGGACACGAGAAGAAGGGAGGAAGGAGACGTTTTTCTCCTTGTACAGGCAGACTGGAGAAGTTTCCGCTCTCCCCCCTCATCTTCTCTTGGTTTCGTCTCCCGGGCAAGTCGCACGCGTTGCTTAATAAACGCTGTTGAGAGGATTCAGCGTCAGTGAGTGAGCACGGGAGCTTGGTCACGACCGTCACGGCTGATACCACGATGTTTTCCTTGTTACAGCTCCCGCTTGTGTGCATCTTTCTCGGCTTCCCATCGCCGTCCACAGCAGTCCACAACACCACAGATTGCTACACTGTCATCTCGACATCTGCAAGTCATCTACGGGTGCCGTTTCTACCACCAGCGACATGGGCAAGCTATCAGCAGTTCCGCACAATCACGGGTCCTGGAGCGGATATGACGTCAACGGGCTACGCAGTGACGCCCCCTTCTTCCAGCGTACAAAACCCCGGCGCTTACCGCCGGCGCGTCAGTGGGCACGGGAGCTTGGTCACGACCGTCACGGCTGATACCACGATGTTTTCCTTGTTACAGGTTTGTAAACGCTATTCTTTACATTCTAAGAGGTCTAACAACCTGTACCTTGTAGTGCTCCCGTGCCCAAGGGTGCTTTATTACATGGCATGCGAGTGCGCCAGAGTTATTTTGTCGTTGTTAATGCAGTCTGGTGATGTTGAGTCTAACCCTGGCCCGAAGACTGTCCCGGACACTGTCCCGGAGTCTCAGTTGGATAAAATGTGGGCGGTTCTAGTGAAAATTGAGGACAATTCCAAGAGACTTGGGGAGGGTCAGATGTCAATCAAGTCAGATATTAGAACTATTCTTGATAAACAAACCCAGTTGGAAAACTCCTTATCAACCATCAACTCTAAGATTGCCGGAATTGAGAACGAGCTTCAGTCACTTTCCGAAACCAAAGCCGAAGTGTGTAGCATTCGCGGTGCTCTTGACGAGCAGGCAGCAGTAACAGCCTCGCTCCTCACTCGCAGTGACGATCTAGAAAATCGTTCCCGTCGTTGCAATTTGCTTTTCCGAGGTATTCCCAACACGCGCGGTGAGTCATGGTCATCGTCGGAACATAAAGTTCTTGAATTCACAGAAGAAAAGTTTGGCATATCTTTAGCGAGTTCTGATATCGAACGTGCTCATAGAATTGGCAACTTTCAAGAAGGAAAAAAACCGACCAATCATAACTTGTTTTGCGTCATTTAAAACCAAAAGCGAAATACTACAGAGCAGTTTTTGGCTGAAGGGTAGCTCGTTTCAGCTATCGGAAGACTTCTGCGAAAATACACGTGCTGCACGCCATAACCTCGTCACTTTTGCTAAACGTCAATCTTTGCCTTTTAAACTTCGACTAAACAAACTTCACATTGGCGCTAAGACTTTCATATACGATGCCCAGACAGACAGTGTAATAGAGCCCATGAGATAGGGGAACGCGGGGAGTGTTCCTACTGATACGGCTAAATCGCAGAGTGGCATAAGTGTTCTTTACGCAAACGCACGTAGCGTATTACCTAAGCGTGATGATTTGTCTTCACTGATAAGTTCATGTGATGCTGATGTTGTTTTGCTGTCAGAAACGTGGCTTAATCCTGACATTGATGATAATGAAATATTACCGGATCATCCTAACTTTAGCATCTACCGGTGTGACAGGGCGTATCGACGGGGAGGAAGGGTTCTTGTCGCTGTTAACAAAACTATCCCATGTCATATTGTGTCGATACAAAGTGCCCTTGAGATAGTTTAGGTCTCCATAAAATGTTGCTACGGCTCTATTTTGCTCGGTGTTTGCTACCGTCCACCCAACGCTTCACGTGACTTCTGTGATTGCCTTCGCGATGATTTGTCTTTTTTGGCAGCACATAGCAAAACTTTTCTTTTTGGGAATTTTAACCTTCCGGGTATTGAATGGAATACGCTGACGCCAACCAGCTCTGGCGAAACGAACATAAGCCGAGATTTTATTGACTTGTGCCTTTCCTTTAATCTATCCCAAGTAGTATCTTTTCCTACACGAGTCACCGACAGCAGTTCAAATGTGCTTGATTTAGTTCTTACTGCTGATCCTCATCTAGTTAAGTCATTGTCTCCTATAGATGACATTAGTGACCACAAAGCGCTACACTGTTTTATTGATATTAAGCCACAGAAGTCAGTGTTTTTTCCTAAAAAAGTTCGTTTGTACCACAGGGGCAATTACGGCATGATTAATCGCCAGCTCTCGGATTACTTCGCCTCTTTTAACGAGAACTTTGATAACTACAATGCCAATGAAAATGGGAATTTCTATAAGGCCAAATTACTCGAGCTTGTCGAACGTTATGTACCATGTACAAACGTCCGATCGAATGTATCTAAGCCATGGTTTACTAATTTTCTTCGCCGACTTTCAAACAAAAAAAAAAAGACTGTTTAGGAATGCTAGACGACTAAATACACCGGAGGCCTGGCTCAAGCATGCCACTTGCTCATATTAATATAAGTGTGTGTTGCGTGAGTGTAAGCACACATTCTTGCACTACATCCTACCTTCTATTTTACTAAACAATCCTCGTCAGTTTTGGAGCATTGTTAATGGTAAATCATCTCTAGACATTAACCTTGTGAGTAGTTCTGGTGATGAAATATTGAATAGTGATTGTGCCAATATTCTTAACACTGTATTTTCCGATGCTTTCACTGTATCTACACCCATCGTTCAGACCCCCCTCGTTCCAACAACAAATGTTTTCCCAATGGATCCTATTTTCATAGACTTTGATGGTATAGTAAGCATTATAGAAACCCTTAAAATGTCCTTTTCATGTGGTATAGATGATATCAACAACAAACTTCTAACCAACACCAAGATCTCATCAGCGCTTTTCCTGACTAAACTTTTTCAGCAGTCTCTGGAGACTGGTGTGGTACCCTCCGACTGGAAAATTGGAAAGGTCATTCCAGTCCACAAATCTGGAAGTAAAACGTCTCCACTCAACTACAGACCAATCTCACTCACTTGCATTTCCTGCAAAATTCTCGAGCACATCATCTACAAGCATCTTATCAGTTTCCTGGATTCCTGCGATTACTTCAACCCCGCACAGCACGGCTTCCGCAAGCAACTTTCATGTGAGACCCAGCTGCTGTTTCTTACTAACGACCTTTTTCAGAACCTCGACTCCGGCTTTCCTACTAATGCTGTCTTCCTTGATTTCGCTAAGGCTTTTGACAAGGTCCCTCATAATCGCCTTCTGTTTAAACTCTCTTCCTTAAAATTATATCCTCTCGTTCTGAAATGGATCGAATCTTTTCTTAGCTACCGTTCTCAATTTGTTTTCGCTAACGAAACTCCCTCCTCCTTAGCTCCAGTCTCCTCCGGCGTCCCGCAAGGCTCTGTACTTGGCCCTTTACTCTTTCTAATCTATATTAATGACCTCCCACTTCAACTTTCTTCTTCAATCCGCCTTTTTGCGGATGATTGCGTTGTATAGGCTAATAAAATCTCCTGACGACAACCTGCTACTCCAGAGCGACATTAACAAAATTGCCGACTGGTGCCGTACTTGGCAAATGTCCCTAAATATTAATAAATGCATGCATGTATGTTTCACGCGCTCGTCCTCCCCCCACGTAACAACATTAACACTAAATGGCACCGTCCTCCAGGCCACTACCGAATATAAATATCTTGGTGTTTATTTAACTAATAATTTATCCTGGAATGCTCATGTTAATAAGATATCCTCAGCTAATCGCTCTCTTGGTTATATTTGGCGTAACTTCAAGACGGCTCCTTTTAACCTCAAAAGACTTCTCTATATTACTCTTGTTCGCCCTAAACTAGAATACGCCTCATCTATCTGGCATCCCCACCTTTCATTTTTCACCAATGCAATAGAAGCAGTCCAAAATCGCGCAGCTCGTTTCATTCTTTCCGATTACTCCCGTTTTTCCAGTGTCACTGAAATGACATCTCAATTAACCCTCCCTGACCTTTCTCTGCGCAGCAAAATTTCCAGGCTTTCCCTCCTGCATAAAGTATACTACTCTCCCTCTTTAAAACAGTCTCTCCTTAGCCCACCCAACTATGTTTCTTCAAGACTGGACCACACATGCAAGATTGCCCGACCCAAGACCAAATCTACAGCCCACCAGCATTCACTTCTACCCGAAACAATTGTGGACTGGAATGGCCTTCCCGATAACATCGTCACCATCACAGATAACACCAAGTTTCGCCTCGCACTAAACCACCACTCCCCTCTGTAATGCCCCTCGGGGCCCTGAGGGTATTTGTAAATAAATAAATAAATAAATAAGCTGCAGCGACGGCGGCCTGTAATTGAGTCTCTAAGTCTAAACACTCGAGCCCCTTGGTCACACTGATGGTTTTAACTTTTTACCACTAATTTTGACAAACGAGAAAAATAGGCCATTCAAAACAGCGAAGTGCCGGACCAGTGCCAGCAGTGCTGCGTACACTGGGTTAAAATGGCCGTCTTCGCAACTCCGCACATCGAGTGCGAACGGTGCCAACGACGATCGCGGTGGTTTTATATTTCCACATGTCACAAACGTCACAATGGATTTGGTGTGCGTTCTGAACGAAGACTGGAATCGTCAACTCGCCGATGTCATCGTGTGTTTCGCTTAGCAGTGGCAAGATGAGATGACGCATACCGCCGCAAGTTGACATTTTGGTTTACATTAAAACATTTAAGAAGACCACTCGAGGGATTACGTGCAATCGATCGACTTGCGGGCCAAGTTGCAACGCTGGTCTGAACCGTAGCTCCTATCGTAGAGGCCAATGTAACTGTCGCCTGCGATGTCAAGTTTTCCCCTCCTTGAGAACAATTGCGCTCTCGGGGAAGGGCTGAAAAGGCTTGGGGTATGACGGAAAGGTTGTTTACATACAGTTTGATCTATTAGCATTAAATGAAATCAAATAGAAAGACAAATGTGGTCTAGGAAAATGCCCTTTGTGTCAGAGCCGGATGGTTTTTAGTCTACAGTGAGGTTGCGGCCGAGAAGCTCATTTTTGAACCTGCCATGGCGTGGCTGGCGGTACACAATACCCGCTGCAAATCGCTGTTTTGATCGCATTCATGTTGGCCGAAATACGATTTTTCTGCCTGTGGAGGACCGTTTTCAGATGAGTGAACACCTCCATTACAGGGAATAATTAAAGACGACAATTGCTGCCGCACACGAACAGTGCAAAAACAAAGACATACTATGATTGAAAAACTGTCATTCATCGCGCCATTCTACGAATTGCTTTGCGGGGAAGGCGAAAACATGGCTGCTAGGAACCTCAGTTTAGCGGGTTGTTTTATCGCCTGTCGCTAATAATTACGGCATGAAGGTTTACTTTTTACTAAGCGATTACTTCCTTAGGCCGTGGCAAATACCTTTTGAGGAATGACATTAGTGACAAGAAATGAACACGCTGGGAACATTATGCATTTTTAGGTGATCATAGAGGAAATCCGCACCTTCAAAATGACGAGGATGTGAGGCGGAAGCGCTGTTTTCGGGATTAGTAATCGGGATGGCCTGGTGGTCGTATTGGTGTTTGTATGTGCTGTGCATGTGTATGCGCTCGTTGTATGTGTTCAGTTGATGGTTGATGACGACAAAGATGCCCGAAGCGCAACGGTGGCGCGAGCAAGCAAAAATAAATTTTGGGCCTATGACTTTGGCGGTACTTAGTGTCGCCTAGCCTAAATACTTGCCATTACTCTGCTTGACTCCGCAATCTGCTGGCGAGCAACTTCACCTTCTTTCACGCTTCGCGATACGTATTTTCTGGTTACCGTGAGAAAACCAGCCAAGTGCTGCTTCGAATTAGCTCTTTTGCGAGCGGCTTTTCGCTTCGCGAAATGTTTACCATTCTCCGGTGACGGGCGATGCTGACGAAGGAATTGTGGCTCGCAGAAGAGCAAAGGTAAGACATCACAGTGCGCGAAGTGGCCAAGTTTCTGTTATATCCGGTTAAAATCGCCGTGTTGACAATGACAAGACTGAGTGATAGCGTTCGAAACGCAAGTTTCCCCACCTGCGCCGGAATCTGACTTTGGATTTAAGCTTTGTAGAAAGTACGTTTTATGTTTTAATGCGAAATCATTATATGCCCCATTACATGAAAATTCAGCGTCGTCGGCGGCGTGACCGAGCGATGGTACCAAGAATGGCCGACGGCGCAAAACGTATAAGCACGTCAAAAATGCTCGGATTTACGTCAGATTTTCCAGGGAGGTTCCTGTGAACAAAGGAAATGAATGGCTCTGAAAATAAACTTTTCTACATTTCGGTCTGGGTGGGAATCGAACCCGGGCCTCCGGAGCGCGAGGCGAGCACGCTTCCCCGACGCCACGGTGGCTTTTTTTTGTGTTTTTTTTTATTGCCGCATTGAGACACACAACACTGAGAATACAAACAGCGACATACATTATAACACCAGCCCGGCTTGGGCTAGTAGTGCTAGATTAAAACCTTTTCATGCTTAAAAGGGTTTCCACGCGTGAAATCCACTCGGGCACGCACTTCTGTGCCTTATACACCTCGAGCAAAGATGCAATACTCTCTCGGAAATATTCCTGCGCCTCGCAGGCGTCAACATCTGCGTGACTCGTAGCCATCCGAGACCTCCAAATGCTGTGCAGGCCCAGTAACATCATCACATCAAACGGCACACCGTCCTCATTTTCGATGGGGAGGTACCTGATCCCGTGCACGTCCAGAAGTAAATCTTTCTTCAGGGTCCGTTGAAGAACGTCCCAGAGAAAGACGCCATCCCAACAATCAAGAAAAACGTGTTCGATGGTCTCTGGTTTTTTACACAAAAAACAGTGGTCGCCCCACGGGACGAACAGTCCTTTAGACGCCATCCATGTCTTTACAAATAACGTGCCTGTGTGCAAGTAGAAAAATAACGTTTTAACCCCGGATGGAACCAGCATTCTCTTAACTCGTTTTAAAATGTCTTGGCCTGGGCCTGCACAGTACTGTGCTCGATACAAAGGTACGGGAAAAACAACATCACAGAGATCCTTATACAACTTTTTTGCGGGACACTTCGCTTAAATATTCGAAAGAAAAACGAACTGTCAGGAATTGACAAGAAACGATGACCTCCTTCATATAACCGTGAATGCGCCCTGGCACCCATGCCGAAGAAACCACAAACTCGGGCAGAGCGCTACTCAGCCTCACTTGGCATACGGTGCGCAAAAAAGGGTCACCTACATCCCGCAGAGAGATAAAACGGTTCACAATTTGACACAAAAACAAATGTGTCAATCCTAGTCCACCGCTGCGGACGCGCCGAAAAAGGTTCAGACGACTCGTCCGTTCCCACGCCGAGCCCCAAATGAACAGAGCAAAAACCCGGTGCAGTTTCTGCATATTCACCCGGGAACAGTGCACGACTTGGAGCACATACCATAGTTTACTAACGAGAAACAGGTTGCAAACCGTCGCCCGAGCAAACATTGAGAATTCCCAACCTCTCCATTTCTCTGTTTTCTCCCTGAGCTCTGCCGCCTGTCCGCGCCAGTAGGGCTCGCTATCACTGTAGCTCTCGAGGGGTACTCCCAAATAATTTACTGGAGTGGTTAGCCACCTTATGTTTTCAAATATACTTGGAGTCGAACACCAGTTCCCATGCCAAAAACTCAGACATTTGTCCCAATTGACAGCACTTACACTAACGGCACAAAATGTTTCACAGTCTTCACCACTTCAACAACGCTTTCTTGATTTGTGCAGAAAGTAGCAATATCGTCCGCGTAGGCTATGATACGCACATCAGAAGAAAAAGCTTAAACCCATTAATAATGTTGTTTCTAATAATGCTCAGGCAAAAAGACTCGATATAGATGCAAAAAAGAAGGGGTGAAAGGGGGCATCCTTGGCGGACAGAACGGAGCACTTTGATCGGATTTCCTAACGCTTTGTTAACTATTAGCCTTGTCGTACAACCACTATACGCCATTCGCACTCCTTCGCGTACAACGGAGCCGACATTAATATGATCTAGGACTTATAAGAGGACGTCATGCGGCACCCGATCGAAGGCTTTCTCTAGGTCTATCTGCAGCATCGCTACGCCAGCGTGCATGACGTCGCAACACTCCAGGACACTCCGAGCTTTATGAATGTTAGTGAAAATTGTTCTACCCTTTATACCACATGTTTGGTGAGGGCCTATAAGCTCTGTTATTGCAGATTGTAATCTCCTAGCCAATATTTTCATGAATATTTTATAGTCCACATTAGTTAAGCTTATGGGGCGATAAGACGTGACCTGTCGAAACTTGATTATGTCCTCTGTCTTGGGTATCAGAACGGTGTGCAACGATAAAAAGGACGGCGGGAGGACGTTAAGCTCAAAGGCCTCGTTGAAAACGTTTGTTAATACGCAAGAAATATCATGCTTAAACGCCTTAAAGAAGGCGGCAGTTAACCCGTCAGGGCCCGGGGACTTTCCAGGGTTGAGGGCTTCAATCGCTAATTTTACTTCCTCTACTGTAATAGGGGCTTCCATACCTTCTTTCGTTTCGTCGTCTAGTCGGGGCATGAAAGACAAAAAGTCGCTTTTAAACCGCCCTACATGAACTGGGGAAGGAGCAAACACCGCGCTATAGTAATCGTAAAATGCTTGTTCTATGTCTTTTTTTTCACTCGTGACCACCCCTCCGCAGTCTATTTCGGCAACCTCATTGCGACGCGCGTTTCTTTTCTCAAGGCCGAGTGCACGCTTGGTGGGCGTTTCCCCCGCTGTTATCTTGACGGCCCTCGCTCTTACCAGGGCTCTGCGATAACGCTCTCTGTCGATAAGCTCTAGTCGCGCCTTTAAAGAACAAATGTCTTCCAAGGTCAATTCATATAGGTCGCGAAAGTGGAGCGAAAAAGCTGCCCAAAACCAATCGTCAGCGTCATCACCCTGGAGGCCGCGCTACCGCAGCGCGACTGTGTTTTGCGCGGTCCAAACACTAAGCTTATAAAATATTAAAGACACATTTTCGGTGTTTAATATAGTTTACTTTAAATCAAAGTATTACTTATTCATAATAACTTAGTTTAAGCATGTTCAGCTGGGTGAATTTTTTAGGTTATGTCTAATATGTATTACGTTGTGCATACCCGTTGCGACATCTACAACGTCGCTTTTTTTCGCCGTCGGCAGAAGTTCGGAGTCCTGATACGCCTCGTGTTTACATTGTTTGCATTTGCCAGTGTGCCTGCATTTCTGTAGCTTCCGTCAAACTTTCACTTTGCAATCGTTTAACGAATTCGTGGTCTTAAGTTTTAACACGTATCCGAGTGCAGAATGGTTGGTACTGGTTGAAGCCTATTGCACCGTTCTGCGGGTTTTGTCGTCGATCGCCCGCCGGGCGCCTTCAAGGCTCCCTTCGTCGGGACGATAAGCCTACCCCATGTAGAGAGACGCTGATCGGTAGTGCGATGCCCAAGTGATGACTGCACCGCTGGCATCACACTCCATCGTTTCCTGTGGACTGTGCCAGGTGAAACTTGTAGCAGCTGTGTCCGCTGCAACTATCTGTGATGCCCGTTGTCTGGTGATGTCTGGTAAGCTCTTGACCTCTTCTATGGGCCCTCATGCATGCACACTTAGTAATAGACACCCGTAGATCGAGCTTTTTTGGGCCCAGTCTTCGTTCCAAGCTGCGCGAGACGAAACTAATCTCAGATATTAGTGGCGGCTTTGCTTGACCTCTGCGAAACGGCTGCGGGACCCCAAAAACCTAATAAGAAACAATGACTGAACATTTCAGTTTTAACGAACTTTCATATTATGGTGTGAATAACACTAAAACATCCTTTCTGCTTAAAACGTGTTTGGTGTCGTTCCTCTAACATGCTGGCGACTATCAGGTCTACTTACCATGGATGTCGTACTGGGGAATCTAGTAATGTAATCGTCTGCGTTGTGAACCTATCTAAACTCACGCGAACAGAGGTGTGCTCCGCGCCCATGGCGTTCGCTGGACCCAGACTGGAGACCAAGTACAATGATGTCACTAGTTTATCGCGAACCTTATTGTGTAATCTTGTTTCTTTCTTAAATGTCCACTTTAGCCCAGGTTATGTAAAGTGATACACTGCTTCACATTCAGGCGGAGGGTCTGGGTTCAGTTCTGCCTGAACACAAGCCTACAGAACAAGACAGCAAAGCAGCTGCGGGAACGGGCGGTATACTCCAAGCACTTCAAGCCCTCTGCATTTCTTTATCGAGGAAGGCTGCGTCGTGATGCAATCCCAGCATATTTGGCCACTGAAGGTGAGCACGAAATCTTGTTTTCATTATTACTGAGAAGATAAGCTTATTCAGGAGGTGTTTCACATGCAGATACAGAAAACTGTTTCAGTGTACATAACGTGTGTGTTTAACTTTGCATAGGTGCCAGAGATGCCGTCCAGAGCAGCTGCCCTGGCCAATCGATCAGCGGGGGCGAGCCCACACTCGCCAGCAGCAGTAGCACTGGTGGACCCACATCATCACAGTGTCACACGCACCGCACTACGAAACAAGGTAAAAGCAATTGCATATTGGCTGAGAAGTGTTGCAGGCCTTGTTTCTTATATATTTCGAACTGTCGCGTAGTAGCCATCCTTCTTATGATAGAGTGTGTTCCCAGTACTTGTGCTTCCTTGGGAAACATGCAAAACATCTATGACCATGTTTTTAACCTAGCTTGTCACATGCCTCAGGAATATCCTGAAACAATACAATGACTGATGTTTTTGACAGATTTTTGATTTGCCTCATGATTGCTTTGCAGATGTGGGGAGCAGTCTCACGGCTCTGACCTCTAGCCACGAAGACTAACCCTCCAACCAGGGTTCATGGTAAGTTTTGATAGTGTGCCTTGTTAGGACAGTCTTTGAAGATTACTTTGTTGCGTAGTACTTGACCAGCTATAGCTGGTTCAGCTTTTTGCCACCACTCTGTCACTTTGTTTCCTGTGTTATGTTTTTTGTGGTGGATCACACATACGCGATGGATGGACATGGTCTGTCGTCTGAAGGAAACGATGTGGGGGCGCCCGAACCTTCCCCTACCGATTATGATGCGCCGGTGACTTCGACTTCTGCAGTTTCTCACCAACGTAGGTGTCTGTCATGATGCACAAAGTTTACTTGCACTTCAGCATTTTCTACAGTGAAGGCACATTGTTTCTTTCATTGTTTCTCGAAACGTTTTATGATTGCTTTTGCTTTCCCCTTGCAGGGTCCTGTGCCACCTGCACCAAGGGCAAGGGGAAGATGGACGTGTTGAGGGCCAAACTTCGACAGCTTATGAAACACAACAAGAGACTCCAGAAACGACTGCAGCGACGGCGTCATATGCTGACTGTCACTGAAATATTTGAACGTGCACGTAGCCTTGTGTCTCCAGCCGTTGCTGCCCTTGTGAAAGCGCAGCTGAAGTTGTCCAATGCACGCAGGTTCGGCTGGCGGTGGTGCAGCCGGAACAAAGCCTTTGCCTTGGGCTTGTACTTTCACAGCCCTAAGGGTTACCGGTACTGTAGGCAATTGTTGAGGCTACCATCCGTTAGGTCGTTACAGCTTTGGCTTCAGCGTGTTCCCCTGAGGCTTGGTTTTTACCAAGAAGTTTTCGAACTTGTCAAAAGACGTGCAGCTTCTTTTTCACCAGTAGACAAGCCATGCATCATTGTATTTGACGAGATGCACGTCACGAAAGAGCTCTCGTACAACCCCTCTGTGGACGGGTTTCAAGGGCTTGAAGAAAGTAACACTGGAAGAGGTCGTAACCTCGCAAACAAAGCTCTTATCTTTATGGCTAAAGGCATTCGCACGCCATGGAAGCAGCCACTTGGCTATTTTTTTGCTCATGGGGGAACATCTGCCAACATTTTGAGAGACCTCGTTTTCCAGTGCCACAATTTGCTTGTGAAAGCCGGCTTAGAGCCAGTAGCTGTCGTATGTGACCAAGGGAATCAAAATGTTGCTCTTTTTAATGGCAATTGTTACCCCTGAGAAGCCCTACATAACTGTAAATGAGAAGCCACTTTTTTCTATTTGATGTTCCGCATCTGCTGAAGTGCTAACGAAATATGTTCTTCAAGTACAATTTTCAAGTTGGGGACCACACGTTGAGACTCCTTTTCCCTCACGGGAAACCACGAAAAGACAAAAGCTTGAAATCCGATCCATGCCAAGGCTCAGTGAAAAGCATTTTAATTTGACTTTTGCCCACAAGATGTCAGTGAAGCTAGCAGCGCTAATAGTCAGTAATCACTGTCTTGCTGCAATGTTTGCCATGGTAACTTTCGAGCAACTGCTAGTTGAAGCTATCCACACGGCCCGGTTTATTGATAAAATGAATCGTCTTTTTGATAGCTTGAACAGCTCACAGAAACGCGAGAAGAGTGCATGTGTCTGCAATGCACGAAGGCTCTGCTCCACGAAGAGTTTCTGAAATAATGCCTTCTTATGTTCGAAAGCCTTAACGTTCTTGGGCGCCCACGGCAGCCTGCCTGCATTCGCAGTTTCTCCTTGACCATCCGGTCTGTGATGCTGACATGCTGATTTGTGAGCACCTGACATCTGAGGATGGTTTCAGATACCTTCTGACTAGCCATCTCACCAAGATGCACTCGAAAACACAATCTCCGTAATAAGGTCAAAGTCTGGTGCGTACGCCAATTCCTCTTGCCGGTAGTTTCAGGCAGCCTTTAGGCATCTCCTATTTAGCAACTTGTTTAAACTGTCCGACAAGAGCAACTGCGAAGAGGACATGGCAACTCTTTTAGCGGCTCTTCCGGTTGGTATCTGAGCTCCCTCGCCTTCACTTAGTCTAGGAAGCTCACTTCACAATGTGCAGCTGACCTCAGATAATGTGGTTATCCATCTTCATTATCACTTAACAACATGGTTTACTTTGCTGGATGGCTTGTAGCAAGATTTGTCAAGTTTCATACATGTCAAAACGTGACTCAGCAATGTAAATTGCAAATCAAGAATGCCACTTTTTCTGATAAGCCTCTCAGTCCCTTCACCTTGCTTTGTTTCCTTCGTTCAAGCTTGTGAGAAGGTTTTTGTGGCGTCAGTTGACAGTCTTGTTTTAAAAGAAGCGTTGGGAAGGCGTTGTGTATCCCTCTTTATGAGAAGGTCGAAAAGCTGCTGACTTTTTGCAGGGAGGATATCTATGATGATTTATTTTCTTTGTTTGCAAGGGTGAGGCTTCATTCGTTTGCCCGTAAAAAGAATACTGATCTCTTTGATGCAAATGTGAGACGCAAAACCAAGCAACAAGTCCAGAGGCTGTGCAGAGGAGACAACACTTCCGTTATGCCCACAGGAAGTGCCTTTAGTTTGTCTTATATGTTGCACTCAATGCTCGCGCTAGCATACCGGATTGTGCGAGTACATACGTCTAAATTATCACACGCTTTGCCGAAACTGTCTTCAGCGACGACCAAATGAATCTAGCATACTTTAAATAAAGTGTAAAAGTCCGTTTCGCAGGCTCAGACACTGCAATTAACGTATAGGTTCAGCTAGATAAACGTGAGTTTTTCATGGATCAATATCAAAATTTCAGTGTCACAGCACTGAAAATTGATTTTTTCATTCAATTTAAAATATATTAGATTCATTCGACCCCCGCTGTATAGTGCTAGATGACGTAGCTCACTTGAATGATGGGACCGGGTGTCTACCAAATCACTTATTCCAAATTCCCCAATTTTCGCAAGGTTTTACTGACTATTTCGACAAAATGTTTACCGTTACTTTGGTTCAGGGAGTGCTTAGTGGCCTGCGCTGCCTAGTGTCGTGTCAAGCAACGTTATTCAGTGCAGCGGCACCAGCGTGCAATCCTTGTGCAATCATCGGGCTTCGTTGCACGCTGCCGTTCCACTTTTGCTTATCATTTTTACTGACTAGGAACCTTTTTACGGTTTCCTTTGTATTACCCTGTCCTTTCTTGTCCTTTCAATATAATCCGCATTACTTGCGAATTTTTGGGTTTTTCAGGTTGGTAGACACCCTACACACCCTGTGCATGATTGAAGAGTGTGTGAGAACAAGCGTTGACCTCGATGTTTACTTGTGCAGTGTGGCGACTTGAAACATAAACCTGGAATATTGTATGGTTGTCTGAGGTATACAAAAGTGTATCAAACTGCGATGAAAGGTAAATCAGTGAGTCAGTATGGTGCTAACAATTTGCAACAGAGCGAATTAGTAACCTTTTTCTAATGCTTTTTTCCTGTCAATTTGTGGCAGTTTCTTGCGTACTAACGCTCACATAGACAGCCAAGCGGTGGAGCACAATATGTTTGTGGCGAGCGCATGTACTATAACGAAAGGTCTCAATTTTCAATCTCTTGAAGCAGTCATTCATGTGGACATTCAAATGCAAAAGACATGCAAAGTCCCGCACTTCCACCGGTGATTGATATGGTTAAATCTAGTTACAAGCTCTCAACGTGAACAGTGCAAGATAAATGCGGAAACGTGCCTCCTGTTGAGGGTATTACGTTCGTGCATAGAGTTGTCCAAACCTCATTTCACTTTGTTTTCAACACCATATCTATCTTTAGGTGTTCAGTGGTGGTGTTGTAAGTTCTTATATAATAAACTGTGTAAACCAAGCATGTACATTTTTGTCTTTCTTGGCAAACAAGCCATAGTTACAATAATAGGTATGCATTCACAGACGTGCTGTAACACACTGCTTAGTTGAAAAACAGTAACTTATTGGTGGTTCCTAGAACTGATAAAAAAATGTTTCTTTTGTAAGAGGGATTACATGGAAGTGATTGATACAAACAAGGCTATGACGCGTGAATCAAGATATAAAGGACGGTACTTGCGCAGGCATGTAGAGCATCTAAAAAATCATTTAAATTTCACACCAGCGAAGAAAAATAATTTAAATTTCGCGCCAAAAACAATTGTGACGTCACAATCGAGAAAATTGCGTCATATCGTTTTTTTTTAATAAAGCGTCACTTCCTGTACGTCACAGGCGAGCATGACTAATGACAATGCCGCGCATCTCACAGATGGCGCTTCGCCCCATGAGCCGCCGTCTTTGCGCCTATGGGCCTCTATGGAAGCTTCGCTACCATCCATGCATAGACCTTGTGTCTTCTTTGAATACACCCGGAGCTTTGCACTCTTCGTTTATCAGTGTCTTCAAGTTATTACGCAGCATCGTCTCGTTTTTCCTTTCTTCATGCCTTATTACGCTCGCTCTTTCTAGTGCCTTCATTTTAATTTCCTGTTTAAAGCGCTCCCAGTTCGCCCCATACTCGGATATCCGCCCATTATCAACTTTTTCAATAGCAGCCTCAACTTGGGCTTTGAAATCGTCGTCATCTAGAAGTGTCGAATTAAGCTTCCACTGCTCCCTGCAAAAAGAATTTCTATGTTCTTCTTTACTTCAAATGCAAAATGAGACCAAGCAGTGATCGCTAAAGAATACGGGGAGCACGCGATAATCGTAACAGAACGGTACCAGTTCCAACGAGACGTACGCTCTGTCCAAGCGGGCGTGACTAGTACCTTGAAAGTGGGTGAATCGGCCTCCCCGCCCACTTCTAAGACATTCCCCTACATCTTCAAGACCAAACTCATTAATTATATTAATCAAAGTAGCGGTGCTCGCATCACGGTGCGTAGTAGAACTTGTTTTGTCGCTCGCAGAGCAAACACAGTTGAAATCGCCAAGAAAACAAAGAAGGCGCTCACAATTACAAAACTGTTTGATGAAATCAAAGAACACCTGCCTTTCCTCAGCTCTCGTTGGAGCATACACACAGATTACGCGCCATTCGGAAGACGACAATAAAAAATCGCAAATTATAAATCGCCTTGACGCGCACGTCGTCATTGCCTGAACGGTAGCTCTCGAACACTTGCGAACAAGCAGGATACACCCTGCCGACATCCCGACCGCATGGCTGACGCAGACGTCGTACCTCGCTGTAAAAGGTCGCACCATCAGTTCCGTCTGCTCCTCACTCTCTACCTTCGTCTCCTGCACTGCGACAATATCCAAATCTCGCTCCGTCACGAGGCGGTATAGCTGGTTCTGTCTCCGCCTTGTTGAGAGCCCTCGAACGTTAAGAGTCGCAAGTCGCAGTGTTCTCTCTAAAGACACCATTGGTGAGGAGAGACTGATCGAACGGCGCTTACCCTGAACAGCGTCACGACGGGCAGGGCGCTACAGTGCGACGTTGTACAGTTACAGGGCCTGCTTGTCGCCGCGTGTAAGCGACGATGCCCATAGCCAGGTAGGGACACGTACTTACGCCCCTCCCGCTGCCGGCCTTCCATTGCTTCTCCAGCTGGCTAAGCCTTCGCTCCTGCAATGCCTTGACCGCTTCGTCGTGACGACGCTTTAGCGCTGCCCCGTCGACATCCATTCCCGCGGTGTCGGTGTCCTCGGCGTGAGCAGAAACGACGTTCCCCACCTTGCCGACGGTCTCGGTCACAGACGTCAGTTGGCCATCCTCTACGTTATCCGCCGGTTTTGGGGGCTCACCGGGCCAGCTCCCTTCCGTGGTGGCCGTGACGGCTGCTTCCTTGGCCACTTCGGGTTTGGCTTGGGTAGCCGCCGACGCCGCCGCATCTTCCGCTTCTTCCTCGTCCATGAGCAGCTCGGCGCTGTCCGCCGCTCCTTCGGTGCCACGCACCATGCGGACCAGCCGGGTTGTTGAGTCGGAGTTCTCGAAGTCCGGCACCCTCCACTTCTCACTCGTCACCTCCTTGACGTCACCGTACTCCGCGAAGGCTCTTCGGATGGTGTCACCGGTGACGTCAAACGACACCCAGTGCAGCTTCCGGCGAAGCTCGTGCCTTGCGGGGTCGACGACGAGGCACGTATTGCCCTTGATAACGAGCTGCCCAGCCTCGAGAAGCTCCTTCTTCGCCTCGTCCATCCGCAGGTTAAGCAACCAGACATGCGACATCTGGTAGGCTCCAATGGTGCCTACCTCCCGGATTCCTCCGATGTTCTTCAACGGCTGCCGAAAATCCTCTATCTTGTAGGGACGTCCAGCGACGTCGCAGTGCAGTACCACCGCACGCTTAATCGCCTGACGGGATGGCAGCTGTGGCAACACAACCCTATAATCCGAGCGATCAGAAAAAGACGAGTCACCACGGCCAGAAGCGGCCGTTATCGCAGCTCCGCGGGAGCCAGCCATTCTTGCGTCCGCACTTGACGAGCACCGGAGGCAGAATGACGACGCCACGGTGGCTCCACGGTTCTGGCTGACTAAAGGTGTACCTAGTGCGTGCGTCATTGCACACGTCACGTCGCAGCCATCTGGCTGACTAAAGCTGTGGCCTAGTGTGTATGTCATTGGGCACGTGATCGCGCAGCAAAGGGGAGGACGTGTCGCGACGTCATGAGAGTATGAAAATATGTCACCAAAGGGCCCATAAATATAATGCTTTCACTTTTCCATACGTAAGCAGTCTTAAGTGCCTCTTCCGATTTTTTTTTTTTTTTATTTTCTGCATCGCTCGCCCCGAAAGCAGTGCCTTGTTTAGATGGGTGAGAAGCAGCGACTGAGTTTCTAGCGATACCTGCTTGCAGATACTAGGGAACCGACAGTAGCACCACGTTTTTGCTTGTTCGAAAACTGTGGCAACTACTTTCAATTGAATCCCCGCAGCGTTCTGTGTAAAAAGCGAAAATAGATGTAGCTTCCTGGTAAAGACTTATTGAGCTCGATTCGCTGGATTCGAGGCCGCCATAATGACATGCACTCGAGCAAGTAACTTTCTCTTCTGCTTTCGGGGACGAAATTTTCTACCTTTCTGAAAAAGCGTAGGTTACAAGATCGTCCCTCCCTTAATGAAGGAATGCATAGACCCTTTTTTATACGAGTGCAGTCCACTTGGGGCGCGAAATCTGGATTCGGTGGACATATTTTGGGATGCGATTTTTGTGTTTAGGAGGATATTTGCTCGGAAGGATAGTGAAGTAGGGGGGCTAGAGAATGAAGGCACGAAGATATAGGTCCAACTCGTGGTGAGTACACCGGCTTCCGTCGGGAGAAAAGGATCCCCGATGAAGTCGGCTCAATGCCCTCTCGACTTGCGCGTGACAGCCGTTGTTCATTGCAAACTGAAGCGACTGTGAGATAGGGGAATATAAAGTTAATGTGACTATGTAGTTATTGACAGCTAAAACAAAATCACGTAATGTCAAGACCATATCATCTTATTATTGATCCGCTGCCAATGAGATTCCGGCATTAGCATATCAGTACGCCAAAGAACCAATCACACAACACGAGTGAACATAATATGCTACGCTCTCCGCTCCCTATAGGTTTCTTAAGAAGCACATACGTTGTACAGTCACAGTTTTACTAAATATTCTGCACTTGAAACCTTAAAAGTTGTCGTATAGTCGCATTGAAATCTGTTTAGTCTAAGGAAAGAAAATAACAGACAGCATATGTAGACGATTATCTAATTGTGCACTCAAAGCAGACCCCACTTGAGTCTGTCATTGAGGCCTTCGACTCGAGCCTCACCGGCCTCTCCTTCAAGAAAGAAGACCCGTCTGAAAAGGTCTTCAATACTTGGACCTGCACCTGAAGATGCGCCCTGAAGGGATATTGCTACGAATAACAAGTGATGAGGCGACGAAAACTGAAGTAAACTAAGCGTTTAATGAGGCGAACTTGTGCCCAAAACAAATAGGAAACAGAATATACGTATAGAGCGTCGCGGGCGTCGAAGTCGGCGAAAGAGCAGAATCGAACGCTGGGGCGAGACTGACTGCGGCTTGCCACGAGGAGCACCTTTTGTAGCCGCGTGGGTCTCTGCAACATTCGCCCTAGAAATTTCGGCCACGTAGAACATTCGTTACTCGATCAGAGAAGAAAGTTCTCAAATTTGCGAGAACGCCAAGTAGAAATAATAAATAACAGAACGTTCAGATGCCTGGAATCAAACCCAAATCTTCCGCACGAGAGTCGAGCGCGGTAACCACTCGGCCACGCACGCGCTCACTCGCCGACGCGCGTGGCATCACTCCCTCCTTTAAAAAGGCATCGTCTCGATGCCACGTGAAAGGTAACAAAACGGAGCAAGACAAACAAAAAAATGAGAAAATACGGAGGCTGGCAAAACACAATCCTATCAAGCGCTGCACGAGATCACGGCTCACAGTCTTATCGCGCGTAGTACGGCTTGAGGCGCACGACGAGGACGACTTCCGGTCGTGGCGGGCGGCGTGATGAAGTCCGTGTTCCGTCGGGCATAACCTCGTAGTTCAAATCCCCGAGTCGACGAAGCACTTTGTAGGGTCCGAAGTAGCGCTTCAGGAGTTTCTCGCTTAGACCGCGCCGTCGTATCGGGGTCCAAACCCACACACGGTCTCCCGGCTTGAAGCGAACGTCGATCCGGCGAAGGCTGTACCGGGTAGCGTCGACACGTTGTTGATTTTGAATTTGTAGTCGGGCGAGCTGGCGAACGTCTTTGGCTCGTTGAGCACACATCTCAGCGTCGGGGATCCCATCGTCAACTGGTTCGTGAGGTAACATCGCGTCGAGCATGGTCGTTACTTTTCTGCCATGCACCAGCTGAAAGGGGTTACTCCTGTGGTCTCTTGCACCGCCGTGTTGTAAGCAAACGTGACGTAGGGTAACACCTCGTCCCAAGTCTTGTGCTCTACGTCAACATACATGGAGATCATGTCGGCGATAGTTTTGTTTAGCCGTTCTGTTAGTTCATTTGTCCGCGGATGGTACGCAGTCGTTCGACGGTGGCCGGTGCCACTGAGACGAAGGATCTCTTGCGTCAGCTGTTCCATGAACGATGATCCACGGTCGGTAACGAGGATTTCGGGGGCGCCGTGCCGGAGGACAATGTACTCGATGAAAAACTTGGCGACTTCAACAGCCGTACCTGATAGAAGGGTTTTCGTCTCGGCGTACCGTGTGAGATAATTTGTGGCGACGATTATCCAGCGGTTTCCCAATGTTGACGGTAGAAAAAGGCCATGTAAATCCATTTCGATCTGCTGGAACGGCGTGGACGAGGGAGAAATCGAATGCAGAGGTCCTGACGGCTTGCGGTGGTTTCTGGCGTCGCTGACACTCGTGGCACAATCAAGTGTAGAGGTGAACGGTCTTCGGTAGCCTCGGCCAGTAATATTTTTCTCAAATCCTGGCGAACGTCCTGCTGTAGCCAAGGTGTCCAGCCGGTGGATCATCATGGCATCCTTGGAAAATTTCTTCTCGAGGACCGGAAGGAATAACCAACAGCCATGCTGTGTTGTTGTTGGCGAAGTTCCCTTTGTACAGCATCCCTTGCCGTATGGAGTAGGAAGGCAGGATTCGTAAGAAAGCACAGGGAACCGCACTTGCTTGACCCTCTAGGTGCTCGATGAGCGCTCGCAGTTCAGGGTCGTCTCGTTGGAGTGCTGCCATGTCGCTGACACCCAGAGCGCCGAGGAAATACTCATCGTCGTTGTCTTTGATGCAGGCAGGACCGGCGTCGACTGGAGCCCTTGACAGGGAGTCGGCGTCATTGTGCTTCTGGCCGGACTTGTACACCACGGTCATGTCCAACTCCTGCAGTCGTAGGCTCCACCACGCGAGGCGTCCGGAGGGGTCGTTCAGGTTGGCGAGCCAGCAGAGCGAGTGGTGGTCCGTGACCACGTGAAAATGACTTCCATAAAAATACGGGCGGAACTTTGTTATTGCCCAGACGACAGCAAGGCACACCTTTTCAGTCGTTGAGTAGTTCGTCTCCGCCTTAGACAGCGTCCGACTCGCTTATGCGATTACTCGCTCTGCCCCGTCTTGCATTTGGACTAGTACCGCGCTAAGTCCGGTTTTACTGGCGTCCGTGTGAATCTCTGTTTCAAAGAACTGGATGAAATGGCCAAGAATCGGGGGCATCTGGAGTCTTCGTTTGAGCTAATCGAATAACCGCTTGTGTTCTTCTGTCCACTCAACTTTACGGCGTCCTTCGTGAGGTGCGTCAGTGGTGCAGACAGCTTGGTGAAGTCCCGAACAAACCGTCTGTAGTAGGCACAGAGTTTGAGAAATCTTCTCACGGCCTTCTTGTCAGACGGCGGCGGAAATGCAGCGACGGTGCGGGTCTTTTCGGGGTCAGGGAGAACACCTTTGTTGTTCACGACGTGGCCATGTAACTTTAGTTCACCAGAGGCGAACCGACACTTTGCTGGTTTGAGTGAGAGGCCGGCTGTCTTGATGGCTTGAAGCACGGCTCGAAGTCGTCTCAGGTGTTTGTCGAAATCCTGTGAAAATACCACGGCATCATCCAGGTAGTCGAGGCTGCTCTCCCATTTCAGACCTGCCAGCACGGTGTCCATGACACGCTGCAAGGTGGCTGGGGCTGTACAAAGTCTGAACGGCATCACTTTGAATTCGTACAGTACGTCGGGAGTGACGAAGGCAGCTTTCCCTGACCCCAAAAAGACCCGCGCCGTCGCTGCGTTTACGCCGCCGTCTGACAAGAAGGCCGAGAGAAAATTCCTCGGACGTTTTTGATCTTGAAGTCGGCGAAAGAGCAGAATCGAACGCTGGGGCGAGACTGACTGCGGCTTGCCACGAGGAGCACCTTTTGTAGCCGCGTGGGTCTCTGCAACATTCGCCCTAGAAATTTCGGCCACGTAGAACATTCGTTACTCGATCAGAGAAGAAAGTTCTCAAATTTGCGAGAACGCCAAGTAGAAATAATAAATAACAGAACGTTCAGATGCCTGGAATCAAACCCAAATCTTCCGCACGAGAGTCGAGCGCGGTAACCACTCGGCCACGCACGCGCTCACTCGCCGACGCGCGTGGCATCACTCCCTCCTTTAAAAAGGCATCGTCTCGATGCCACGTGAAAGGTAACAAAACGGAGCAAGACAAACAAAAAAATGAGAAAATACGGAGGCTGGCAAAACACAATCCTATCAAGCGCTGCACGAGATCACGGCTCACAGTCTTATCGCGCGTAGTACGGCTTGAGGCGCACGACGAGGACGACTTCCGGTCGTGGCGGGCGGCGTGATGAAGTCCGTGTTCCGTCGGGCATAACCTCGTAGTTCAAATCCCCGAGTCGACGAAGCACTTTGTAGGGTCCGAAGTAGCGCTTCAGGAGTTTCTCGCTTAGACCGCGCCGTCGTATCGGGGTCCAAACCCACACACGGTCTCCCGGCTTGAAGCGAACGTCGATCCGGCGAAGGCTGTACCGGGTAGCGTCGACACGTTGTTGATTTTGAATTTGTAGTCGGGCGAGCTGGCGAACGTCTTTGGCTCGTTGAGCACACATCTCAGCGTCGGGGATCCCATCGTCAACTGGTTCGTGAGGTAACATCGCGTCGAGCATGGTCGTTACTTTTCTGCCATGCACCAGCTGAAAGGGGTTACTCCTGTGGTCTCTTGCACCGCCGTGTTGTAAGCAAACGTGACGTAGGGTAACACCTCGTCCCAAGTCTTGTGCTCTACGTCAACATACATGGAGATCATGTCGGCGATAGTTTTGTTTAGCCGTTCTGTTAGTTCATTTGTCCGCGGATGGTACGCAGTCGTTCGACGGTGGCCGGTGCCACTGAGACGAAGGATCTCTTGCGTCAGCTGTTCCATGAACGATGATCCACGGTCGGTAACGAGGATTTCGGGGGCGCCGTGCCGGAGGACAATGTACTCGATGAAAAACTTGGCGACTTCAACAGCCGTACCTGATAGAAGGGCTTTCGTCTCGGCGTACCGTGTGAGATAATTTGTGGCGACGATTATCCAGCGGTTTTCCAATGTTGACGGTAGAAAAAGGCCATGTAAATCCATTTCGATCTGCTGGAACGGCGTGGACGAGGGAGAAATCGAATGCAGAGGTCCTGACGGCTTGCGGTGGTTTCTGGCGTCGCTGACACTCGTGGCACAATCAAGTGTAGAGGTGAACGGTCTTCGGTAGCCTCGGCCAGTAATATTTTTCTCAAATCCTGGCGAACGTCCTGCTGTAGCCAAGGTGTCCAGCCGTTGGATCATCATGGCATCCTTGGAAAATTTCTTCTCGAGGACCGGAAGGAATAACCAACAGCCATGCTGTGTTGTTGTTGGCGAAGTTCCCTTTGTACAGCATCCCTTGCCGTATGGAGTAGGAAGGCAGGATTCGTAAGAAAGCACAGGGAACCGCACTTGCTTGACCCTCTAGGTGCTCGATGAGCGCTCGCAGTTCAGGGTCGTCTCGTTGGAGTGCTGCCATGTCGCTGACACCCAGAGCGCCGAGGAAATACTCATCGTCGTTGTCTTTGATGCAGGCAGGACCGGCGTCGACTGGAGCCCTTGACAGGGAGTCGGCGTCATTGTGCTTCTGGCCGGACTTGTACACCACGGTCATGTCCAACTCCTGCAGTCGTAGGCTCCACCACGCGAGGCGTCCGGAGGGGTCGTTCAGGTTGGCGAGCCAGCAGAGCGAGTGGTGGTCCGTGACCACGTGAAAATGACTTCCATAAAAATACGGGCGGAACTTTGTTATTGCCCAGACGACAGCAAGGCACACCTTTTCAGTCGTTGAGTAGTTCGTCTCCGCCTTAGACAGCGTCCGACTCGCTTATGCGATTACTCGCTCTGCCCCGTCTTGCATTTGGACTAGTACCGCGCTAAGTCCGGTTTTACTGGCGTCCGTGTGAATCTCTGTTTCAAAGAACTGGATGAAATGGCCAAGAATCGGGGGCATCTGGAGTCTTCGTTTGAGCTAATCGAATAACCGCTTGTGTTCTTCTGTCCACTCAACTTTACGGCGTCCTTCGTGAGGTGCGTCAGTGGTGCAGACAGCTTGGCGAAGTCCCGAACAAACCGTCTGTAGTAGGCACAGAGTTTGAGAAATCTTCTCACGGCCTTCTTGTCAGACGGCGGCGGAAATGCAGCGACGGTGCGGGTCTTTTCGGGGTCAGGGAGAACACCTTTGTTGTTCACGACGTGGCCATGTAACTTTAGTTCACCAGAGGCGAACCGACACTTTGCTGGTTTGAGTGAGAGGCCGGCTGTCTTGATGGCTTGAAGCACGGCTCGAAGTCGTCTCAGGTGTTTGTCGAAATCCTGTGAAAATACCACGGCATCATCCAGGTAGTCGAGGCTGCTCTCCCATTTCAGACCTGCCAGCACGGTGTCCATGACACGCTGCAAGGTGGCTGGGGCTGTACAAAGTCTGAACGGCATCACTTTGAATTCGTACAGTACGTCGGGAGTGACGAAGGCAGCTTTCCCTGACCCCAAAAAGACCCGCGCCGTCGCTGCGTTTACGCCGCCGTCTGACAAGAAGGCCGAGAGAAAATTCCTCGGACGTTTTTGATCTTGAATTCGGTGTCGGGCGAGCTGGCGAACTTCTTCGGCTCAATGAGCAACCACCTCGGCGTCGGGGATCCCATCGTCAACTGGTTCGTAGGGGTAGCATCGCGTCGAGCATGGTCGTTACTTTTCTACCCCGCACCTGCACCAAAATGTTGCGAATGACAAGTGATAGGCCTCCTGCGCCGAAGCTTTGAACAAACTGTAGCGCCCTCATTTTGGGTAGTAGAAGCTCACTTGATTGAGCCTCGTACTACTTGTGGCACGTTGGTTGAGCTTTTTCAATTCTGTCTGGTCCTGAAGAACGAAAAAACACTTTTGGACGCCAGAAATCGGCCAGACTCAACGCCGCGAGACAACCAAAAGTGCCAAATTCATGACACCACCGCTAGGGTACGCGTCTCTTTTCTCTGGGTGGTGACGTCAAAAAACCTGTGAAGCGACGCTTTAATTTTTCTTTTTCTTTGTCATGTCTACTTTGGAACGCGCGGAACGGCTGTTCTTGGCTGTGTTCCAAAATTTACTCGATCCGACTCCAGAGTAAAGGTTTCGTACCGTGGCGTTCCAAAACTTACTCGAGCTTACTCGATGACGTCAGAACTCGCGTTCCAGAAGCGGGTTGTTTACTCCGGAGTAATTACTCATGCTACCCTCTTCGATCGGTGGGTAACGTCGGATCTAATCGAGTAAATACGTCACGTGATCTGTTCGTCGTCTGCTTTCTGCGCCGACAGCCGTCAAAGCTCGCTTGCTCCGATGGTTTTGGTGGCGGACATTCGAAATGACAAAGAATGATGTGCAGCAGGTGTGGCTATTGCGATTTGCTGTTTTCAACGCACGAATTGACTGCATTACATTCATACCGTGCACCTTCCCCGGGAAGGTATTATACATGTTATTCTGAGCGTGCGAGCGTAAACGGGAGCTTCTCAGAATTCTCGTCCTCGGCGTTGGAGGGAATGCCGTATTCTCACGTTCAAGGCTGAACATGTTTGAACGCAGTAAATGATAAGGTAGTATTTTTGTTTCCTCCAGAGTGTTTGTAATGAGAGGATAACGTTTGTAAAGCAGTGAAGGCTTCAACGATTTTATTGTAATCGTATTCGCGTCAAAGCGAACGTAAGTTTCATATCATTCTTGAGAAAGCACCCTCGCGCTGTATTACTACACCGCGTGGAATCAATTTCTGCAAGACATAATCGGTACAAATTACAATGCGTGGAATATATGTTTAGGGCGCTCGCGCCGATTAATAAAAACACATTTTTGATGTCTAACTGTAAGGAGTAAGTAATTTTCATCTCAATATACAGCTCATAAGGAAGGGGAGTAGAAGGAGCTGGTGGATCCACCTCAAAAAACACCGCGTCGTCATTGATATTATCGTCTCTTCGAGTGCTTTCTTCATGATCAAAAGAATCGTCTGGTTTTTTTTCCCATCAATGATGTGTTTTCTTTTTGCCGTAGCCCAAGACGAAGCCAATCCGCGTAGTATCCAGGGGATTATCCCGGCCGTTCCAAAATCGAGTCGCGGATCGTTTACTCGCGATGTCACGTGGTATTACCCGCTGACGTAGGAGGCAGGTTACTCGGGTAAGATTTGGAACATAGCCCTTGGCTCACGCGCTTAGCTTTGACGGCGTTCGAATTTGTGTTGTTTCTTTGTATTTTCATCGTGATCTCGCGCTCGGCACCAGAGCTGGCACACTTCTGCATGCGTGACAGTTTGAGACGCTAAAGTGTTTACTACCCAAAACAAGGCCTAACAAGTCCCTTTTCGCAGCACCCCCTGGGGAACGCAGGAGGCCCATAAGGCGACAAAAACTGAAGTAAACTAAACGTTTAATGAGGCGAACTTGTGCCCATAACAAAAAGGAAATAGAAGATAACAATGGAGCGTCGCGGGCGTCGAAGTCGGCGTAAGAGCAGAATTGAACGCTGGGGCGAGACTGACAACTTCTTGCCACGGGGAGCAGCTTTTGTAGCCGTGTGGGTCTCTGGAACATTCGGCCTAGAGCTTTTGGCACGTAGAACATTCGTTACTCGTTCAGACAAGAAAGTTCTCGAATTGTTTGAGAACGCAAAGTAGAAAGAATAAATAAAAGAACATTTCGATGCCTGAAATCGAACGCACATCTTCCGCACGAGAGTCAAGAGCGGTAACCACACGGCCACGCACGCTTTTTTTTTTCTTTATTGCATGCACTTGGCCACGCACGCGCTCGCTCGAAGACGCGCGTGGCAATATGCTGGGAGAAGGCGGTCCTACCCTTCACGAGTGCCCACTCCAAAGCAGTAAAACGAGGTCTCGTGAAATCTCTCCTAAAATCCTCTATACTTCGTCTCACGTTAGCATGGACTAACTCCGAAGGCTGTGCAAGTGCGAGCGGGCAGCCTTGAGTGCCTTGACTTGAGCACTCGCTGCAGGAGGGCCCGTGCAGCCGCCGAGGCTTCATCCGAAGCAACTATAGCTCGCGCTTTTAGCATGCGCGGCTAACAATAGTCCATGCAAAGGTGAGACGAAGTATAGACCTTTCCAATGTTTACAAAAATCACAGTCCAGCGTGCGATCTTCACAGTCCAGCACGTGCGTGTTCGTCGCTTCGGAAAGCGAGGAAAGCGCGCGCCATACGCACGAACACTCAAGATGGCACCGGCCCCACGCTCTTTTTTGGAAAGGTATATAGACCTTTCCGAGAAAGAGCGTATGGCCGGTGCCATTTCCAGTGTTCGTGCGTATGGCGCGTGCTTTGCTCGTTTTCCGGAGCGACGCACACGCGCGTGCTGAGCTGTGGAGATCGCACGCTGGGCTGTGGATTTGTAAACATTGGAAAGGTCTATAGAGCCAGGTCGTGCCCCCATCTCACCGCGCACAGCGTGCTTTTACAGACAGAGAGGCTAAAGAGGGCAGGATATCCTGAAGACCTAGTGGCAAATACACTAAAAAGGCTGATCACCGCCTCCCGGGCACCGCCAGCCACTCCTGTTCCTCGCAAAAAAACGTCTTGCATTTATCCCCTATTCGCACAACACCGCACATCGCCTTAAGGGACTCGCCTCGCGCTTCAAGGTAGGGGTAGTGTTTAGCTGCGAGCTAAAACTTCAACAAATGTGCAGAATGGTCTATACCGCATGCACCCTCCGCGACCCAATGCAACAAAAAGCACGGACAGCAGTTTGTTAACTGTAGGAAGGAGGTAGTGTATACCATCCCTTTTTCGTGTGTGTGTGTGGGGGGGGGGGGTATATAGGGCAGACAGGCAGGTGCCTAAATGACCACCTGGGGGAACACTCGCGGGAGGTGAGCGAATCCCCCGACGACTCCATGCATCCAATAGTCGTACACCGTGTGACGTGCGGCCGTTGTTCGCCCAGATACGAAGGTACGTGCGTATTGGGAGGACACCGGCAGAGATTTGGCAGGGAAGTCGCCAAGTCGTACGCCATTAAGAGCTCGGTCACAAACGTTGCTTCGGTTTCTCTAGCCCTTTCCGATAGGGAGATGACATTCCTCCGTCCCGAACTGGGCGGAAGGGACTAGAGGCCTTGAGGGAAGGCCGCGAATAAGCCGTTTTTTCCCCTCCTCTTTCAACCCCCCCCCCTCCCCCTTTCCTTCTCTGCTCCCTCCCCTGAACCTGCTCGAAGGCCGTCGTTTGAACGCAGCCGAATTAAATGTCGTTGAGAGTTGAAAGAGTTGTGTGCGTCTGTTTTCGTCCCGAATTTGTGTTTTTTTTCTTTTCGGTCGTTTGAGCTTTTTTTGTTTGTACGTTCTTGGCGATGCGTGGATTTGGAACTGAACGATACATTTTTCGTAGTCTGTTACGTAAATCTATGGATTGCCTATTGCAAGTATTGTAGACGTTACCAAAAACAAAAGTAACGAAATATGTTACTCGTTATGTGCAAATAAGAGAAACGCGTTACAACCTTACGTTACCTCAAAATAAAGAGAGACGAGTTAACGTTGTATTTAAAAAAAAAAAAGGCACGTTACTTTCGCGTTACTTTTTTTTATGAATTAATACGTTTTCCTCTTCTGACGTAACAGGTATGCATCAGCGCCATATTTCAAGGAACATTATGGCCATCGAGAAACTGAGCATAACTACATTATCTTTTTCACAGTTCCGCCATAATACTCACGAAAAAAAAAACGCAAAAGAGAAGCGCAAAAAAAATGTATACGGCTTTGTGCCTTAAAACACAAAAAAAGTGAAGTGTAATATTTTGAAGTCTTGGAAAGAATATGTAACGAGTGCCGTAATTACGTTACACGTTACACCAAATAAGTAACGTAAGTATGTTACCCGTTACCGTTTTGAAAAATTAACGAGTACGTTAAACGTTACCGAAAAAAGTTGTTTCCGGTAACGCCGTTACTTGTAGCGCGTTACTGCCATTACTGGAGGCTATGGCATAGGGTTGAAATGGTCGAGACACACCAGAGGCGTAAGGAAATATGACATTTATTGTATGCACTGTGTTAATTGTGCATGTTTAGGTATGCAACCTGTCCTATGTAGGAATAATTTGTGAATTTTAATTGTTTTTTTTTGTTTACGAAGTTAAATCACCGCATAAAGTACCAATTTCTGTTACGGCACCAACTGTAACAAATTCGCATAAAAGCGCATAAAATTACATTTCAAAAAGTCATTACCTTCTTAATTGTTTTGAGGTTGCAGCATTAAGCTAGAACTCGAGCTCAGCAAGAAGAAATTTTCTCCCGAAACTGATCATTTTTTGTCCCACGAAGTCACTTTTAAGATACAAGTATTTAAAAACATAAAATTCTTAATTTTTTTATGCCACATAAAAACTATCCCAGTAACGTACTCCTGTGTCCTAGTCTTATCACTGAACGTGCTGAGTTATCGAGGCATTTACCAAATGTGTATGACATAAAGGGCGTGCAGGTGAATCGACGATCGCCATATTGAGCAATAAAAAAAACTAATTGTTAACTACTTTTAATCAATCACACCATAGTACTTGGAACTTCGAGCTAAAGCTTTGTTGCTAACTGGACCAAAACACTGGTGAAGAACATCCCAATGCTGTATGTTCCTTCCAATTCCGAAGATTCATCAAGCAAGAAAGGAAGAGAATTTAAACCTAAAAGGGATTATAAATAATCTAGAACGAGAGGAAGCTTTCAGCCTCCAAAATTAACTGTGCCCCCGGAGTGTTTGCACATGTTATTTTTTTATCAAGCCGTATCCAATCTGCCCGCACCCTTGCCTGGGCCTCGAGCTCTTTTGAACAGAGAGGAAACACGCCTCATCTTGCGTCCTCCGGTAGAGTTGCCCGATTGGTTTCTTTGCGTAAAAAAGAACACAGGTAGAAAACGTATTCATCCTTTCATTCGCTTTGGGCCTTTATTCTCTTCTAGTTCTTAAGATTTTCTGCCCCTTTTCTTCGTTTCCTTCGAAACTTAATTCGTTCGTGGGAAAAAGCCGTCAGAAACAGCCCTTTGACGATCGCCCTTCAATGCAACATTGCGACAGAACTGCTGCTTGGGCGAGTTGATTGAACATGTTACCGACTTCCCTGCGCACAATTAGCACAGATACAGCTCACAATTAGCACAAAAACAAAACACCATATACACACCGCGCCGAACTCACAATTATAATCTGTGTTTCGTCTTTGTTTCCTTATACGTCTATTAAAACTAGACACAAAATTGTCCGCTATTATCTCCTTGTGGCAAGGTAAACTATTGTTCTGACATGGTGAGAGACGGAGTACTAACACACTTATCGTCAAGCCTAACGAAATATTAGGCTTCAATGACCTGCCTGGTGATTTGGTTTCTATGCCTGCTTAGGATGGTGCAACTATGTTGACGTGCAGCAGGCTCGCTATTTCGGCAGTGAAGTCTTTGATGTCCAGAGATTGCATTGGCGATGTTGTGCTCACAGAGGTGATCGTCGAGACACCGTCCGGTCTGCCGGAAATATCGTTTACCACAGGGAAGGAGGAAGGCGTAAACGTCTTCTGTGCACTGAACAAATCTGGTGTCGTTTTTTTATATGTGTGAAGGTGTGTCCACTTTTTGCATAAACTTGAGAGTTTGTTTGGAGCGGTGAATGCACTTCAACATTGACCCTATTGGCTACTTTTTTGAGGTCATGAGAGAACTTGTGACTGTAGGGTACAACTACATGTCTAGGTGTCCTTTTCCTGGTTTTTGTTTTACTAGGTTCACGGTGTTTTTTAGAAGGCTTTTAGGGATTGACGTTAGTGAGGGACCAGGGTATTTTGGTTATGTTAATCGTGCTATTTGTGCATTGAAGCTTTTTTGTATAGAATGTTTGTCATGATTTGTTTAATGAGTTTTTGAGATAGAGTTTTATGATACCCCTCTTCACCAGCTTTGAGTGCGCCGCTTTAAAGAATAGGAGCGGCGTCTTTCCCCGCGGTTTATGCGACCAGTGTGGAATTAGGGAAAGGACACGTTGTTTTTAGTGTAACAAAACCTGGTTTATTTCTAGTGAAAACTCATTTAAGTAAAGTTAGCGAAGGCCCGTCCGCCTTCGACCGTCGTTCGAACAAGAAGGGAGAAGTCGCCCGCACCAAGCGTCCGTCCAAGAGGGGGGCTCGTCGTTTATGACCCCACGGTGAGGCCTCATTCACGCAGCCGGCGTTACTCCCATCCCGTCACCGTCGCGAGGGGCGTTCCCGTCAGGGGAGAGGATTTTCGCCCGGTTTTCGCCGGAAAGCTGTGCCCCGCCGGGTGCCGGGCGACGTAGGGAGCTGCTCTGTGGCACCGGCGTCCCGGCATCCCGCCGGATGACGGAGTCCCGCCCCCATCGAAAACCGACCAATCACAAAATAGAAAAGTTTCGCTAAGTTTGGAAGATTTTTTATCGTTCGGTTTCCAACAGTAAGCCAACGCTTGTTGTGTTGTTTTTCTTGTTCCTTTTCGGCGGGAAATGCTAATAGCAGACGCAAATCCTTAATTTATAAAAAAAGAAACGTGCGCACTAATGTTCAGGCACAATTATCTCTTGATTTTGTAATTTAAGTTGAATAAATAAGCAATCCGATCCAATCCATTCCTGCCGTCGCGGCCTCCGTCGCTTTGCTTGCGCGGCCTGTTCGGACCACGTTCGGACACCCTGCCGTCGCGTCCCCGCCTCGGCGTGCTCCCGTGACGGTGCCGGGATGGGAGAGGCGCCGGCTGTGGGAATGAGGCCTGAGGCGCGCTCTCCCCGCGGCTCCCCGTCCCTCTCCGCGGTTTCCTGGAAAGGGACTGGTGCATAGGTTTCGGCTCGTCTTCGAGGTCGTTTTCCGCTCCTCTCTTCCCGACTCGGGCATCTCCAAGTTATCTTTTTTTTTATTTTACAACACATTCCCCCCCAAAGTGACAGCGTCATTTTTCGTCCCGTTATGCGATCTCTAGAGTTTACAATAACTGTATAGGTCTTTTGAGCGTTGACCCTCTGGGCATTTTGAGCAGGCATGATCGTACTTTGCCATCTCTTCCCGGAAACACCTTCTGCATCCTAGCGAGTCTCCACTGCTGTCGGGGTCGCAGGCCGTCGCGGAGAAGAACCAGATCACCCTCCTCCAGCAGTGGTCCTGCGAAGTCGACGCCAGTGACTTCGAAGGGTTGGGCCTGTGTCACTCGGTCTCGTGGAAGCGGAGCGGTCACCTCTGTCGCCAGACGGGCATTGAAGCGCTGGCTCGTCACGCATCTCTTGATTATCTTCTTCACCAGTTGCCATGCTCGCACCACCCAGTACCTCTCTCTGAGCTGGACCAGGCTGTCCCGAACTCTCCGTGTAGCACCTGACGATGCGGCTGTCGGACAAGCAGTTCACTCAAGCGATGTCTGCCTTTCAGTACATTGGGCTGTCGTTCAGTGTACGGGTTGTCACTCTGCTGAAGCCCACCGGTGACACGGAGAATGCCGTCATCGCCAATGTGCACTGGGATGTCTCATAGAGGCGGGTCCGAAGGAAGACGCTCCCCTCTTTGCGTACTCTCGATTTCTCGTTGAAGCTCTTTCCGCTGTGCGTGACGTATCCAGCATTTTTCAGCCCAATCCAGCTCGATTGCTGTGAGTTGACCGGTGTTACTGCTTACATGCCGCCACGCTGTCACCGGAAAGAGGCGTGCTGCATCGCTGTCTGCTCGTCGACGTCGTTCCTTGTTGCCGGCTCCGCTATTTCTTCCGAAACGTACTGTCTCATTACAGCGTCGTACTCGCGATGCAGGTCCGGCTTTTTTTGGAGGACGGTTCGTCAGCTGGGTCAGTCGTTTTTCTGCTATTTCCCTGTAGTCGTCGAGATTCACGTTTGGTTTCCAGGGAAGAGCAACTTCATATCGGGAACCAACTCGTTTGATGCTCTCCTTGAAGGAGTCTAGCTGCCGTTGTTTTGCCGAGTTGCTTCAGCCTCTGCCACGGATGTCTTGAGGGCGATCGTTTGCGCACAATGTACGTCGTGAACTGTTTCTCTCACGGGACCTTGGATACTCCATCCGAATGCGGTCTCTACCGCTCTTAGTTTCTCTTTTAGTGGTTTGAATTTCCCCGTCACAAGGTCCCAGTAGTGCTTTGAGCCGATGAGGTCAATATCGCCACGTTGCTTGTTGTTAGTCGAGTTGGCCATCTTCAATTGCCCGAGTAGTTTCTTCAGGTTGTGTTCGGGGATAGGGATCTTATGATCGCATATCACGTCCGTTTCAAGAACTTCGAGTTTATGTAACTTGCCGTTTTGTGCCGTTAATGAAACCAGTACCCTGTTAAATACTCGTTCTGATTGGTGTCCGCCGAATACTCCGACGGTCAGTGTCTCCTGTCCCAAGATCTTGCACTCGAGACGTTCTGACGCGTTCTTTGTAATGAACGAACGTTGGCTCCCTCCGTCGACGAGAGCTCGAACGAGCGTCCCGTTGGTTTCTCCTGCACACCAGATTGTTGCAGTCTGGAGGAGGACAGCTGGTCGGGCAGCTCCGCTTGTGGCGGATTCCAGATTCACTAGAGCGCTCGTTATCGCTTTTCGGTTTGTTTCTGCCTTGGTAGGCGTGTAGCCTGGGTCGCGCATCGTTGTCGCATGCCGTCTCGAACACTTCGTGCATTGCATGCTGCTTCTGCATTCATTCTAGCGGTGATTAGGTTTCGTGCAACGGAAGCATCGTCTCCCCAAGCGCAGCAGTCTTTTCTTCTCTTCGATTGAAATGTCAGCACGGCAGGCAGCTGTCGCTTGGTTTTTTTCTTTGCAGAAGAAACAGCTATCAGGTTTCGTTATTGATGCAGTGATGCTGCGGAAGATTGATAGCGTTCTCCGGGACTTCCCTTTTTCTCGTTTTTCTTCTCTGCCCTTAATTCACGCGGCTGTTGCCTCGTGTCCATAGCTATTTTGCAGCTAGGTTCTCGCGGCTCTGGACTTCGACTCTCAAAAATGCAAGCAGTCGTGAGAGTAGTGGCACGATACTTCGTTCAACGGTGCTTGTCTCTGTCGGCCGTTCCCGAGAGTCTTCGGATCTCGTGGACATCCCACCGGCTGAAGCGTCCAGCGTCGACACGTCCGATGCTTGCTCGTTCACGAACGTTATGTTAAAATCCAGCAGGATTTTCTTTGGCAGTGCCCGCTGAACCACTGGAAACAAAAGAGCACCAAAGGTCTGATGCTTCTGTCCGAGTGCCTCAAGTCCTCAGAGAAGGGAAATGATGGTGTCGTAGAGTCGACGGAGACCCCGCACGTCGTCGGCGTCTCGCACTGGCTGTAGATCTAGGAGCTTCTGCATGTGTGTCTGAACGAGGATGTCCTCATTTCCGAAGCGTTTCTTCAGCAGAAGCACCACGTCCTCGTAGCACCGTGATGTGGGAGGCAAACCCCTGATGGCACTTCATGCCTCGCCGGTCACCGCAGCCCTGAGGTACCCGAACTTGTCCAAGGTCATTAGCTGATCGTTGGTGTGTATTACTTGCTCGAACAGCACCCAGAACTCTTGCCAGGAGATGCTTTTTCCGTCAAACTTGTGCAGCTCGAGCTTCGGGAGCTTCACTCGGCTGGTAGTCGTTGTCACGTTTCCGTTGTTGTGCATCGCCGATGAATCCAAATTTCGTGGTGTCCTTGCTCGGACTTCCTTCAACTCTTTCTGAAGTGTTGCAATACAGGTGACGACCCGATCATTTAGGTAAAGTTAGCGAAGGCACGTCCGCCTTCAACCGTCGTTCGAACAAGAAGGGAGAAGTCGCCCGCACCAAGCGTCCGTCCAAGAGGGGGGCTCGTCGTTTATGACCCCATGGTGGGGCGCGCTCTCCCCGCGGCTCCCCGTCCCTCTCCGCGGTTTCCTGGAAAGGGGCTGGTGCCTCGCTTTCGGCTCGTCTTCGAGGTCGTTTTCCGCTCCTCTCTTCCCGACTCGGGCATCCTCAAGTTATCTTTTTTTATATATATTACAACAACCAGCATACCTGGTGGTTTAAGAAAAAACACTCGTAGATCCAAGAAACTGAGGGATCCCTCCTTTGGAAGCTCCTGTGTTAGATCCAACAGATCCATGCGGTTTTTAAAGCTGAATAGAACGCTGGCCACTTTTCCTATTCTCGACATCAAGGAAGATCAAGTAAGCGTCGACGTAATGAACAACTCTCGCAACGTTTGAGGTATCTAAACGTCTTGTCAACAGTCTGTCGTGGTAAGCGATATACAGGTCACTGAGAACTGGTGCTATACATGACCGTATGCAAATGCCCTTTTCTTCAAGTATGTTTGACCTTCCCATATGGCAAAGGTGGATTGCAGATAGACGGTGAATAGGTAGAGGAATTTGTTTTGGGAGATACCCAAAGCAGTTTGGAAGGTAATGACACCAAAAGAGTCTATGCTGTCTTCCACGCATCGCAAAAGAGGGTCCTGGAATAATGCGTTATAAAGGTATTTTTTGTCGATTGACAAGCCTTTTAGGTGGTTGTCACTATGTTCGGTTAAAAACCTCATTATTTTTTTTTTTTTTTGCAACTCCTAGTTAAGAAATAATCGTCAATTGTGACTATATTTAGTTTTTTTTTAGAAATAAGGCAAATGATTTTTGCCAGGTTCCCTTTCCGGAGACGATAACTAGGAGGAAACAATAAGATTTGTGGGTTTTTGCACTGAACATAATGTAAGGCTTAAACTTTTGCTGGGGTTTATGCACGAGCAAAGCTGTTTTAGTTCAAGCGATAGAAAACGTTTTCTTTGGCTTCCCTCTTAGCCTTACTTAGGGAAATGTCGCCATGGCGCTGAAAAAGGGATTCAACGGCAGAAAGCTTTTGCTCCAGACATGTCGTGGTGCATGAGCACAAAACCACCTTCCCTATCCGCTGGCATAAGAGATAGAGTGTGCTCCGGTAAGTAAGTAACCATCGTCTTGGTTGGTACGGTATGGCCAGGTTAGTGTACCTGGCAACAAGGAGATACTAGCGGACAATTTTGTGCATTGGTTTAATAGACATAGAAGGAAACAAAGACAAAATAGAAAAAAAGCATTGTGAGTTCAGCGCGGTGTGTATGTTGTTTTGAGTGTGTGCTAATTGTGAGCTGTTTGTATGCTAATTTTGCGTTGTGAAGTCGGTAAAATAGCGACAAAGTTTTTGTGCATGGTCTTGCCTCGAGGGGCAGTATTGCGCATTCATTTCCGAAAGTAAAATCAAAACATCAACGCGGATGTTAATGTTACTGTCGGTTTTTTCTCTTTCGTTCGTATGTGTTTATGCTGGTTCGTGTATTTTTAGTTTGTATGCTTGTGATTAATTTAGGCCCAAGATATCTCGTATACTTCCATGTGTTCTTAGTCCTCTCTTGAAATCCTTGAAACTTAATTTATTAATAGTGGGACGCTTTTCGTGACGTAAAACGCTCGTTATAGTAATGAAGTTTAGATGAATTTCAAGCTTCCCCTTGACATAACTTTGTTTCGCCGAACTGCCTCGACCCGCCGGCTCAATTTCTAATGACGACGCTCTTAGAGTTGTTTCCGGGAAAGACGCCAAACGCAAAATAAGATTATAAATTGAAGATCGCGGGCGTCCCTATTATTTCTCGCGTCGGGCTCGAGGAAGAACAGATTGCTGCAAACTCTTGCAATGCATCAGTCGTTGTGGCCATTCCCCTCGTCATCCATCGCTTCCTTCTTCCCTTACAGCTTCCCATTTGTTCTCTATCTATAAACAACTTTGAAGGAAATCCATATTCTTCAGAACGGAAAACTTCGGAGGCGCCGGAGGTCTTTTGCTGACACGATTTTTGTTCGTCAATTTTCCTTACGAAAATAAACGTAGAAGTGCCAACAACCTAGAAAAGAGGACACAAAACAGCGCAGAAAAAAAGAAAAGACGTCGCAGGAACGAACTCAGCTATTTCGGGAAATCTCTTACAGCGAAGTTTTGTGAGAACAAAGCGTTCTGCCGACCATTCAACTATCCTTTTTGCTTCGGTTGTTTCTCGATGTTTCCTCCTCTCTCGTTCTTCGTTGCTCCTTTTCTTCTTTCCCTTCCTGTTCCCTTTTGTGTTTCCATACTTTCCGTTCTTCATCGGGCTCATGTTTATACTGCGATGAAGTTTTCCTCCGTTTTGAAGGAAAACCCTCAATTTGAAAGTGACGACAAGGCAGTTTAATCTAAGACGCTGATGGTTGAACGTACAACTTCACAGGTTAAGTCTTTTTTTTAATATTGTCCAAACTTCAAGATGCATCGAGAAAGGACATAGCGACAGCTGAGACGAACGCGCTGCTCGATTCGGGAAGAGCGAGAGAAAATTAAGGCGCCTCGGTGTCGCGCTCGGGGTTTCTGCCTGCTTGTCTGCGGAGGGGCTGCCAATGAGAGGGGAAAAGAGGTCATTCTTCACTCACGGAAGGGTTGCTGAAGACATTTACTACGTTAGGCGGCTTTCTGTGACATCCCAGAAGAGGCGGGGGAGGAATTGAAGATGAAACCCAAGCGCGACGTCTTCTTCGGGCTAATTCATGAAGTTCCAAGAACCGATGATTGTAAGTGTCTAAGTTGAAGTTAGATTACACGCCACCTCTCGCTTTGCATTGGGTTCATGACTTCTCATTTTTTTTAGCTCCTTTTGTGTTCTTATATATTTCGTTTTTTAAAGTTTGCGAACGATTCTAAAGTTTGATGGGGTTTCGGTTGCTACTCTGATAGTAACACGCCGGAGTTGTTACGGAGGCACCTGGGTAGCTTTTGTTTCGGGATTATCTTTCAACGTTCTAGTAAGGCCAGCGTCAGGAAGCTGTTAACATAAATCTCGTAGTCCGAGCCACTGTGCCACATGCCTGGACCAAGAGAAACACGCACTTCTACAGGTTCCTGCATTTTGGAAGAATTTGTATACAAAAAACTGCTATGGAAATATTTCTATTACCTTCTACTTTGCTTCTGTTTTTCTGGGTGCGTTGACGTTCTGAAGAATTAGCGTGATATATAATAACGAGGATGTCGGGAAGGCCAACGATAAAGTCCCCGGTGGCACATGTTGTAGGTCTGCTTCGCTCGTGTTCCATCCGCTTCATTTTTTATCCAAAGTCACTGTCAAAAAACAATAGAAATTCTAGTGGAATGTTTATTTATTCCGATCAAAACACCCGACACTCCGCTGGCGTTTTGCGCATCGCATTGTATCGCTATTGGGTACCGGTATCGGAGCGCAACAACGATTTACTAATACTCCCTAATAAACACTATAACCAGGCCGGTTACATGCTTGAAGCTTTTGGAATTAGTGGATACATGCGAAGAATGTTTGAGTGGTACACAAAAAAAAAAAATGGTTTAACACTACTGGTATTAATACAAGTCAGAAATCAGGCCCAATAGCAGCATTTGTGTGTGGTTAATACAATGAAACGGAACATTAATGTTCAAGCAGTGGCACAATGAGGATAAATGATATTTAAATTATTTTACGTGAGATTCTCGCGCTTGATTGAGCATATTTTATTAAAAACCATATACCCTCCCCCTTACCTCGTTTTTGAAAGAGACTTGAACCTCCCTCACTTTTCAATTGAGCCTTTTTTTTTTTACACAGCAGTTCCTCGCTAGCGGTGACCTTTCAGACTCTCTTAAACCTCGAAACTTGATACGTTTTAACTCATCCCGGAATCACCCACTCAGCAAAAAACAAAAAAAAACAATAGAAAATTAGGGTGGGAGGCACATCGTGTTCTTTTCCTTCGGATATGTATTACAATTTATAACCCTATTCTTCCAGATCTTCCAGATATTTGTTATGTGGAAACAAAAAAATGCGAGCGAGCGCGAAAAATTATTACCCTGCATTTAGCCTATACTTGAACGCATCGCTAGCTTCCTTTTCTGTAAAGGATCTCAGGGTGAGAAATAAAATTAACAAAAAAGTAACAGGTGAGAAAGGGAGTGACTAGAGCGTAAGAGAAGCGAGAGAAGGTAATAAGACGGCCAAGGGTTCGCAGCCGAAGCGCCACAGAGAGCCGCATTTTATGCCCTGGCCCATTACAGCCAGAATAGATTGCGGCAACAAAGTTTCGGCGATAATGGTCGCCGGGGGGCATAATACAATTTCCAGGGATGAATAAGCTTGTCCTTTTTTATGTATTTCTCTCTCTTCTCTCCCCATACGGGCTGTGACAGGGAGCTGATGAGGCGCTCGCCCTCGTCTATGAGTCTTTTGACGATAAATTGCCCTCACGAGGGAAACCTATCGGAAAACTCATTTACAAGACATGTTCTCTATGCCCAGTTCCTTGTTGTATTCTTCTACAGCAGTCTTAATCTTAAGACGGAACCCATAAGTTCTGCCTATAAAAATAAAGGCGGAACAGCTGATGCAATTATCAGGATCTATTTTAGCCAAAGGAGATTTAACGTATTTGTGACGGACAAATATTGTCATTGCCGAAAATTTACTCCTAAAAGGATGCTATGAGCGTGCGTCATATTCAAGCATTCATTTCTCCGCAAGCCATCAGACAGCCACTAATAGCTTATGGAACTTATCTTTGACACACATGCTACGTGCGCATTTGGGACTTCAAAAGGAAGGCACGAAGTTACGTAAGCCTGTTGAGCAATCATCCATAAAATGCGTGCCGTTTATAGCACAATTGTGATTTCCCGGTATAGTATCCCCCCAATCTCTACATGAAAAAGTGTAGGAGGCTTTCAGTGTCAAATAATGAGAGAAAGAGAGGAGACCAAACTCGGCGCTAGGAACACGATGTCGTTCAGAGTGTTTATAGATACCGCGGCAACACTGAGAAGTTGAAGTTGGTTAGATCCAACCCGGTGCTTCCAGAGTATTTTTTTAAAATAAAAGGTAGTATGTAAAAAGTACAAAACTTGTCATTTCAAAAAAAGACTAACAAGCATCTAATAGTTATAATATATCTGTCTAAAACATCCTGAAAGTGAAATATAATAAGTGACACCTTTTCAAAATACATGGCAGATTGTGCGGTACCCCAGGTTGCTTAAAGTAGCTATTGTCAAGGTATCTTTAAACAAAGTTAGTGTAAGGTAAATATCAGCGAGTGTTACAACAACCTTTTTTTGCCTCACTAGGCTAACGATGTACGCAATTGTCTTGTACGTTACTGGTCACACTTTAGATATTATACGGGTTACTAATGTTGGCGCCACTCCCTATATACCTGCATGTATATTTCGTAGCACTTTAGGAAGCTCTCCTTTTTGCGTTTAACGTTACTCATCCACGTGCTCAGATTCTGAGATGAACCTTCTTGCATTTTGCCCGCGAAACATCGTCTACAATTATGGCATTATTGACATTGGGCCTGAAAGAATAACTTGCTTTATATTTCGGCTGACAGTAGAGAGTATCTAGGCCACATGGGGAATTTTTAAATCCAACAAATACCTTAACACATCATTCCTTAACTAAGACACCACCTGAAAATTAAAACCGCCGACTCGAGTTTTTGACCGAAATGTCGTCATCGTAGCCACCGAGGTTGCTCCGACGTTCAGCGAGCCGGTAATAATAAACCTGCCAATCAAATTTTATTCAGTGAAGCTATACGTTTAGATCATTTTGAAGATAACGTAAAATGCGAAACTGAGCACAGTTCGCTCGCAGGAAGTTTTCACTGCCCCTAATCTAAGATAACACGGCCATAAAAGTGCATCTTTTCTGTATGAATGCACGCATTCACTGTAGGGACGCCGCTTACCTCGGCTTCATATAAATACAATGCGACTTTTTACCGCGTCCGCGCGCGAGACAAGCAAACGAATCGTGTTCCGCTCTCGCGGTAATTGTGCCTTTTCGGCATCGGGTGCTTTTCTGGGTGCGTTCTCAGTGAACCAGGTGTCCATACGCCGGTAATGTGCGTTACAGCCATCGCGGTTATGGGCTCTTCCAACCACCGGAAATGACGTCCGTTGTTGATGTCGTAGTTGTCGTTGTTGGTGTCGTAGTTGTTGTTGATGTAGGGCGTTCGTCGTCGATGTGGCCAAATCCTCGAAAAAGATAGCCGCCACCCGCGGAAATCGAACCTAGGTCTGCTGCGTGCGAAGTGGAGGTGTTACCACTGACATATGCCACAGCGTTAACAACCCGTTTCACGCGCTCCCCCCCTCCCCCTAAAAAAAAAAAAAGTTGATAAAAAATGTTGTTGTAGGACTGCCAATGCCAAGAGCTCGTGCCAGGAGACGCGCTTTCACGCGCTACGAACAAAAAAGAAACAAAAACGTTCGAAAATAAATAAATTCGGACGTCCATTTTGTTTTGAAAGCTTTTGTTCACGCACCCCACGGTTCCTTGAACGCGACGCCGATGCCCAAAGACTTCGCCGTGACTTGTGGCAGCTATGCCTGTGACTGTACTGCGGATTAGCAGAAAATTCCTAATTTGTTTTTATGAAAATAATGAACACATTTTTTACTCGATTAGGTGCGGTGTGAAGGGCTTCCTCAGTGTGACTGATTTACTTCCAACATAGCAGAGAGTGTTTTAATTCTCAACTAAGTGACAATGATGCGTCTTCTAAAGATGATATAACGGTGATGATGGTATTCAGCCATGCCGCCGGATGTATATTGCTCTAAAATCAATTATATTTAAAATTTGGTCGATAATTGTGTATAAAAACAAAATATACGCATCTGTTGGCAGAGAAGTTTAATAATGGGGAATTACCTACAAGTAGATCAAAAACAGAGCCCCAAAAGAAAAGTCGACATATGTACCTTTGTACACCAAAGCCGCAACATTGGTCGACAACATTTTTCAAATTTTTCTTAATAATATATATTTTCCTACTGCGTAAACTCAATTATTTTTGTTTTCTCAGGATAATCAGTCGTTCACTGCTGTCCAAGAGAGATACTCTTCTTCATCTTGTGTAGAGTGTGACTGAGCGCGAACAAGCGATAGTTAATTTCTCATGAATTGCTTCCTACAATTGAAGTGCTCTGAACGAAACTGATACTGTAGAGAGATGTGTTTATCCTGCAACCTTAGGCTCTATATAAGAGGTCTGTCCATAGTATATATCTGAGGAAAACGCTAAAAAGCGTCGAAGTCCCGTTCGCACTAACATTGTCGCGTATATGTACAGGGTGTCACAAAAAAACAATTTACACGGTCTTTTTTACTGCATAAATAAACTAGGCATCGCCGAACGCTCATTCTCCGCCCAAATGTAGAACTAGATGTCGCAACCAGATGCCAAAGTTTCAGCCCGATTCGATAACTTAATCAAAAGTTATAAGGGATTTTCTGAAAATTTCAATGGGAAAATGAAGCCCATTTTTGCCCGTTTTCGGTTTCTGGTGCCAAAGAGCCCCATGTGTTTGAAAACTCCGTCGGCCGCCATTTTCCCAATGAAATTTTCAGAAAATCAGTTATAACTTTTGATTAAGTTATCGGATCGGGCTGAAACTTTGGCATCTGGTTGTGACCTCTACCGCTACCTTTGGGCAGAGAGTGAGCGTTCGGCGATGCCTAGTTTATTTTTGCGGTAAAAAGGACCGTGTAAATTTTCTTTTGTGACACTCTGTATATATGTATATATACCATTTCGGTGTAGCACTTACCACTGCAATTAAGAACTTTAAACATTGTAATGAAAATCTAGTTGTAACATACAATAACGTTTCCTAAAAAAAATTGATCTTCGTGGATTTTTATTTTTATTACGCTGAAATAACTCCTGATTGTCAAGTACACGTGGCACCTTCTTTTTTTATTTGTTGTAATAACGTACATTTTATGACATTTACTTACACATGATACCAGTTCTGTGGTAAATATATTTTAAATAAAGCTACTCACTTTCGTAAATTGTTGGGAACCTTTTTTTTATTATTTTCAAGATATACAGCGCAAAAGTTGAACACGGCTACAAACACACACCACGGTACTGACTTCCTCCTGCAGATTACTAATTGTCATGACAACTCATATAAATCACTAAGACGACTATTTTTTCGCATAAAACAAAAACACGATACGCTATGATTTACAAATCATGCATTGCCAGCATTAACGATCGCGCGTCACTACAATTATATGCAAGTTGGAATTCAGGGCTGAAATGTGTTCTTTCTGGTTGTGTTTTTCTTTCGTGCTGCATGTTTCGAATTATGAATAACTAACTCGACCAAGCTTCCATCTTAACGAGTCAGTTGCCATAGCTTTCACGTGGCTACCATAATACGGGTTACGATGGCTGCTTTTCTCCCGCTGAGTTGAGATGAGGATATGCTGATAATCAGACTTGTACGTAATCCGTTACAAGTAACGAAATTACTTGTAATCCCTTACATTTATCGGTAATTTAGTAACGGAATAATTACATATTTTCTAGAGTAATTTTAAAGTAATTCCCTTACATTTTTTACGTAACGGATTCCTTGTAATCCGTTACATTTTTTTCAAAACCAGCCCCCCCCCCCCCTTTTTTTGCAACACCAAGCCCCTGATTTTTTTTTAGGCCCTAACAACAATGTCAAAAAATCCAAATAAACATTTTTACAAAACAAAAAAAGGGGGGGGGGGGCATGTTATATCCGCTTTTTTTAGTGTCTGTTTTTTCTTTGCGATCGGAGGCGAGGAGAGGAAGACAACAAGTGATTGCATGCCTCTTTGAGAAGCTCAAGGCGGTAAGTGCACAGACAAGAATTAAGAATGTCTTTCTCGGTTATAGTGACTAGGACCATTTTCATAATTTCACAACACGAGCCAACGCTCCGTCTACCCTAAAATTCACTAAAAGAGATGTGATAATATGTGGAGGTGTTATTGCCACAAGCATCCTTGCTCGTCGATGCACACTTATCATCTTCTCTTAGAAAACAGGATGTATTTTTTTCTGATTCTTTCACCTTATTTGACCCTGTTTTAAAAGCTACTTACTTTTTTTGTAGTCCAACTTCTAGGGTTGGCCCACTTTATTTGTGAATTCCAGCCAGGTTATCTGCATCTCAGTTACCCTTTTTGTGAGTCAGCTTTTTGCGAGCACTTCGAAAATGGTAATAGTCTTCTTTTTTTCTTCTTTCTGTTTTAACCCCAGCAGGACGCATCTTATCTCACGCAGATATTTTTATAATTAATACATAATGGGGGCTGACGTAGACTTAAAATTCTGGGCTTGGGAAGAGTCTTGAGGAGAGAGGGAAACTCATGAGTGGGGCCATAGTGTCGCTTAGTTCTCTGCCCTTCGCTGCTCGTGGCATCAGCGGACGTCTATCTGGAGAACACCGGAGCAAACTGCAGTCGGTTCGTGCTCCGTGCGTTTTTGAACGGCACCAAGAAAGGTACACATGGCAAACGTGCGTTTACATTTCCTTGTTTTAACCAACGTTCCAATTTATTGTTGTTTAAGTGTCCTGTTGCTTTTTTTTTTCTCGATTGCTTATATTTAAATATTGGAAACTTTTTCTTATTCACCAACGTCTCAACCAAGGCTCGACCTGTTCAGAACCAAAGGGAAGAAGAATATCGAGCCAAACCTGATTTATTATTTAATTATGATTTTAATGTTACCAACTCTACTAAAACACTCGAATATCAGGCAACGGCTGCGACGACGAAGCTCTGCTCTATCTTCGAGCTAAATAGTACTTCCATTGCTTCGCTGAAAAAGCTCAATGCAGAGAAGCATTCGTGAGGCGCAATATGGCACTCCCATCCAGGGCCTCAGTTCAAAGGGTGTTCAGCGTAGCAGTGAACAAAATGAGTAAGAAATAACGCAAAGTGTCTGACGAGACTTTCGAAAGTCAGCTGTTGCTCAAAATACTCAAGGTCAATAAATGGAACAGGTAGCATCCATAAGAACTTGAAAAAACTTCTTCCCTTTGTTTCGTAATTGAGGAAAATACTGTTGAAAGTAACGCCACGAAAGTAACGGATTACTTTTGGGAGTAGCGGTCGCTTACTTTCATGGGAGGGTAATTGTAATTGTAATAAATTACAATTTAGCCTCGAGTAATTGTAAATGTAATTCCTTACTATTTTTCAGTAACGTGTACAAGTCTGCTGATAATGCCCTTCTCCCCCTCTCTCTCGTGATGTTTCCTCCGAAAATTCAGCTTGAAGACATCTTTTTTTTTGTCTTATTTCTTCGGAGAAACCGATGCGGCCAGCGATGCGGTGAACCGCCAACAAACGACAAGCGGCTCATTGTTGTTGTTTTTCCCTTTTTTTTAACTTTGTAAATGACATTCCGTGTGAACCTTTTTCCCGACTTACGCGAGCCGCCTCGGCGGTTCGGAGTCAATTAGTCGGCGGATGGATATCCAGGTTGAGGGCTCCAATCCCTCCAAGGTGCCCGCAATCTGACGTAGGCTCATTGCTGAGAAGGTGCAGTGTAACCAAACTTTCGCTTGCAGGTCGGAAGACCCGCGGGTGATCGAAATTATTTCTCTGTCCTTCTCTGGAGCGTACCAGATGCCGTTCGTTGGTTTGGCACTTAGAAACCAGAATTTTGACTTTGATGACTACGAGCGGCTGTGTCCGGTGCATCTTATAAGTCTCGATTCAATGGGATCAATCGAGCTTCTCGGAAAGCGGTAGATAGTGGCTTTTTGTGTCTGTTTCTACGCGTGTGTTAGCGAAAGCTGGTTCAATTAAGCACAAAGAATCTGTCGTTTCACATTGCGTTTTTATTCTGCGCTTATATTTGCCATGCAATTATACACCGGCTAAGCCAATCACGCACATTGAATGAACCATGATGCTCCTATTTTTTTGTGTGTGTGCGCGATTGGTATTGCCCGTGATTGCAGACGCCCCAAAAAAAATGAGCGCCGTGACAATACTCCTTCGGTGTTGTATGATTGGCTCCAATGGATCGCAGCGTCAAGAGTGGTCGGACTTCATGTGGGTGAGTGCTGGTCGTTTAGCTACTCGAACTACGTCGTAAGATGTTACTGTTTACCCGTTACAAACTGCGTTGTCACAGTTTTTTTACCTGAATGGGTGATTATTAAAACGTGCGCAAACAACATGTTAAGATTACCAGAGCAAGTGCACAAGCCTCTGCAGCTTTACAAAAACGAGAGAAATGACCGTGCAAACACTTTCCAAACTTAGCAGAAAAGATGGGGTCCGCATCCCAGGCGAAAATAAAAAGAAATGGGGAACAGTCGCAAACAACGGCGAAAGAAACAAAGTTAGCAGACGATACAAAGATACAAATCACCCAGCAAAGACCTCCTTCAACGACGACGATCGCATAGAGCGTCGGTAGGAGCATTGAAAACTAGCAGGTGGGGCTTCGCCGTTGGCAAATACCGTTGGTGTTGAGTCCACAACAGACAAAGCGGAAGCAACACGACAAAACTATCAAAAAAGAAGAGCTTCACTTTTTTTTCATCTGCTCATTACACGTTTGTTTATTTGTTTTCGCGGCGTTGGTAGGAACTAAGAACAAGACAGAGGAAAGGAATATCGTAGTCCAGCTCACACTGCCCGGTAAATAAGAGTCGCACGCTGCAATCTCTTCGTACTAGCTGTGTGTGACCTTTTTTTCCTTTCGCATTTCTTTTCCCAGTGAATTTGGCAGGTTGTTTGTTTACTCGCTTAGCGAAGCAGTTCAAAAGTACATTCAAGTACTTGTTGACGTAAATGTCCAGGTAATCCTTGCACACCGTGCATTTCTTTTGAGTGTCGATCAGCGGCCTCAAGTGCGTTCTCAGCTGAACATCATGTTTGGTGAAATATATCAGTGAAATGTGTGTCGAAGGCATAGCTGATGTTACCGGTTAGGTGACGAGCTAAGTCTTGAGGTGGTCTCATTTTCGCATGCGAGCATTTCTTGTTCTTCAACAGAATGTCTTTCGAGATGTTCCATGTTTTTGATAGCAAGCATGATAACAGATCTGACTGGTCGCCCACCAGGCTACATAGGTCTGGGTGTTCAATAGTGCACCTGGGCTGTCGTCCGTGAAGTTCTCGGCGATCTCACTGGAGTTGCCATAATCGTCTGTTGAGGCGTCAGTGGCGATTTTGAAGCCAGACTTCGATTGCTCCTCCAGTTTAATTTGAAGTAACTTAATTACTCACGTTTTTTCGGTCTTCGGAAAGCGGAAGAAGGATTTTCCACCATATCACAAAAACTTGTTTTTGCAGTGGTAAGCCGCACATGGCATGCCTGCCATCCCCAAGTATGCACTGGTGTATGTCCGAAGGCGGCCGGTTGATCAACCAACGATTTTCCATAGCAGATGTGACCGCGTACTCAAATAAAATGAGAATAGAAATGCATAACGACCTTACAATTTTTAAATATATTTATTAAGTATCAAAAGGTACATATGAAGATTTCGGATCAGAAACTCAAAAGAAGGCGAACATGGGAGGTTATCACAGACGACAGTGAAAAAAAAACAAAAAAAACAATAACAACAAAGTTGCAGACGGCCCTGCAGATGCCCGGGCATAGCGTAACAGACGAACCTGTGGTAGTGAGCGACGAAGCGAAGGAAAGAAAGTAAACGCTCAGCCAAACAAGGCAAAGCAAAATACGCGATGGTCCGAACGTTAAGTAAACACAAGAAAGATAAAGCAAACAAAAAGCATAAACGCAGGAGGAAGAAAGACCACGGCGGCGTAGCGTCACCTCAAACATAAAACGAAAGTAGACTTTCAAAAATGGCAGGAGGTGCACGACCGTCCAACGGGTGCTTTCTTTTTTGTAACTCCACTTTTATTAGTTTCAGTAATAGCGTCCGATTTGCATGTGCACAATCGACTTCTTCCATAGAGCATAGTGACATCGCAGTAACGTACGTGGTTCGAAATAGCCTTTTGCTTCTTTATCTAGAGACGATCGGCATTATCCAGCTCGCCTATTCGACGAAATGGTTTTAAGCAACACATTCATGAGGTATTGGATTTGCAACAACAAAACGAATTGATCGATAAGAACAGTAAAGTAGAAACGTAGCTATGTTTTGAAATTGCTTTACATTGCCCTTTTTCAAGACACAGGGCGAAGGTACATTCGTGTTTTGACTGGCTTGCATAAGTTCTGACAGAGTGTTTTGTTCAGGAGAGCCCGAAAATTGCACCCTACAAGCTGTAACATCTTTACCACGCGAAGAAAACTTCCATCACTCATGAGGCGGCACCTATTTTTTTTTATTTTACATTTAAAGCAGCGAATACCCATGACGATTTTTTTTTTTTTCATTGGTCACTTCGCACGGAGATAGGTAAAACCAATGCGTTGTGGGGAATTCGTCCGCTAGCGGAGATTCCGTGCTCGCCAGGGGCGCTGCGATCACTTTTCGCCCGCGCTCCGCGGGAGTTGCCAGTATTGGCTTTCATGGTATTTGATGAAACCTTACATCGGACGAGTGCATGTCGCGAACATCCTTCTAAACGCACACGAAAAAGTTGCGCCAAAAGTTCCCGTTCTGGTGACTTTCGTGATGATTTCACGGTAAAAGAATTCTTGGATATTACGGTTAGTCAGGCGCAAATAACGAAACAGCAATTTGTCGACCTCGAGAAAATGATCTCTGATTACTCAGATGTATTTTCTACTAAGCCTCCCCCCCCCCCCCCCCTTCCCCATGATTCCCGCCTTTTGCCAAAATGCTGTCAAGTCTATATGCAAATGCATGAGGTCTCTCCCCTCTCTCCCCTCTCCCTTCCCGCTCGCCGAGCCCTGTAGGTTCCAGCCCCCATCATCCTTCCCATCCCCCACCTCTCAAAAAAATTAAAAACAAGATTTGTCTACACATTGAATTAATGCCTTATCTGGTATAAGATTCGTCTACATTGGTCATAGTAAATTAAACGAACGCAATTGGCGTAGGTATTGCTTTTTGTGGACGTTTTCGGGACGTGGTCTTTCTGTGAAAATGAATGAATGAATGATTAGAATAAGCCCGAAGATAATTTTTTGTTGCACTATTCTCTCTTTATGCGTGCTAGTTCCTTGAAGTTTTTTAGCCGTAGTAAAATTAATAAACGGTGAGATATTAGTTATAGTTTACATATTATATGCTAAGAAATTCATGGGTGAATTTTTATTTTAATTAATTTACATATTGTAATAAAAACTCCATGAGACCATTTGAAGTACCTCGGTGAGTATTAATTTAAGGGTTATTACGTTTACAGCTTCAATTGGAATTTTATACCCAAAGCTGCGATATTCGGTCTGGTAGAAAGTTTCTGCTAGTTCTCTCGGCCTTTAACGCGAGGACGCTGTTCTAAACAAGTTCACGAAAAAAATTGCAGTATTACCACGAGACAGAAATGGTATCATATTTTTTATTTTCTTCGGAAATTATGCTTTCTTGTTCGATTTTGTAGTAAAGGGATTTTAGTAAAAACATTTTCAAGCAAAATTATCCCTAATTATTTTAGCGGACGACAAACGTTAAAAATTCGCCAGATTAATTTTATTTACCTGAATATGTGAACTTACATTTTCGTATTGAAAGTAAATATTTCATAAGAGTCCATGCAAGTCACATCGTCCCGATCGCCCTTGAATACAGTACGTGATGCACTAAGCCACAATGGCCTTCCGATAAGCAGAAGACATTAAAAAAAAATGTTTGGCTTTAATGAAGTTGTGTACTCTAGCTGTTTAGCAAAATGATCAATAAAATAAACAAAACTCTGAAACATTTTTTTTTTTTTTTTGCTGAAAGGGATAAAAGCGTTGCAACTTGTTGCTTATAATTTTTTTTTTTTGGGGGGGGAGGGTTAAGATAAAGTGAGCGGCATTGCTATTCCATAAATAAGACGTCGCTTTGTGTAATTTAACGACAATTTAACTTGATCTATTAAAATACAAACAATATGCAATGGTTATCGGTAATAGCACGATTTTAATGATCACGCGACCTCTGTCTGAACGTGTACGCATGCATTCTCACCAGCTAACTAAAATCTAGTTAATTAACTTCTCCCACGGAATCCTTGCGAAATCCTCTCACGCGAACCGTCGTCATACAGTGGCATACCTAATGACGAGGTTCGGGAAGCGCGTTGCGTCGACTCGTGACAGCCTACCTTTGTCGCTGGGGTAAGACGTGGCTCGCACTGCCAATCAAGCGAGATTTTTCTGCTAGTAAGAAACCCCCCCCCCCCCCTCCCCCTCCCGGTTCTACCTCCACGTAAAGCTTTGGCAGCGCTTTTCATGCGTGTCTAAGTCCGTAATTTTGGGGGCTGCTATATTTAGCCTGGAACTGTCCGTCATCAGTCGCATGCTTGGCCACCGACGAAACTCCGTGCCGTCACAGGATAGCCGAACCGAAACCGATGCCGATAGCGCACCGCGTCACGTAATTACTCGCAAGGTGTTCGGAGGAGTTCGCTACCGTAATATCAGCCCTGAGAGTCGGCAAAACTTCCCCAATCGCTCACGAACTCGTGTCAGTCGGCTAAATTGGCGCGGCAACGAAATTATTCGTAGGGCGAAGTGTGTACGAGGCTTGACTCGGAGGAGGCGGGATGAAGTGGCTCATTGCGACAAACGGAACGCAGATCCACACCTAACGACTTTGGCTACGGTATTCACGGCTATCGATGGCATGCACGGACGCTTTTCACATGCGCAGCTTGCGCTTTTATTGTATGCGCGACGTTTTTGAACGTGTGTTATCCTTTAGCGCAAGTGCATTTCCGGTATTGGATGTATTTGATAGGCCTGTGTATGTATTTGAGCTATGTGTGTGTGAGTGTGCGGGTAGGGGGGCTGCAAGTGTTGTCCGGTCACTTGGCTCCTTGATTGGCTGTTGCTACGATTGTCTGCAGTAACACGTTCTTCAACTGCCTATGACAGATACTTCCTTCGTAGTGGAACCTGCCAAGAAAACTCGAAACCATTTCTCATTTTAATTTCGCGTCTCTTTTCCCGGCAGCCAGGAGAATAATTTACCCGATATTCTACCGGCAGTCGCCCCCATCGGCCATGGACAGCTCAGAATAGCCTTTTTAATAATACGCGTTTTGCCACTGCTAGCTTTACGCCTGCTGTACGAGTGATAATTTCGGTGCGCCCCCGAGTTTCCCACGAGCTACAAGCCGTTCTAAAAAGAGTTGATTTAGTGGTTTTCGATGACGCTTAGTAAGCTTCTAATTGGAACCATTAGTCTATTTTCGCTAATTAAAGTTAACCAACAAATTTTAATTAACTAGACGATTTATCGTAAAGATTAGCCAGCCACATGATGTACCCCTGACCGTATAATTCGCTTTTACAAACCGCGTATATGTAACTCTCACGGCTTTTTTAAAACAAATCTGTAAAGCTTAAAAAAACACCCTGTATATACTACACTATCTTTTCTTTTTTACAATGTCGGTCCCTTTTATCATAATTATTAGACAGGGCGTCGTATAATTTTTATTTGAACGCGTTAAAAGAAAAGCGGCCGAGAGCAGCGGGTGCCGTCTTTAATTTATAGGCTCGGCAGACATTAGATGAGGGAATAATCATCAAGATAGGTTGGGATATTAACGGAACTTTGTTAATTAACTTTTTAGATGTTGGCTTTAGGGGCCTTGTAGTAATTGCAGTATTGGGGCAAGTACTATTACAGGTAAGATAAATTAAAAAAAAGCGAAAAGGTAATGTTTTTATTAGATATTAATCGATAAGTTTTCGTGCTTTTTTCACCCGATCAAAAATTAAGCTAAAACAGAGTGCCGCCAGCCCTGCCCACAATGACGCTTGGAAGAGTGACGTAGTCGTTTCAATCATGTCATGACTATCTCGGCAGCGTGACCTTGGTGGGTGCGCCGACACCACAGGTGATATTCTAATTTGAAAACACACAAGGAGATAAAATGGCGGCCCAACCCCTGAATACTCGCAACGATTTGTTGTTGTTGTTGTTTTTTTTTTTGGGGGGGGGCGAATTTTATTTTACGTAATAGGGCAATTGAAATGACGATTGAACCTGAAAATTCTAAACCCTACCTTTAAAATACACCCGTATTTTAAGGTTATGAGGCTATTGAAAAGTTGAGCAAAGCAAGTTTTGTTGCAGAAATGAGAAAGCGCTACTCCAAAACCGTGACTCTGGAAGAAAAGCAACAGTATCTAGTGCCTTGTTCTCTCATAGTTCTCGTGTCTTCTTTCTGCGCTTTCATTCGTACCTCGGACGTGCCGTGATCGTATAGCAGTCAGTGCCTTGTGTTGTGGCCGCAATAACCTAGGTTAGAATCCTGGTCACGGCAGTGTTGTTTGCTGCTTGCATGTTACAACTACACTGATATCATCTTTCTCTAAATGTTCGGCTGACGTCGTTTTATTGCCAACGCCCCTGTTCAACAAACACCACCTAAACCCTGGGAAAAGCCTTCTCTACATCTACATAACGTCGTCACAGTCGGATTGCGCCACGTCAGCAATTCGTCCCGAGCCCGACGCCGAGGGTCCTTCGACGCACTGATTGGACACGATGTCCAGGCGAACATTGACGCGGCACTCGTGTCCAATATGTGTCTGGGAACGATCCCTATGTGATGACGTCGAAATGCTGGTGCACTGGCTTTGATTATTCCAGGTGGTGCTGACTCGACACGTGTTTTAGGAATGCATATACAGGGTGTTTCACGAAAAGTCAACAAATTCGATATTGCGAAAACTACGCGTCGCAACACAAAAAGGCTTGTGTCGTTTTGTTCCTGGGTCAGGGGCCCATTTAAAAAAAATTAACAAAGTATTGTATACCTAGTTTGTTAATTATGTTTGCGTAATTAACTTTTTTAATATTGTGTTCAAGGGCATAGTTTCAATTAGAAAATTGCTGAGCTTCATTGAAAAACACTAAATCAATAAATTGCAGAATGATAGAAGGCACGCGCAGCTTTTTACGGCTTTCCAAAAAACCGCACAGCTTCGACGGGTTTTTAATAGCGAGTTCGTTTCACACGCACTGGCACCGTTCGAGTTCTCTCCCAGAATGCATCGCACTCGCAGAGTGTTGCACGGAGAACTGGACTCAAACGAACTCGCCCAATGCACCGATATGGTCCTGCTGTCGGCGAGACAGCAGGACCATATCGGCGATGGTCTTGTTTAGTCGCTCCGTCAGCCCGTTGGTCTGTGGGTGGTATGCCGTGGTCTGGCGGTGGTCGGTGTGGCTCAGGCGGAGTATCTCTTGTGTCAGTTGCGCCATGAACGAGGATCCCCGGTCCGTAATCAGGACTTGGGGAGCGCCGTGTCGGAGGACGATAGACTCCACGAAGAACTTGGCTACTTCCACGGCGGTCCCCGACGGGAGTGCTTTTGTCTCGGCGTACCTGGTGAGATAATCAGTTGCCACGATTATCCAACGGTTTCCCTGCGTCGACGGTGGGAAAGGTCCGAGAAGATCCATTCCAATCTGCTGGAATGGTGCAGTCGGGGGCGCGATCGGTTGCAGGAGACCTGCCGGCTTCGTCGGTGGTTTCTTGCGTCGTTGGCATTCATGGCACGAACGGACGTAGAGGTGGACAGTCTTCGGGAGCTTGGGCCAGTAGTATTTTTCTCGGATCCGTGCAAGAGTCCTACTGTAGCCAAGGTGACCAGATGTTGGGTCGTCGTGGCAGGCTTGGAAGATCTCTTCTCGAAGACTAGCAGGAATCACCAGGAGCCACGTCGAGTTGTTGTCCCTGAAGTTCTCTTTATAGAGGATACCTCTCCGGACGGCGAATCTTGGCAGGTCACGTGAGAAGGCTCGGGGAATCGTACCCCCTCGTCCCTCCAAGTGGTCGATCAGTGCACGCAACTCAGGATCGTCCCGCTGGAGCGCTGCCATGCCGTGAATGCTCACCGCGCCAAGAAAGTGGTCGTCGTCGCCGTCGTCTTTGGCACATCCGGTAGCTGACTCGACAGGGGCTCTGGACAGGCAGTCGGCGTCGCTGTGTTTTTGGCCTGACTTGTAGACCACGGTCACGTCGTACTCTTGCAGTCGTAGGCTCCACCGAGTGAGACGTCCTGATGGGTCCTTCAGGCTCGCTAACCAACACAGGGCGTGGTGGTCGGTGACCACCCGAAATGGACTCCCGTACAAGTACGGGCGGAATTTCGTGATGGCCCAGACGACGGCCAGACATTCCTTCTCGGTTGTCGAGTAATTGCGTTCGGCGTTCGACAGCGTCCGGCTAGCGTATGCGATCACGCGCTCCGCACCGTCTTGTCGTTGGACCAGTACCGCTCCGAGTCCTGTATTACTGGCGTCCGTGTGAACTTCCGTTTCGGCTGATTGGTCGAAGTGGCCGAGAATCGGTGGTGACTGGAGTCGTCGCTTTAGTTCGTCGAATGCCTGTTGTTGTTCTCCGCCCCATTCGAAGTTCACGGCGTCTTTTGTAAGGTGCGTTAGCGGCGCAGAAAGCTTGGCGAAATCCTGAATGAATCGCCGGTAGTATGCGCAAAGTCCAAGGAATCTTCGGACGGCCTTTTTGTCGGTGGGCGGTGGAAAGGCCGCTACGGCGCGAGTTTTCTCAGGGTCAGGACTTACACCTTTGTTGCTCACAACGTGGCCCAGGAACTTCAGTTCGCCGTAGGCAAACCGGCACTTCGTCGGCTTGAGGGTGAGTCCTGCGGTCCTGATTGCCTCAAGAACGGTCCGAAGGCGTCGCAAATGCTCGTCGAAGTTGGCCGAGAATACCACGACGTCGTCGAGGTAAACGAGACAGCTCTGCCACTTGAGGCCTGCCAGGACGGTGTCCATGACACGTTGAAACGTTGCCGGCGCCGTGCACAGTCCGAAGGGCATTACCTTGAACTCATACAGTCCGTCGGGCGTGACGAAGGCAGTCTTTTCTCGGTCCCGTTCGTCGACTTCGATCTGCCAGTAGCCACTCTTAAGGTCCATCGACGAAAAGTATCGAGAGTGGCGCAGACGGTCCAGCGTGTCGTCGATGCGGGGGGGCGCGGATACACGTCTTTCTTAGTGACCGCGTTGAGCCGCCGGTAGTCAACGCAGAAGCGAGGCGTTCTGTTCTTCTTCTTCACCAGTACGACTGGAGAGGCCCACGGGCTGCTCGAAGGTTGAATGATGTCGTCGTTCAGCATCTCTTGTACTTGTTTATGGATGGCCTCTCGTTCCTTTGGGGAGACCCGGTACGGCGGCCGATGCACAGGGAGCGCGTCCTCGTTGGTAATGATGCGGTGTTTAGCAACTGTTGTCTGGCGCACCCTTGACGTCGTCGCAAAGCAGTCGCTGAATTTCTTCGAGAAGGTCTCCGAGCTGTCGTCGTTCCGTGGCACTGAGCTTGGGGTTAACGTCGAGCTGTGGCGGCGGTGTACTGTACGGCTGACATGGCGAGGGCTCGTCGGAGATCGCGGCGATTTCGGCGTCGGCCCAGAGTTCCTCGACGTGTCCTACAGCGACGCCGGGCGCTCAGCAGCGGGGAGCAGCTTTCGGAGCTCCTCTCGGACGACGTCCCGGATAACGTCGCGAATGTCTCGGGTACGGGCGCCGATGTCGTCATTAAGCAGCGTGGAGGCAACGACGCCGGGATGTCGTTGGTAGTAGGAGGCGCGTGCTTGGAGGGCGCGCTCCATGTTCGTTGCCTCCGTGACGAACGCTTCGACTGTTGCCGGTGGGTTGCGGACCAGGCCTCCAAAGATGTCGTCCCTCACGCCGCGCATCAGAATACGCAGCTTCTTTTCCTCGGTGGCCTGAGGGTCGGCGCGGGAGCTCAGGCGTAGGACGTCTTCCACGAAACTCGTGACGCTCTCATTTGGGCCCTGGGTCCTGGATTGCAGCCGATCTTCGGCCCTCTCTCTTCGGTGTTGATTGGCGAACGTCCGCGTCAGCTCGTTCTTGCAACGTTCCCATGAAGTCAAGGAAGCTTCATGGTTTTCGAACCAGCGCCTTGCAGTTCCTTCAAGTGAGAAATAAAGGTTCTGCAGGCACTGTTCGTCACTCCACCCGTTGTGGCGAGCCACGCGTTCGTACTGGTTGATCCAGTCTTCGACGTCCTCGTAGTTCTCGCCGAGGAAGGGAGTAGGCGTCCTCGGAGCGACGGGCAGGACGACGACGGGCGGGGTGGTCATGGTCGGGATCTTCTTCTGGTTCTCGGGCAAGAGACCGAATTCGGGAGACTGACCTCTGGTACGACGGCTTCTTCTGGATTCAGCTTCTTCGGCGAAGGGTAGCCTTCCGGGGCTGAGCACGTCGCTTGGCCGGGATGTCTTCGGAGGGGTACGCTTAACGGGCATAAAATGCGATTACCCCGCACCTCCACCAAAATGTCACGAATGACAAATGATGAGGCGAAGAATAACTAAAGAAACTTAACGTTTAATGAGGCGAACTTGTGCCCAAAATAAAGAAGGAAACAAAAGATAACAGCAGAGCGTCGCGAACGTCGATGTCGGCGAGACAGCAGGATCGAGCGCTGGAGCGAGACTGACTCGACAAGGTCGCGGGTAGCTGCTTATCTACCGTGTGTCACTATCTCGAAAGTTCGGCGAAGAAGGCTCGAGCGTCGCGCGCTCGGGGCGAGGATGAACTGGCACTTTCGAGAATAACAAAGCAGAGGGAAAGTTACGTCTGGTGCGAGAATGAACGGGAATCTTCTAGAAGACCGTGAATAAGCGTTGCTTTCTCGGCTCTGCGGGCGGCAATATATGTTCAAGTTTCGCGGGCGGCGCCGATTTCCCTCTGCTGCCTTTGTTTACTGACACATATATATTATGAACGCGTTCGTAAACCACATTCTACTTCAGCGTCGGCGAAGTTGATTGTAGGCCTCATAAATTGAACACATATTAAATAATTTGTAACAATTATTTTTTCTCACTCCACGACACTGTAGCTAGATTCTTAAAAGGTAGAACCAGCTATATGATGCATTTGTGAAAACATGAAATGATCGACAAACTTGCCGCAATCAAAATATAAGAAATAGGAGCAATATTGTTTTACGCACACTGATATCAATTCAACTTTTTGCTTGTCAAATTGAAGAGCTATTGTGGGCGATCTTAATGTTTAATGCAACAAAAAACACGGAACAAAAACAATCTTGTAACATATATGCTCCTGTTTCCTGGTTTGTGTAAAATATTCTATCAATGGTGCTCGACAACGTTTTATCATTTTGACGTACTAAAACGTTTGCTCGTTATTGGCCGGCAGAAAATGGTGTGCTACTATTATTGCTGATCCAAGGTTTTGCTCGAATATATTGAAAAATGAAAAGCACCCCCTAACTCCATTAAACTAATCTGTAGCAAAGCGGTGAATCGAACCCACCTTACCCCAAAATTACTCTAAACACTTGGACAAGCTATAGGATAATACATTAACATTATTACAGGTCACAGTTAGTTGGAACTGTAATGATTACATAAAAATATTTTGTAAAATTAGTAAGGTTTATACTTTCTTTTTAATTTTTGTGTTTTTTTTTTACTTTAGAACACCTTTAACTTGAAAGATTAAAAACACCATAGTAACACTCTCTCCTTGGAAGAGATAAGTAATGTATGTTTTGTGAAATGTTCTAAAACAGGGGTCGGCAACCTTTTTCTGCGGCGGACCGAGTCACCACGAAGCTGACAAGAAGGGGGCCGGACGACAAGTCCCGAATGGAGGAGAAGGCAGTCGAAGAAGAGGCAAAAGGAAGTGAAGATGTTCTCTCCCCAAGTATGGGGTGCAGCACAATCCTCATTTGAGGTCAAAACAAATGTTGGCGGTAACGCGTTACAAGTAACTGCGTTACTGGTAAAGCTTTACTAGGGAGTTTTCGTAGAAGGTTTCGCCGTCCCGCAACGCCCTCCGCAACCCGCTACGATACTCGGAACTGTACAGTCAAGGCTATCGGCGCGCAGACGCATTAGCGGCTTCTTCGTTGCAGAGAGCTTAGCGAAGGGGCGAAACGCGGTCTACGAAAACTCCCTACTGTTTTCGGTAACGTAGTAACGAACTCGTTGCTTTTTTTAAAACAGTAACGGGTAACGTACTTGTGTTTCTTGTTACAAGTAACGGGTAACGGAGTTACGCTATTCGTTACTTCTTCCCAAGACTTAAAAAAAAATACACTTAAATTTTTTTCGTGTACTTAGGCCATGTGAATTTTTGAATGTTTTGCCCTTTCCTTTACGTTTGCTTTTGTATGAGTATTTAGGTGAAACCCTAAAAAGAAAGAACTTATGTTCACTTTCTGCATGAACTTTGCATTTCTTGAAATAGGCGCTTATGCATACCTGTGACGTCAAAACAGTAAAACGTGTTCATTCATAATTAATAAAGTGACGCAAAAGTAACGTGTATTACTTTTTAAGTGTAACGGTAACGGTAACGCGTTCCTTTTATTTGCAAGTACAAGTAACGTACTTCACTAGTTTTTTGTTTTTTTTTCGGTAACACCTACAACACTGGTCAAAACTGCCGTGTGGTCCTTGAGCCTCTCTGAAGAAGCGGCAGAGGAAGGCTGTGAGGGGGGGGGGGGGGTGCTTTTTGATGTTGTGCCGGGGGCCGCTGACCCTGTTCTAAAAGAAAAGCAGCGCAGACATCATTTCAATGCAATCAACAAACTTTCATAAACCTTGCTTTTCCGAATAGACAAATCTCACCAAGCGTTCGGCGCATGCGTGACGCCGCCATAACTTTAGTTCGCAGGAGGCAGGCAGCAGTGCACAAGACGGCTCGTGCCGCCTCATGCTCCACACGCGCAGAGCTCCAGGGAGGTTGTCGCACGTGCAGAAAAACTAAAGCTCCCTCGATGCATTGCAGCAGCGGTGGCGTAGTGTAAACTGGCTGGTGAGATCGGTCTATTAATATGAAGGAAAACACAACTCCTGATGATAAAAGTAAGAACACAATGAAGTTAGTGGGTGGACTTCTCAAATATATAAATAATGATTAAAAATTTAACACTATAAATGTCATTCTAAAAAAAAAATTGGGTTGTGTGTATGTTTATACAGCCTAACACTTGGTCTGCCTCAACGGGCGACGAGTCTCCCAGCTGTAGATGAGCAATTTAGCCAGTGCAGTACAACTGCTAGCCTGGGGTCTTTAACGTGCATCACGGAGTAGTGATACACGACCGCACGCCGGTACGATGCTCATCCAGATCGAAACGGGCAGGGGTGGGGATTGAACCCAGGATCCCTGGGTTCTGCAGCGCGAGCTTTCGCTCCACGTGCTCCGAGCTGGTGTGCGCTAGACCACTCGGCCACCGATTCCCCCATAAATGTCATTCTCAATAGCTAAACACGGTAAACTGGTTTGAAGAAGGAAGAGGCGTTGAAAATGTGGAGGCTAACAATACTTCAGTTTCGTGATATCAATGGCCAAAACAACCTAAGAGATAAAAGTAACTTTTGTACACGGACATGAGCGTAGCAAAACGCAACCCGGGCGCGCCGTTAGACTAACATAAATTTGGCATGATTAGCTCTAATCACCGGTCAGCTAGGTAGGCGTAATTGGAACGACCCCACTATTGTAAAGTAAGAGGTGTGTTTTGTCTCTTATAGGCATTAATGAGCCCATTTGTGCACCGGTTTTGGGTGTATACTATATATGTGCCTCGTGAATTACCAAGAAGGAACGTTTCTCTGTACTCCTAGAAGATTCGAGTTTGTTCTTACCCCGAGTGTAAAAGATAAGGAGGCCAGAATGACCTTGCCGATTCAGTCTCGCACTAGTTAACTCCGGAACATTCCGGGTAAAACCTGCCGACGACGACGCATTCTCTCGCAGTCTCGCTCAAGTCACCTCACGGCGACACCGCGACGTTCGCTGCTTCTGCTTTGACGCTCATTCTTTTGTTTGTTTCTGGCACAAGGTCGCCGATTAAACCTTTATTTAAAATTTTATGCTCGTCGAGCCTTATGCATCCACGCCATTTCTGGTGGAGGTGCGGGGTACCATGAACCCCTCCGAAGTCCCGCAAGACCAAGAAGATGATGAGCCCCCAACTTCCGCAGAACCCGGTCAGCCCGACCGTCGTCGTCCTGCCTGCCCGTTGCACCCCATACTCTTACGCCCTTCCACGGCGACGTCTACGAGGATATCAACGACTGAACGCAGCAGTACGAGCGAGTTGCCCGTCACAATGGGTCAACGCCGGAGCAATGCCTGCAGAACGTCTACTTCCCTCGGTCGAGGGAACGGCACGTGGCTGGTATGAAAACGACCAGGCGACGATCCCCACTTAGGAAACATGCAAGGATGAGCTCTGCCGAGCGTTTGCGACCCAGCAGAGACGAGAACGCGCTGAGGAGCTGCTTCAGGCAAGGGTTCAAGGCCCTAACGAACGCATCGTCAGCTTCCTCGCGGACGTGCTCTGACTCATCAGCCGAGCGGATCCTGAAGTTTTCGAAGCGAAGAAACTGAGGATCCTTAGGCGGAAGGTCAAAGAAAACATCTTAGGAGATCTACTGCGCAGTCCACCTGCGACCGTCGAACAATTCGTGACGGAGGCCACGAACATCGAACATGCCCTCCAGGCACGAGCCTCGCACTAACAGCGACTACCTGGCGTCGCTGCAGCCTCGTCTTCAAGCTGCTGCCTTGGCCCCAGTACAACGGACATCACCGACATCATCCGGGACGTCGTCCGAGAGGAGCTCCGAAAGGTGGTCACCGCTTCCGAGCGCCCGGCCTCGCTTTCAGTCGCCGAAATCATACGCGACGATGCCCTGCGAGCGTTGTAGCCGGAAGCTCCCGTCATTGTTGCCACCCCAGGGGAGCCGATGTTAACGTACGCCACAATTACCCGACGACTGCCACCGATTGCCCGCCAGTACCCGGCGCCTTCTCGAAACAGCACGCGTGTACCCCAGTACGCTCGACGCCACAAAGAACGTCCATTGTACGTCCGCCAAGAACAGTCGGTGCCAAGAAGGACGGACGTCTGTAAAACGGCTGATTGACGTCTGCTATGCCACCAATGCGGGGAAGCCGACCACATCTATCGCCGATGCCCCTATACAGGCAACTTGGCCTTTGAAGGTTTCACCCGAATGACCCGCACCCACGGTACGGTGAGCCCTCACGAGAAATCGACGGGCATCTTCGCCGTCCACTCTCTCCTGCGCCCGCTTCTCCCCGAGGAACTCGCTCCGCTTCATCGCGACGCCCTGCATCGCCTCTTCGTAGGTTCCACCAATAAAGCCTGTCTCCCCTACCTCGCCGGTAAAAAATTAGTGCGGCAATACCGGGAGGTGGTATTGCCGACTATGAACGACGCAGATACCCTCCACGAACGTCGGAGGGCTCCCACTCTACCAGCGAGACGCATCGAAGCGACACTCCCGGGAAGTTGTCAGATAACCTCAATGTAGTCATCGACGGACACCACGCAACGGCGCTCATCAACACCGTCGCGCACTATTCCGTTCTGAATGCGAATATCTATCGCCACCTTAAATAAGTGATGACGCCGTGGGATGGTCCACGAATTTGAACCGCCGAAGGACACCTCATCACGCCAGTGTGGAGGTGCACGGTTCGCGTCGAGATCCACGGTGAGACGTCCCCGTTGAAATTTGTTGACTTTAATGACTGTGCGAGGAACGTCATTCTAGGAATGAACTTTATGAAATACGGCGCCGGGGGGTCATCGACCTGGAAAGAAACAAGTTGACGCTTCGGAAACTTCCCTTAACGCCGGATGACACCGAAACGACGTCAGCCGCAGTACGGGTCATCGCCGACCACGTGAACTTACTGCAGCGATCAAGTGTTTTCATAATTCAGACGACCCCTCCGTTTACTGTGAACAATCCTTTGATTTAGCTTTTAGTTAATGTTTATAAGGATGTATCTGGACGACGCACTTTTAAAGGGAAAGTAATGCCGCGAGGCTCGAGCACGACCGTGAAGGAACGCTTCTCCATACTTTTAGAACATTCGAGTTTACTCTTACCCGGAGCATAAAATATAAGAAGGCCAGAATGACCTTCCGGAGTCAGTCTCGCCCTACTTTACTCCTGAAAATTCTAGGTCGAATATTCGAGATATCAAGTGTGGCGGAAAGCCGAGCTGCTAACGCCGACGCCGCGACGTTAGCAGCTGCTTTTTTGACGTTCAAGGCCCCTACGCACAGTTGCGTTTGAGAGCGCTTGAGAGTGTTTGACTGCGTTGCGGCTGCGAGAAACCAGGACATCCATGCTTGTTATGTCGCGTGCCAAGCTATTACTTAAATAGGATTCCCCGCTTCATAGGAAGCACAGATGTGCCGGTGACTCGCTTTTGTTTTTCGACGCAACTCAGTCAAATACACTCAAAAGCTCTTAAACGCAACTCTTGATATGGGCCTTCATTATTTCTTTTTTTTTTTTTGGCACAAGTTTGCAAAATAAACCTTTGTTTTCAGCTTTGCACGCGTCGAGTCTTATCCGTGACAATATCAATGGCTAAAACAACGTAAGAGATCAAAGTAAATTTAGAACACGTGCATGAGCGGAGCAAAATGCATTCTGGGCGTGCCGTTAGATTAACAGAAATTTGTCATGATTAGCTCTAATTACCGAACATCTAGGTAGGCGTAATGGGAACGACCCCACTTTTTTAAATGAAAAGGAATGCGGCGTCTCTCATAGGCCCTAATGTGCCCATTTGTGCACCAGTTGGGTGTATACCGATATGGTATTTATGATAAAATTGATAAATGAAGAAGCAAATAAATTTAGGCGAGGTTTGTAACCGTGTGACATAACTAAAACGTGATATGAAAATTTGTATATTCAAGACACTATAAATTTGGTAGCCGCTTATGCAGGTATAATGGGTCAGATATGGTTAAGAAATTAATTGGATTTCACGCTTCATAGGAAGCACATATGACTGGATCCTGGGAAAGTAGCGGCATTGCCTTCCCTGCCTGCCAGCCGGACATAAACAGGTACTAACGTACAGACGAGCAAAACCTCGCAAGGCTGCTCGGTCATGATACTGCAATTAATGCAAAGGGGCAAGCGAGCTGGGCAAGAATGACGAAAAGAATCCCCGGAGAAGGTATTATTTCGCTCACCTGCACATTTGCATTATTGGCATTATTATCATAACCTTAAAGTGCAGGCCGTTCACCCATGTTGGTGTTAGACTAGTGGCACTTGATATAACCCGTTTGCTCTACTGACGTATAACTCCTAAAGCCCCTTTATGTTTTAAAAGTAGCGCAAAGTTCGTAAATGCAAAGGGAACGTCTGACGTGCCCTTGGGGAGATTATGGCGGCACAGCGCCGCACTGAGCTAGATTTCAGACGCCATGTTCTTCCCAGAAGTGGCGCACGGCACGTGTCTCGAGCATTTACACAACAATGAATGGCGCCACTTTTCCCAGGATAGAGGGGCTTTACTAACTCCTGGTTAGCTGAGCTGGTAGAGCACTCCACCGTGAATGGAGAGGTCCCTGGTTCGATACCAGGACCAGGCGGATTTTTTCGGTTGCGCACTAGCCAGCTAGCTATGTTTGGAGGTTTTTTTTTTTTTTTTTGTCCTTTGTCCCCCTTGTTCCTTTTTTACAGAGATTAATTTCGCTAATCGGTCTCCATTGCCATGGCGATCGCCATTTCGGTCCATTCAAATCTTCCAAGCTTTGATATGGTCGTTCTAATCCAGTAGCACCAAGATCACCATGGAGCATCATCGTACTGAAGGCGTTTTTCGCCAATATAAGCGTCTTTGGCACTGTTTATGCAATCAACTTATCAGTCATGCCATCTTCACGGATCTCTTACATTTATATTATTATTGTATATTTCAAGACCAGAAAATTATTTTTTTAGTGGCTCCATAGTACCGACACCGCATGTGGTGGCGGTACAAAGATGTACGCTTGTTTCACCGGTGTGTGGATAGCAAAATCTTGGTATACAAGAATCGTCTAAGCTACCCGTCACCAGCGAATTTAGGTTGGCTCATCCACACAGCGGCGAAGCAAGCGTACATCTTCGTACCGCCACCAGATGGGGCATCGCTACTTGGAGTCATTGAAAACTAATTTTCTTGGCTTGAAATACCCATGGAACAGAATTCCTTCGTAAGAGATCTTTGGAGAGAGGCATGATTGATAAGTGGATTGCATGCACAGTGCCAAGGTCGCAAATATTAGCGAGGAACGCTTTCAGTGCGATGCTCTCAAGCAGCAGGGCGACACTTATTTGGCGAGTGTCGTGGAAATATTGAGTTATCGTAGACCGCGTTTCCCCCTCCACTAAGCCCTGCACAACGAAGAAGCCGCTACTGCGCCTGCGAGCCGATGGCCTAGACTGTAAATTTCCTGGTATCCTAGCGGGTTACAGAGAGCGTTGTGGGACCGCGAAAACAATATACGAAAACTCCATAATGTCGACCAAAAACCGCCTTTAAAGGGATACTGAACCAAGGAATTTAGTGCCCATAATAAGTGGCGCACGTTCTTTCCACGAGCCAGCAGCCGCCTGTGTGCGCGAGCACACGCCACGAAAATGACGTCAAAGACCTCCATTCGCGCTTAAGAGGACAGTGAAATGCATGGGCTTCGGGCCAAAGGAGAATAAGGACAGGCTTTTCATCTCTACAAGTGAAAGCTACGTGCTTGTTAGACCAATTAATCGCTTGCCTTTTACACTAGACACCACTGTGTAGATGAAAAACTTGACTCTATTCTCCTTTGGCCCGAAGCCATTAAATTTCACTGTCATCTTAACCGCGAATGGAGGTCTTTGACGTCATTTTCGTTGCGTGTGCTCTAGCACAGCGGCGGCTCCTGGCTCGTGGAAAGAACGTGCGCCACTTATTATGGGCACTAAATTCTTTGGTTCAGTATCCCTTTAATATCGGCCGAATGTGCAGTTTAGCACCCCGCCCCGACATCCGGGAGGTATTGGCGTGCCGCCGTTCCTCCACCGGACTAGTTTCGGCGGACTATCGTGCGAGTACTGACTGCCCAGGTCGGATTGTCGGCCAGATATCAACCAGATATCGCATATGCATATTTCATTTCATTTCATTTATTATACTCTCAGGGCCCGAAGGCATTACAGAGAGGAGTGGAATAATACATCAATATAACGTGAACAATGAAAACGAAACGCAAAAAACAAAACACAAGGTACAGAATTGCTATGGAAAATTATTAAAAACATCAGTTATGGCGGTTTTAAAATCAGCAGCGTCCGGTAAGTGAGACTACGGATGTGGAAAGGCGATTCCAGTCGACGGAGGTCAGGGGTAGGAAGGAGGCATAAAAGGTGGAGGTGATGCAGTAGGGGACTCCTAATTTTAGTGGATGATCGGTGCGCGGCGATATGTATGATGGTTCTGAAAATAATGAGGTTCGAAGTGCTGGGTTAGAGTGACTACGATAGCCATGGAAATTGAGCTCTTACACCCAGAGAGAAAGCCGATATTTTGTTTCCTATGTCTTTAAATAGAGAAATAATATTTCACTTTTAATTGAACCTCGTTTTGTGTACTTTTCTAAGAAATTAAAATGCACCTGTTGTTCGCATTATCCGCGCATGTTATCTTAGATTGCTAACAAAGTAGTAAAACATTTTATTTTGGCAAGTGCTGCAAGCCAAGACATGTAAATGTTAGCTGCATTGCGTAAAGAGCATTCATGGAATATATAGTGAATGCCCCTTACCATTCGCACCAAACTATACTTTCAGTAAAGAAAAAACACGATAATACATAGTACGAGAGCAGATAATTTAAATATTGAAGACATTAAGTTATTTTGAGAAAGGTGATAACGTTTTTCAAATGGCGTCATCATAACTTCTGGGAACACAGTTCCGCTTTGGAGTTCAGGGCATGACAAGGAATGAAATAACTCTTCGCGAACTATCCATACATTAGCAGCCGGGTCATTTTTCTCCAGTGGGCTTCTCAAATACGCACCGTTCCCGGTACTATATTGTAAACGTGGTCATAGACAGAAATTTATGATCCATAAAGTCATTACGCAGCCACATCTTTATAAGGAGTACGATCAGCAGGATCACGTTCGTGGATCTGCAATAAACAGAGCAGGCCCAAAAACAGCCCGCCCCAAACTACACAAGCAGCATTTTCGACTCGCGTCCCCAAAGACGGCACTGTGAAGGGGTACCTTCTGTTACAACAAGATCGATCTCGAAGCAACATGGCCGCGGAACAAATAGTCCACGTTCACGACGTGCGACCCCCGCGGCGTTTTCCAATAAATGCATATACCAGAAAGCTAGAGGCTATCCTAGGCGAAATGCCAGTGACTGCGTCGACGGTTCTTCCTAATGGCCGCATATGATGACTTGATATTCGAACTCGAGACTGTGAAAAAGATAATAAAACTTTTTCACAAAAAACAACAAAAACAACAACAACAACAACACTTGCAGGCGAACTGCAGAGATGACGTGTGCTCACGGGGCTCGGTGCCCCGCTTTCATTTCCTTGTACGACCAGCCATCATCAATTGAATTCTACAAAGAGAGGATCTTGTTTGAACAAAAGTCGAATATAGAGACGCTTTCAGGCAGCTATGCATGGGTGCCGCCATAACCGACCTTCGATTTTTGTTTTCTCTTATTCCATTCGATTCACTTCATCGTTGCCACAGCGGGACAGGTTATTGCCACACTAGGTGCTACCGTGTCCTTCTCCCCAGCATAGGCCTTCCTGGAGGCTCGTCAACGCCCGCTTCAGTAGCTCGGCATCTCGGTAAGACAAGAGAAGGTAGGCAATGGCGGCTCAATCTGGCGCATGTTTAAAGCGTCTATACTCCGAATTTAGGTTTGAAATAAGAAGAATAATTCTTATAATATATATATAAGACTATAATATTCACTGTTATATCTGAGGGGAGAAAGTGATAGGTCCGTGTATATCCATAAAAACAATCAATACATTTTTTTTTAAGGGCAGTCAGGAAGCAATTTTCCAAGCTTCCCGTCTCGAAGGTGGCTTTAGTTTTCGCACCTGCTTGTCAGACCGACATCCTGTGTGCGGTAGAAGTCGCAACTCTGCGATAACGGAGCCGTCTACAAGACAAAAGGCCAAACTTCTGGCCAAGTGGGCTTTCTTTTTCAAAACTGACGCTTATTTCGTTGTTCTGGGGTCGGTAACATGACTTGGGATATAATAGAAGGCATTTGCTTCTGATAACAAAACAAAAATTATACATCACTGATACTTTTAATTTATGAAGTATTTTCTAAGGCCGATGGATCCGACAAGGTCACTGCTGTTTCAGAAAGAACCCGGTTTTTCGTTGCTTTTGTTGGATATTCTGGGGAACCGGGTATTTAAAGCGTTGGCCCAGGTTGCCTCTCTACCAAATTATCAGTGGTCATTTCCACCGCGAGTGGGCCAAGGGCAACTGACCACGGCAGCGGCACTCCGCCGCTGCTAAAGAGCCATCGCAGCGTATGCGGGGGGCAGGGGGGAGGGGGGCGATCTTGGGATCGCGGCGCGGGCGATAACGGTCATTAACGCCGCATTCATGGCGCGTTCACACTGGAAGCGGATCCGCAACCGCAAAGGTGATTTCGCGCATTCTCAACCGCAAAGCTGCTTGGATCGAGCGGTTGGAGCGCGTTTTTTCCAACCGCTTCGAGACCGATTTCACCCAACCGTTTTCGCGAACCGCGAAGCGGCAACAAATCGCAACGCGACGCAGAGGTGACGTCGGTGGCTTTAGAAACAAGATTGCATCTGTCGCTGGGGAGGCGTCTAAGGCGCTGTAGTCCTAGCGCTGAAGCAGACAAATCAATAAAGAAACGTGATGTTCACGTCCGTCACTTGATTCCGCCGCGAAAAGAATTTACCGGTAATCTTAACGGGCTTCGCTCCGGTGGAATTTAGTTCGAGTAAGAGTTTGTATAATATTCGGGGTGCCACAGTCCGTCACTCCCTTTCTTGTTATCCTTTGCCCGTAGAAGATCGAACCCCCCCCCCCCCCCCCCCCCCCCCGATCCACCGAAATGGAAGCTTTTGTAACCACTAAGGTAGTCGCGTGAACTCCTGAAAGCTTTCGACATCGTGCATGACCTTACGAAGTCCGATATAGACATCGTGAGCCCAATTGCGTAGCCAACACACTACCGCGGAGCTGGCAGGGTGCCAGCGCTGGCTCGGCCTCTAACGTATACTACAACCGAAAGGAATAAAGAGAACACACTCAAGAAACAAAGTGTCCGTGCCAGACGATGCATAGGTAATCCATACGGTGTTTATTTGAGTTAAATATCAAACAAACAGTAGACTCGATCGACGTGCGAGTGACGAGAGGAAAGTCCGCCACTAACGAAGCCACGACCTGCTAGCACTGAACACATTCCCCCGCACCACGGTCCACCAGTGCTGCCCACAACTGCGAATATTAAAAGAGCAAAAAATGCGGGGGGAAAACTGGCCCTCTACCCCGAAAACAAGGTCAGCTATACATGCGGGAAGGGTCCACTTCGAAGAAAGGGTCGGGGGCATCCAATTCTGAGTCAGCAAGGCGCGCCTACGCCTGACTGGGCTTTCCTTGTGTACCAAGTCGAGGGAATCGCAGGTGGGTTTTCGGGTCTATGTCTCTTTTTTTCTCTGCCCGAAACCCATAATGCGGGTGAACAGCCTGAAGAAAAATCATCAGTGCCAAAGTAGGTAACGTTTTGCTTTGGATCTTGGATTAAACTAGATTTTGGGTTGTAAAACAGGGTTGTCGAACGCAGGTTTTAAAAGATCACGCGTGATCGCCGAGAAACCGCCAACAGCGTCTGAGTGTGTGTGAAGGAGGTCGCTCGTGAACCGTATTCGCAACCGCGTCGCAAACGCATATCACCTGCCTGTGTGAATGCGCCATTAGCATTCACATTGGCCACTGAACCGTATCCGCAATGCGGTTGCGAACGCGGTTGCGAACGCGGTTGCTTAAAGTTGCTATACAAATTCACGCGTAGTTGGTGATGAAAAGGAGCGGATCCGCTTCGTGGTTGCGATTGGAACGTTAATGTGAAGGCAGCCTAAATGTCTACGTGTTGTTGAACCGGTGTGTTGTGTCATTCCCCGAGACGGGTAGCAACAAGGGAATTCCCACAATGTATACGCTATCACTTTTTTCGGTCTATGGAGCGAAAATGACGAATATCAGCTGGTGGTGTTCACTCTGCTCGTGGTATCAGAAAAGAGGCTGTTGCCCAAAGCGCAAAGCAAACGCGCTGCCGGGCGAAGTTCGTCGGTTATTCGCCGCATACTCTCTTCATGGAGTTCAGCCTCAATTCCTGCTTTTTTGTTCCTGTTAAATTTCCAATTTTTACACATATTATATCCGCAAATGCTATGTTAATAAAAAAAGAAAGAGAAAGCAGTGTTCTTATGAGCACGTTTCTAAATTCCGAAGCGCCCTTTAATCGCAACTTTCACGTCCTGCGGGAGGTGCATTGGCAGCTATCTAAATTGCTGTCATGTGTATGAACATCGTAGAACAACGGTACAAGGTTGGGTATGCAACGCGTACGTAACGCAGATTTAATTAAATACAAAGAATATTAGAGCCTTACTTCACACTTTCACTTCGGAGAAGTTATAAGCAATCGCCTTTGTGAATTCAATCGTCCAGGAACGTGAGTTACCTATAGCTGAAGAAACGAAGGGCGTTCTTACTCCCTAGCATTTTATTATCGCGCTGCAACGAATCACGAAGCAACAAATGGGAACATGATCGACGACTCGTTTGTCAATGGCGTCGGTGACTAAAGGAGTGAAGCTCTCAGACCACGGCACCACTATTGCTGAAAGTTGCAAACATTTGTTTATACGTCGAAACATCTGCGCGTTCAAGCTTAGGTGTAGCTTTCCCACGCAGACATTAAATCGCTGTTTAATACTTCAATCACGTTCACTGACAGCTTAAAACACAACAACAAAAAAGAAGCCTCGAGCCAAGTTTAAAATATTCAGATATCGGTAATCCCAATTCCACGCGTCCGCGCCTCGTAGGCGAAGATGCAGCCAGGCTAGAAGATTGTCCGTCAAATCGAAGAGACGCTATAGCTTGGCTGCCGAAGCCGACACCTACAGGGTAACGCGAGGTGCTGGTAGGGTGTTGAATGAGTGCCACGCGTAGCGGGGCCTTCGTATGAGTGAAGAGCGCGAAAAAATATCTTCACTCATGGACTTGTTAACTTGTCACGCAAACTCCATCGACCGCTCCCAGCTCGAAGCCGCGATCGAGGGTCACAAATTTTGACGTTGCACGCTACCCTTGACGACCCCTATGGGTGAAGTAATCATCTTCCCAAGATGAAGTATGCCACGCAACATCGCAGGTCAGTTCAGTTGAGAGGGAAACATTCCATCCGGTTCTTGGTTAGAGTCGGAACAGGAAAAGATAAGCTAGCGGCTACAAATAGTCAAGGATCTGTCAGATATCTTTGTAAGTGCTGTTTAGGTTTCAATGCCTTGTCGAGCTTAGTTAAAACTAATGAAAACGAGAAGCCATTTTTAAAGTGGCACTATTAAATAATTTCATGTGAAGGGCACAATTATGTAAATTTAAACTTTGTTACTTGAAAGTACATTTATGAGTAAAATGCTAGAAACGTTTCCTATCCATTCCTCGAGAGAACTGTTACACACATCATACTTATTTCCGATTGATTATACGCTTGCAGGCTTTAGTTGAGCTAGTTGGTACATATTGGTGATGGATCAGCTTGAACTTACAGAAACAGGCGTAGCAAAAACGGGACAAAACGCCTTACTTCAACTTAAAAGTAATGCGTTATTTTCTCGTTTCTCTGAATGAGTCGTTTTCATGAAGCAGTAGCCGCTTCCAAAATTGGTTGTCGTTAATAATTCCTCGGCTTTCAACACTTTCATTTTTGGATAACTTTGGATATACCGACATGCCTTCTGCGCATCTGTGTGTGGTCTGGCGTTCTCTCGTCGTGCAAGTAAGATGCGCGAGCAGGGCTGAGAACGAGGTCGAGTACTTGTTTTGTGGACGTCCCCCTTTAGAAGTAACCAAATAACGTTGCTGGGTACTTCATAAAAAATAACTGAAATACGTTACTAGTTCCTTCTTCTAAAGAGTAACTACGTCGTTAAAGTGATGTCTCGTTATTATGGACACCTCTGTACCCGTAAAATATTGTCCATAATGTGAGTTGTCCATAATAACTAGACAAAATACATGTATTTTCCCAGTTTGTCCCCGAAAGTTGTGTCCATACAGCGGGGCATACATATTAAAGGGGCCCATATTAACGAGACATGACTGTACTATGTTCCATGAAAAAACGTAACTAAGTACAATTAACCCGTTACTTTTAACGCTTCACTTACAAGTCTCGTAGTGTTTTTTTTTTTACTTTATATCTTTAAATTTGTTATATTTTTGCTTCAGCGCTGACACTTTGCCTCCAATTTGTGCAGAGGTGTTTGTATGGCTTGAACAGCGTATCGAAGCCTATTGCAGTATAATCGAAAGCCCATTTCAACAAGTGTTTAGGCGACTAATACAATACTTCTAGACGTTTTAAACACGCGCCAGATTGAGCCGCCATTGCCGACCTTCTCTTCTCTTACAGAGATGCCGAGCCACTGAAGCGGGCGTTGACGAGCCTCCACAGAGGCATTTTCTGGGGACAAGGATACAGTAACACCTAAAGTGGGAATAACCTGTCCAGGCTGTGGCAATGATAAGGTGAGGCGAACGGAATTAAAGGAAACAAAAACTGAAGGTCGGTTATGGCGGCGCCCATGCGCAGCTGCCTGAAAGTGTCTATACATGTCTTCTGGGGTTAGTGGCGCCATGCTTTTTCTCTTTCTCTCTTTTTCCTGTCTAACCTCCACGTTGGCGCAGAATTTGCTCTCGCAGGTTACTAGGAGTAAAGACAAGGAAAAAACTAAACATGATTGGAAGGAGACAAATTTATCTCAATAGACCTTATGCGAAATTGCTTTATGGTCTGACAACACTGAGAGCATCGCCATTTTGATGTTGTCAAGCGTTGTCGGTACCGAAGCACGGTGGAGGCATCGGAGACAGCCGTACGCGCAATGTGCGATGGCGCAGCAACTGTTTTCCGCCTTCTCATCATATTATTCGGACGAACAGTTTAAACAACCTACTGCAACTGTCTGACGAAAATCTCGGAGGCCTGTGCATGCAGGCGAAAACCTCGTCGAAGCAGCGGACCAAGTCCTGCGCCTTCGCTGTGGAAGCTTGTTGTCGCCCGCGTGTACACAGGCCTCTGATAGGACTAGGCCTTCATGCCTTTCATCTTTGAGAACACTTTTAATTCTTTTTTTTTTTTATGCGAATACGCTTAAAGTCGTACTGTTTAGCGGTATACTGCTGCACGCCGTTACATGACTCAAGATTAGATTTGTTTTTAGTTCTTACTGGCGGAGGGTTTTTCGGTGGAACACTCTGTGTTCTTTTAAAAGAAACTGTGCCCTGGGAAATATTTTTCAAGCGTTGCAAAGGGCTAAAATTGTTTTCAGATAGCATTGACCCCAAGCACAGTAGACGGATGAAGATTTATTCAACACTGAAATAATAACTGCAGTGACTTTCTCAAAACTACCACCGAGCTTCTTTGCACAAAACAAAATTTCTACCTCGGCTGCGACAAAAAGAAAAACGAAAAAGAAAAGGTTATAAAATGAAGTTGGCACCGCCCGTGTTGCTTCATTCGACGTCCGCAACGTAAATTTTTGCCGCCGCCGACATCAACGTTTTAGTCACTGCGATGAACCTAGCCATACCACTGTTAACAATACGCATCTTCAATTATGGTTGCTGGCGTAGATTATTAAAACTGCCATCTTTTTCCTCGCTTAACAGCATTGGTCTCGTCCACATGCATTGAGCTGCTTGCGCATCAAGAAAAAGGCAGGCCGACACTACAGCGCACATAAAAGAAAAAAGAAGGTTATAAACAAATTTGGTACAACTTCGTGAAAAGATTAGGGCCCAGTTCAATAGTTGTAAATGGCTTCACGCCGCGCGATAACGTCCGCATGTTTCTTCGCGTTGTCACCGATTGTTTTTGTCAAAAGCTGCGTCTTAAGTAACAAATAAAATTAAGAAAAAAAAGGTGAACCCTGTTCACGTTTGCGTTCACGTCACGCACGAATCAAAGGTTTATCGCTGCATCCGCTGCGGAACGCAGCAATCGTTGGCATCGCATCTCTCGCAAGAAGCGCGGTCGCTTGTTTACATGGGGTCTTTGCCGGTCGGGTCTCTGGTTTCGTTTTATCGCCACTAACAAGATGGCGGACGTAGTTCTCGGCGTGCTACTAGATGGCGCTCTACATTTCGCATATGGCCTAATAGGCCATATGCGAAATTCAGAGCGCCATCTAGTAGCACGCCGAGAACTACGTCCTCAGTGCACGACTATGCCCAATCAATCAATCTGTAGAAAATATAAATAGCTAATAGTGAATCCCGAAAATATTGTGTATCAAAAAGCACAAAGCAAAAAAAGTCAAAATAGGCGCTTTAAATATAATGAGGCGGAATTGCATCTCCGTCCCAGAGCAGTCGAATGTTTCTAAAATAGTCTTTGCGTATAACTCTGATTCACATACTTTCTAAACTCCAACTGATTACCTGATTTTACTTAAAGAAATTTAATCCTTGACCACCTGGTTCAAAACAAAACCATGGAAAAGTTTTTTGAGACAATACACTCAGAAATCATTATGCACCTAAACAACCAGATTTACACACATATATAGGGGACATCCCCTACTTCCCAGTCTTTATGATTCGTGAGCACTTTCTGAAGCGTATAGAAAAAGTAAATGTTATCCGAAGCTTTTTTTGGAGCTTGCCGGGTCAATGTTATTTTTATGCAAGCGTCAACACTCCTTCTTGCACAAAAAATAAGGCGTAAAGTTGCGTAGGTTATCCTTTTTATTTTAGTTCGCCAATACAAAAACTAATCGTTTTCCCTCGAATCTGCCAACCTGCACCCATTCGTTCTTTCCGAAATACGGCAATGGAAGTGGGACACAAACACACCCATTACCTGTTTGCTAACTGGGTGGCGGAGAAAAGCTCACCGGAGAAAAGCTTACCGGAGATACCCCAACCCATTACTGCATCCGACACGTACAAACAAGCACTTCTCTCTGCCAAGCGCACACCAACCACCCCAAACACAGTACAAGCGATAAACGCAGCACCATAAAATCAACACATGGACACCTTACCTCCCCCCTCTCAACCCGTCACTCCACAGGTCTCCGTCAAACTCAAGCAAATCATACTCGTTCTGAAAAACATTCAGGAGCGCCTGGCCGCTCTCGAGCAGGATGTAGCAGAACTGAAAGCACGGAGCCCTCAACACCCGAAACGAAAAGCAGACGATCCCTACCATCCTGAAAGCAAAATCCCCCGTTAAAATATCGACACCTCATCAACTGATGACGAAACCAATATCTAAACAATCTATACACATCCTACAATGGAACTGCCGCAGCCTACAACGTAAACGAGCCAGTCTCACCCAATACCTCAACACGCTAGATCGCAAACCTGACGTCATCCTTCTTCAGGACACGCAGGGCACTCACAACCTTCCACAATACACACCCTACACCCAACCCAGCATCACTCAAACCGACCGCAGGCAAAGCACATACACCCCCACACTCGTCACGACATACATCTCTAAGGAACACCCGTCGATACAACTCAACACAACAGACATCAACACCGCACACCAAGAGCACGTCATCATCACCCTTCAACCCCGTAACTGCCCCAATCCCATCACAATCGTCAACGCGTACTGGCGACCGGGCCGCAAGGTCGCAAATCCCTCTCCCTGGCTCACCAAACTCGTGGCAAACACAGACCACGACATCCTCTTAGTCGGAGACTTCAACAGCCCCAATGTGTCCTGGGGTTACCCAAACACTCAACACAATGGGCGCCTCCTCGAACAAGCAACCGCCCAAACGTCTATGACACTGGCCAACGACACTACACAACCCACCCGCACCGGTAACAGTGTGGAACGCGATACCAATCCCGACCTGGCCTTCCATCACGGCCCATCCGTAGCTGAATGGTCCGCATCTGACGAACAGCTAGGCAGCGATCATCGCCTCATCCACCTCACACTGATCACCAACGTCAAACAGAAAGTACGTCGCAATACTGCTCGCATCACAAACTGGGATCACTTTCGCTACCATACCTCCAACAACCCCCCACCGACGGACGCTGATTCCAGAGCCTGGGCCAACCATCTCCTCCAGGCCCAAAACAAATGCACCAAAGAAGCCCAAACCACAACCGCTACCCCGTACATTGACACCCATCTTCTCAACCTCTGGAAAACTAGGCGCAAATTGGTGAAAAAATGGAAAAAAAAAAATGAAAGCCGTTTACAACTCCCTGTAATGCCGAATTAGAGCGCAGCTCTTGAGGAGGGGGGGAAGGCGCGGAGGGGGGGGGGTCACGTGACCTGGGGGGGGGGGTCACGTGACCTTGGGGGTCACGTGACCTGGAGGGCCACGTGACCTGGGGGATCACGTGACCTCAGAAGGAGGTCACGTGGCCTGGGGGTCACGTGGCCTCGGGGGGTCACGTGACCTTGCGGTTACGCCGATGCCGACGGCGACGCCGACGCCGCTCAAGCCGGAAACGGGCGCCTAAGAGCTGCGCTCTAAAACCAAGCACTCCAAACACCTAAAACACAAAATTCACATCACCAAAGAAGCCGAAACCTACGCAGAGCAACTCACCACCGAAAACTGGCTCCAACTTTGCGACTCCCTCAACGGCCAACTCGGCACCAAAAAAGCGTGGCGCATCCTACGCACACTCCTCACACCCTCTCAACAACGCGATCCCCTCACACGCATTATGCTGGCCAGCAAAATTACCTCGCACGACCTCGAGCAGCAACTCCGGGACACCTTCTTTCCACCACCAACCGACACACCACACACCAGAACCTCCAACTCCCCCCCTCGACCCATGCGACTTGGATGCCCCCTTCGCACTCAATGAACTAAAGCGGGCACTTGACTCTCTCAAACGAAACACATCACCTGGCGAAGATCAAATCACATATCAACTTCTCCGCAATCTCCACGACACATGACTCCAACAACTTCTAAACCACTTCAATAGTACTTGGCAAACTGGCGACATACCAGCAGAATGGAAACACGCCATCGTCACCATGATCCCAAAACCAAACAAAACCCCCGAAGTCAAGAACCTACGACCCATTTCTCTCACCTCGTGCACCGGCAAACTTCTTGAGAAGCTTGTTCTCACGCGCCTCGAATGGCATCTCGAGCACGTGAAGGCCCTACCCTTTACACTCATCGGCTACCGCAAGAATATCTCCACACAAGACTGTCTCCTTCGGATATACAATGACCTTCTCCAAGACAAAAGCACCACACAACTCCGCTCACTCCTAAGCCTGGACATCTACAAAGCCTTTGATAACGTCTCGCATGACTCCATACTCAGTACCCCCAGAGAAACGCAGTGCGGCCCTCGAATGTACAACTACATCCGCAACTTTCTATCAAACCGCACGGCCGCCTTTAAAATTCCTGGACACATCTCCACACCTTTTCCGTTACACCAAGGAGTACCACAAGGCTCCATCCTCTCACCCACCCTTTTCAATCTTGCCATGAGCAAACTTCCCGCACAACTCAAAACCATCCCCCACCTCAAATTCTCCATCTACGCCGATGACGTAACCTTATGGACCAACACCGGCTCCCCCGGCCAGCAGGAAGAGACACTGCAACACGCCTGCGACACTGTCGCACGCTATGCCATTAGTATATATGATCTGGCCTGTTCTCCATCTAAATCGGAACTCCTCGTCATCTCCAACCGCAAAAACAATCCCGACAGGCAGCTGATCACCGTGCACCTCGACGGCACTCGCATACCCCAACGCCCGCACATCAAGCTCTTAGGCCTCACCATCCAAAACAACGGTGCAAGCGATATCACCATCTCCACCCTCTCCAAACAGATAAATCAAATCACACACATTTCGGCCGTGTTTCCCGCCGCCACAGAGGCCTCAAAGAAAGCGACATGAGACGAGCCATCGAAGCTCTCATCTACTCCCTCGTACTCTACCATATCCCCTACACCCCGCTCACTAACCGTCAACTCAAACACCTCCAGACACAGCTCCGCAAACCCAACCGCCTTGCTCTCGGCGTGACACAGTACGCTCCCCTAGAGCACTTACAACAGATGGACCCCTTCAACACAATCGAGGAGCGAGTCGACTTGCACCGACTGGGTCAACAGCAACGCCTAACCTCGTCCCTGCAGGGTCGCTACATTCTCAACTTTCTCGGTTACGACACCCTGCACCTCCCTCCCATCGAAACAATCACACCTCCCTGGGAAACCATACCCCAAATCACCACACTCCCCATACCCAAACATATGAATCCCGACAGCAACCCGGAACGCCGCAAGCACAGAGCCAAACTCATATCCCAAAAACTCGCCACACTTCAGGCACAGCAGCACCTCATCTACTACACAGACGCCAGCTACGATCGTGGCACCAAACTCGGCCACACCGCAATTCACTGTCCCCAAACCAACACAACGCTTAGGCAAACATACACCAAAGCGCCTTCGGCAGACCTCCTGGAGACTCAGGCGCTGTGCTCCGCCATTCACCATGCCATCGCCAACCCCCACGAGGGACACACCTCCAGCACTGTCCTGACAGATTCCCAAAAGGCAGTCCGCACATTTCAGTACAATCAACTCCCCAACTACATGTCGCGCGAGCTTCGAGCCGCCCTCAACACCAACCCCACCCTTCGCTTCTACATCTACTGGATCCCTGGCCACGCTCTAATCCCAGGCAATGAACGAGCACATTCACTTTCCCGAGTCACTTCCACTCCGGGACCTGCGATTGACTGGCCTACGTCCTATGACCCCCAACTCCAGCGCAATGAATACCATCAACAGCGCTCTGACACACTCCGACAACTCCGCGAATCCAGACTCGCCCTCGTACCACCGCCTCCCACACTGTCCCGACAACAGGCCAGCACTCTACGCCGAGCACAGACCCACACACTATCCTCCCCACACTATACTCATCTCTTCCAAGGGGCTCAGGGCACAGCTAAGTGTCCCTTCTGCACTGGCTACCCAAACAACACGCACACCTACTGGCAATGCCTCCATGCACAACCATCCATCCGCTCTACACTTTCCAAGCTCCCTCCCGGGCTTCGGCCCACGACATGGAACGAGTGGCTCTCTCCCCCCAATCCTCAACACGTGCCCGCCATCTTCGACGTCCTTCTTCAGCACATCACAACGATCGAAGAGAAGCTGAGGGCATCGAAAGACGCCACCAATCCCCCATGATCCACCTATCCTCACCCTTCTGAATGGCGTCCTCCTGGACACCACTTTGACACCCTGAACTGAGGGTCAATAAAGATGCTTTCTCTCTCTCTCACCGGAGATAAGCTCACCGGAGAAAAGCTCACCGCAAAACCGGCAGATGCGGAGAAAAGCTCACCGGCCTTTGAGCGGACGCGAAGAAAAGCTCACAGATTTTTTTACCTTAGCGGATTCTGCGCTAAACGAGACAGTTTAACATAATTCGCATTCGTCACTTCATTAAAAATATGTCATCGTTTTTGTAATAAAATTGAAGTTCATTGTGTATATTTACTAATTCCTCGAAAACTAGTAATCAACCATTCATTATATTAATGAAGCCGCAAGTATAAAATCAGAACATCGTACACCGGTAAAAAAGAGAACGATTTATCGACAGCTAACAGTGCGCCGTCGGTAGCCCTGTCAGATAAAAAGGTTTGTTCTTTGCGAGCTAATATGAATAGCGGTGTGTGAACCATTTCAGCTCCAAATATTGTGTAATGGCTAATAGATAAGTAGGTGTTTGTTGATGTAATCAGTGTCAGCTACACTGTTTTCTTTCTGTTGAAGGGGCCATGAAACGAATTTTGAGCTGTGATGAATGATTTTAAATGGGGACTTTACTAATCGCAAATCTTTTAGTTGGCCAAGAGAAAGAGGGTAGAAAGCTTTTCGGTACGAACATCTGAAAATATAGAGGACTATTTTGTACCTTCTTTCCTTCGAACGCTCTCCGCCTTTTCATTATGATACATCCGCGGTTCCCAAAGCGCATCAGCGGTGCCAAACTGACGTCAGCCGAGCCCAGCTCACGCATTGGACACGAGAACTGCGTCACTCGGACGTATGCGCTCGTCAACAATCACTCCGTGGACGAATATTTGAATTCGCGTTCGTGGCCAATGAGTGCCCTGACGGAACTTATCGTCACTGGGGAATGACAAGTTCTATGGTGTGCATAAAAAGCATCGTGGAAGCTAGGAGTCATCGCACCGGTGGCGAAGAATGTCACGACGACGTGATTTCACAATTCGCATTTGAGTTGAGGATTAAAGCTAAGGAAGAATAAGTAGGAAAATCGTTTCATGACCCCTTTAATTTCACTAACAAACCTTTAGTTGCGAGAACAGCTTCGTCCCGTCGTGTTTGTTGTCTTCACTCCGTCGTCGTCGTTTGAGCTGTTTTCATCATGTATTGGCGACGTGAGCGATCGAAAGTGTCGCTGTGGTCGGCCCCCCGCAATTGGCCGAATGCTGACTATGACGTCAGCAAAGGATGTCTCATCGACGGAAATAAGAGGAATGTAAGAACTTCAATTTTGACGGTGTTGGCAGTGCTGCTTTGAGACCGCTATGATTTCAGGCTTCCACCATACCCATTTCAAACACCATCGAGCTTGTTGTTCACAAGAAATGACGTCACGAAAGGTAACTGAACGAGGGCGCCACCGAAACATCTCGCCTCTAATAACGTTTACCAACTCGCCCTATTCGCTACCTTAAAGAAGACTACTTCTTATAGAGGTCACGAGTAACAACGGTGCCAGTGTGCAGCTGTGAAGGTCATGGGTGGCTCACCGTAGAAGGGCACTATCACACAAAAGGAACGTGAGGAAACACCAGCACGAACGGCTAGAAAACGTGCATGTCCGTGGAAGAAATAAGCCTCGATATCCTACTGTCTGTTTTATCTTGTGTTCAAAGGTTAACAAAAGCTTCAAAGAGAATTTCAGGCACCGCGTTGTTGCGCATGCACTTTTGGATTTTCGGCATTTACAGCTTTGATTTTTAGGTTTTAGGCAGACAGCATTAAGTTTTTTTAACTTTTTCCTGTTCTTCAAGTTCATAAAGTTTTTAGTTGGGCTTTTGTTGCCTAGAGAGTAAGCCACAAAAAACACTCGCCCGCAAATATTAATTTGGGAGCAATACAATTTCTTTTTTACAAAGCTGACGAATTTTAATGCTAATAAATTGATATATGTTACGCATGATCCAACAGCCTCCATATAAAAAGAAGAAAAAAATATCGGTGAGCTTTTCTCCGCATCCGCCGGTTTTGCGGTGAGCTTTTCTCCGGTGAGCTTATCTCGGGTGAGCTTTTCTCCGGTGAGCTTTTCTCCGGTGAGCTTTTCTCCGGGATTATTGCTAACTATCGAGGTCATCACTAGCTTTCAAGTTAGCGTGTGCAGCTCCAATTCCAGTAGCCCACTGCACAGTTAGGCTCTCGATAAAAAATTTACCTAAAGACAATTAGCGGCGAGATGTATTGGTGGCGCCCTCCTGTGGTTCCCCCTTGTGACGTCATTACCTTGCAAACAACAAGTTCGATGGTGTTTGTTATTAGCATGGTGGAAGCTTGAAATCATTGCGCTCTCAAAGGAACACTGCCAACACCGTCAAAATTAAAGTTCTTTCATTCCTCTTATTTCCGTCGATGATAAATCCCCTTTCCAAAGTCATAGTCAGCGTTCGGCCAGTCGTGGAAGGCCGACCACAGCGACGCTTTCGGTCGCGCACGGGGCTAATTGCAAGCATAGCACCTCACTGGTGCCCCATGTGTGCAAGCATAGGCAGCGTGCTCGTGAATTTAGCTTTGGCAAGCTTGCAATTGCACGTACTTGCCCGCACGAGCAGAGACATGGCAGCGGCAAGATGCCGTGCTTGCCATCGTCTTTAGACGCTTTAAACACGCGCCAGATTGAGCCGCCATAGCTGACCCTCTCTTGTCTTACCGAGATTGCGAGCCACTGAAGCGGGCGTTGACGAGCCTCTAGAACGTCCTATGCTGGGGAGAATGAAACAGTAGAATCTAAAATGACAATAACCTGGCCTGCTATGGTAACGATGAAGTGAAGTAAACGGAATAAGAAGAAACAAACACTGAAGGTCGGTGATGGCGGCGCCCACCCACAGCTGCTGCAAAGTGTCTATATTCCGAAACTTATCGCACCCGCACAGAACCAGCCGCAGCAGCAGCGGCGGCAGCAACCCCACCACTGTCGACAGAGATCTGTCACACTCACGAGTGATCCGGACCCATCGGTTTTGAAGTCTCAGCAAAAATGACGGTCCGCTCGACAATGTATGCGTTTATAGAATCAGTAGCACTCATCTCGTTAGCCATGCAAATAGCGAGACGTCCTCCCGCTAGCTGCTCGGGTTCTGCAACGAGCGTGCTCGCGACGCAGCTCTCGTAACACAGCGAGGTCACTCATTCGGCAGTATTAGGTAGAAGGGGGTTGCCTTTAGACCAGTGTTCCATGAACGTGCGCCGGCAAGCGTGAGAGTGCACCCCTTTGGCTCCCTCCCCGTCGAAGCCTGCACACGCGCAATCGCCTCATAATGGAGCATCGTGCCGGCGGCAACCCGCCTTAATTTCGCGTAGCTGTACCTGACGCTTGCTATAGCAAATCTGACCTAATACTAACAACAATGACTATTTTTGGTGTGTAAGATAGACTTTTTTTTTCTTTTATACGTTGCTTAGCTTAGTAAACAATAACCGGTTACTAACATACAGAAGAAGTCAGCTGAATACAATAGGCATATTCTAAAAGGTTAATTGCAACATCCTCTTTGTAACTCCTCAAGGTCTCCCAAGAGCCAGGGGGAGTTCAAACCACGAACCACAGCTCGCTCACTCGGGAGTACGCGAGACAAGTTGCCGGATTCGAGGGTCTGGCATGCCATTAGTGCTCCCGTCTGTCTTCCGATTGAAATAAATGATGCCCAGCTCCCAGCCGACCGACCAACTGTTACGATGCCGCCGGCACAACCGTGCAACGACACAACGGCCACCAAAGACGTGAGGACGTCGCAGGGCATCTACCCCCAACACGAGCGGCGGCGGCACTGGTGGCCTCATACACGTGATGCCCCAGTTCATATTAGTTTTGACAGTTATACTGTTATTTACTGACAAGATCTCAGAATGTCGAATTGCACGACGACGTCCCTTTCTTGCGTGCCTGTGTTTTGCTGAATGACCATTGGAGATATAGGTGTTGGTGATCGACTTCTCCGTCTCCTTTGTCTAATGGAGACTCGCTTCTTTCCTATACGCTTTTCCAAACGAGAAAGAAAGAGAAAATAAAAAGGAGTAAAAATATAAGATAAAGGGATTGATCGATGACGCGCCTGAACAAGGACCAAATGAAGACGGATAATTAGGAGCCATGTCGGCCATCAATAAGCAGCTGCTCACAGTCTTTGATGGCCACTCCTATTATGTCAGCTGTCCAAGGAAGGCGCGCGAGCGACTTGGTGCCCCGTGGTGATTGAACACTCAAGGTAAGCAAACAAAAACGCGCTGCTTCTTTTTGTAGTGCTTACACTCTAAAAAAAAGTATGTGCGTCTACTTTCACGCACAACACTAGGAGAACCAATCAGCGCAACGTACGGAGGCAGCTCAGCGAATGACGATGCCGAAACATATGTTTAGACCAAAAAACGCAGACTGAGTTGTGACATTAAGCAATGCAAGCGTGACGTTTTGCATTGCTTAATGTCACAACTCAGACAGCGTTTTTTGGTCTAAACGTATGTTTCGGCATCATCATTCGCTGAGCTGCCTCCGCAAGTTGCGCTGATTGGCTCTCCGAGTGTTGTGCTTGAAAGTAGACGCACAGACGTTTTTTAGAGTGTAGATGTTTCATCTCGTACTCATTTGATTGAGCTACATCAGATTTACGTCATTGGGTGTTACTTCATTTTATTTTACCTTGAGTCGCTTATCATCCGGAAAAGCTCGCGGGCAAATCGTCATCTTAGCACCATCTGCGACCCATTTGTTTCTGTGTCTGGGGTTGTCAGTTTTTTGTTTTGTTTTTTGACGTAGAGCTACATCTTTCTCCGCGCTTGGAAGGGGGTGCAACGTTGGGAAGTCGATGTGACGAAAACTTGGTCACAGAATGTCACAAATTCTTGGTCTCGGAAGTGACGTTACGCACGTCAAAATAAATTTGAAGATATTTTGAACCCGGAAATATAAAAACAAAAGAACCTGCAAGCTCTCATGCGTGACGACTCACTTCTCGCACCGCGGTACACCAATGGCGTGGCGAACATGCTATCGCGTCCGCCACGCAGGGGGCGTCGGCTCCTTTCACCCGTGTGTGTTCCTTCCCGGAAAGCTTTGTATCGGTATCGTGTGTTTGAGATGGCCCAATAGCGCTCCCAGGTTTTCTCCCTCGACTTACTTCGTACGCAATTCTGCGTATGCGAATCGGGGATGACGGCGCGGGGGTGCTGCAAAATCGCTTCTACGGGACTCTGAGCCACAGGCATTCACTTTTTGCGCAACCGCCACGGTCATGTGGTACGAGTCCGTGGACGTATCTCCAGCTGCCACAAACAACACATGGGACGAGTTGACAAGGCACGGCCTCTCTTATATCACCACCTCTGATTGTTTGTCCCACCCACACGTAGTTCTACGGAAATTTACGCAGCCTATAGACCTTTCCAAAAACGAGCGTGTGGCCGGTGCCATTTCGAGTGTTCGTGCGTATGGCGCGTGCTTTGGTCGCTTTCCGAAGCGACGAACACGCACGTGCCGGACTGTGAAGATCGCACGCTGGACTGTGATTTTGTAAACATTGGAAAGGTCTATAGACCTTTCCAAAAAAGAGCGTGTGGCCGGTGCCATTTTGAGTGTTCGTGCGTATGGCGGGTGCTTTGCTCGCTTTCCGAAGCGACGAACACGCACGTGCTGGGCTGTGAAGATCGCACGCTGGGCTGTGATTTTGTAAACATTGGAATGGTGTATACTTCATTTCACCTTATGTGCGAGCGATGCCTTTCGGCCAATTTTCGAAAAATAATTAAGTCTAAATATAAATTTATTAGTATAAATTAAAATATATATATATGTATATATTTACCATTTAGCTGCAGTAGAGCACAAAATTTGACAGCCTGTTCAGAATTTTTTTTTTTTTACAGAGTTATTTATTTGGTTCCTGAGAGTGATCTGCCAATCATAACCGTGCTCGTTGAGTCAGACGCTGAAATCGTTTAACATATTCTGCTATTCACATGCATAAACTAGTAATCGAATAAAACAGCTTTTTATTAAGGAAATTTCTCATGAGACAAAATATGTTTCCACACATCCTCCGTAATTTCCCTTTTTTTTCGGTCACAACTCAGAATAAAGCTGATTTTAACATATAGAACGGCACAATGCAGGGTTTAAACACGTTATTAGAAAGCTCATTTGTCTAGTCAGTTTATTATTCGCATGCCAGAAGTATCTAGGTACTGATATGTTATAACGTGCACAATCAATAAATTATTCAGATTGCACCGCACGCCACCACCATCTTTCTTAAAATATTCTGCGCGTCTCTTTACTCGCAAAACACTCGAAGAGACAATGTCTGCGATCTACAAAATCAGCTCAGCAAATGATGAGGTGTAACATCTGTTTAGATCTCAAATTAAGTCTGCCCTGTCGCATTACGCAATGCAAGCATGACGTACGCTTTGCATTACGTAATGCCACAGCGCAGACTTCCTTTTTATTCCTAAACGGATGTTCCGCCTCATCATTCGCTGAGCTGATTTCGTAATCAAAGAGACTGGCTCTTTGAGTGTTTCGCGGGTAAGTGGAGGCGCATGCATTTCTTAGAGTACAGGGAAATCGGGCGAAGAGGGTAATGAAGAACTCTAAGGTCCGACTTGGATTCGCATTTTTCGAAGAGGGCTATTTTCCCAAGGATTTGCCATATTGACGTCTTCTGCGAAATCGACGACACTTAATGGATAGAACAGAACGTTGTCGCGGCATGTTTGGTATCCAGCTTTCTTCATGGAATGAGATATTCACATCGCTTGACGGTCTGAAGACGAAGCCTTGAAATCAGTCCTGAAACACGTGATAAAAATCGTCAAAGTGCAAGCTTACGATCAACTGACTTAAAGATTATATTTTACCGGCAGTTGAAACGCTCAGTTTATTTTAAAAGGCTCTACAAAGCAAACCCACTTTGAGACGACTTTTCTAGAAAGTGCGTATAGTTTCTTAGATTTGCCGTGCTAGCAGCTTCAAGTCAAGAGGCATAAATTTTATATTTCGTCACCATTTGACGACTGCTTTCAAAATGCCCACTGGCGAGTCACGGGTGCCAAACGTTTAAATGATAAACAAATGTTGAAATAACCGAACCATTCCAACTCTGAGACGATACTCCTTCCAAAGGTCACGTTTTTGAGTATTTGCCGTGATACAGGCGTATAGTAGGGAGCCTTCATTTTATACTGCGCCAATAGTTCTTCGGTTCATCTTTAAAAGAGATCCCTGGTGAGTTGCGCGTGCTCAAATGTCAAAGGAAGAATGACTGCTTGGGAATAACCTAACCATTTTCACTTTGATCCGACTTCTCTCGGAAAGGTCACGTTTTTTTAGATTTTGCTGTTGTACAAATTTCTAATTGCGGGGGGGGGGGGAGGGAGGAGGGGGACTTAAGTTTTTTATTTCGCCATTAAGAAGGAATTTAATCAATCCCAAAAAAGTGATTTGGCCGAACCGCAGTGGATCCATATCTCTCGCGGTAGTGGGATGCTTATGATAGACATAATGTTAGAATCTGAAGCAAGATTAGTTTATGGTAGCCATGGGTTAATCATGATTGAGGCTCGTCGTATGGTCACGAGCTACTTTTATTTGGCGGCACAGTTTAGTCAGCGGGGAAACAAGCGCCACTCGCGCCTGGTGGATGTGGTTGTTGTTTTGAGCAACCGGCTGAGTTTCGATAACGCATGAAGCGCCGAAGACAAACCTCAAAACCCCTTTATATTGCTGCAGGTGCCGGAAGTTGTGATTTCAGAGTTCCAGTTGCCATCGCCCGTTCACGGGTTGCTCCCCACACGGAGTAAATGAGAATGTTGTGTTTTACGTCACTAATGCAATACGACGGGTAGAAAGAAGAAAGAAAGCTCATCAGAGGCAAGAAAAATAAGAACTATACTTGTTTTGTTTGGTGAAGTGTATATTATTAATTTTATTTTTAATATTTCCATCACGAATAAATGGTTTCCTGCAGGCGCAGTGAATTTAGGATCAGGAAACACCCACACCATCAGTAACTTCACTCTGAAAAAGTCAGTGCGTCTACTTTCTTGGAAAACACTCGGAGAGCCAATTACCACAACTTACGGAGGCAGCTTATCGAATGACTATGCCGAAACACATGTTTAGACCAAAAACACGATCTGAGTTCTGAAATTAAGCAATGAAAAAAATCACGCTTGCATTGCTTAATGTCACTCCTCAAACTGCGTTTTTTGCTCTAAACATATGTTTCGGCATCGTCATTTGCAGAGCTGCCTGCATAAGTTTCGGTGATTGGCTCTCCGAGTGTTGTGCGGGAACGCAGGCGCACGAGTTTTTTTATAGTGTTGTCTCCGTTGATAAAGAAGCACATTCTTTGTGGGTGCACTTTAGTGCATGAACGTGCTGTAAGAAAACAAACCCAAGCCACAAGCACTACACTCTAAAAAAAAGCCCGTGCGTCTGCTTTCCCGCACAACACTTGGAGAGCCAATCACCGCAACTTACGGAGGGAGCTCAGCGAATGGCGAGGCCGAAACATATGTTTAGACCAAAAAACGCACTCTGAGTTGTGACATTAAGCAATGCAAAACGTCACGCTTGCATTGCTTAATATCACAACTCAGACTGCGTTTTTTGGTCTAAACATATGTTTCGGCAGTGTCATTCGCTGAGCAGCCTCCGTAAGTTGCGATGATTGGCTCTCCGAGTGTTGTGCGGGAAAGTAGACGCGCAAACATTTTTTAGAGGGTAGGACAAACATTTATAATTGTCTTTGCGCTCTAAGGTTTTAACCAGTATTGCCTAGCAACCGTATTTAAAGAACCACCTCTCAATCAAGTACAATGACCTCTGTGTAATTCGCAGCCTTAACTCACCAGACTGAACTAACCAGCACTAAACAGATACCCAAAAGAAACATCCCAGAACCGCCCAAGTTGTTTACATGATTTCAACTTATTTTAACAAGCTTCGAGATCCAAACAGAGTAAGCAGATATACAGTGCATATAATATACGAGCTCCAACCCCGGGTGCATTCGACACATTTAAAGAGTCGCTACACTAAACAAGTCAAGCGAAACCGCCTTCGCTTTAAACGTAACTGTTTCTATCGGAACAAGATAATTGTGTGGAATCGGCGGTGTGGTTACATCACAATCGACCTGTCAGTACACACCACACTATACGTATACACAGCGCAGATAAACACACTATAAGTGGAGTCCCCTGAAAGTCCGGGCACACATCGCCGGCACGCAGCGGAATGCCCACAACAGTAGAAACTATAATCCTAATTTCATTAGTTGGCGCAGTTTGTAATTAGATTACGCTGTGAACAGCAATAGCCGGCCGCCAACGTTTCTTCGTCTCGGGCAGTGATTAGAGGCAGGCCCCCAAGAGTCGATTGCTGGGGTGCCGGCGTTCACTGGCTCTTTCTCGTGCATAGCCAATTCCTATATATGCTTCTACACTTCGTTTCAGTTTAAGTGCAGAGGGGGTTAATGGGACTAATCAAGCAGCGGTAAAAGCGTAAGTCGTTGGGCCTTCTCTGTTTATGATCGGTTCAGCGATAATAGAACACGTTCAAAAATATGGCAAACACCCTGATGGTGCGCTTTTGACGCAGTTTGATTGTCAGCTCGTAGTGTCGGCTGCGTCTGGACTTAATGCGAAACGAAATTTAGGGCAGATGCGGTTCAAGCCTCGCTGGTATGAGGACAATGAAGCACGATCGGAGTAGTCCAACAAAACAAATGGGCACGCCGTGACGTCGCGAGAAAACAAAAACGAATTATATCTTCTTTGCGAAAGGTTGTCTCGAAAGATGATTCCATCTTTCGTGAATAGAACAAAAGAAAATCTACAGGAATAGATCGATCGATAAAATAAAACCAGGTTTTTTGGCATGGAAAATAAAATACGCATCACAGAAAGCTTAAACTCAGTGAAGGTGTGTTGCAAGCAGTGATGATAAAATGATAAAGTTTGTAAATTGTGACGCTACCTAAATAAAAAATAGTAAAAAAAACGAACAAAACTTGTAAGCGATGTCCACCTAACCCAAATATTATTCAAATCAAGAAGTGATATAGTGGGAGCCTGCAGCTCTTATTTTTGAGAAAGTCTGTCAAGCAGAAAGAAAATATTGTCGGCTTTCTTGCTGACAAATTTTATTCGCTGAAATTATTTGCGACAGGCGCCGAGAACGTCACTTAATTGCTCGATAAATTTTAGACGTTGATGAACGTCGGCTCATAAAAAAAAAAAAAAAAAAAAAAAATCTTGGTTTTCTCTTGTATTTCTTTATCCAAACGACGTTATGTTCTCAAACTCAACTCAACCACTAGCGTCACTTTCTCAGGACGTTTCAGCTGTCTGCGATGTGTAGTTTATTTTTGCAGGCGGAAAAACTGCGTGTAATATTCCCGGCTGGGTCCTGGACTGTGGTATTCAAAAAACTGAAGTGTGGGCCATTTTAACGATGGGCCACAGTTATGATTGATATTTGTCAGCCAAGACGAAATCTTAAGAGGAGAATTAGTGAATTTTAAGTTATTTAAACGTTAATGCATGATCCCGCCGGTCACACGCTTTCCATTAGGTCCACTGGGGACTAAAAATTGTCCCTAACCTTTTTTCTTTTTTTTGTATGTCTTTTATTGAAAAGAAAAAAAAATGAAAGACGTTTACAAATCTCTGTAATGCGAAACTGGAACGCAGCTCTTGAGGAGGAGGAGAAGGGAAGGGTACGGAGGGAAGGGTACGCCCCTCCTCCTCCTCCGTACGCTCCCCACTTAATTTAACGGAAATATTTCCCCGCTAAATTTAGGGAAAAAAGTTCCCACTAAATTTATCGGGAAAATTTCCCCGCTAACTTTATCGGGGAAACGTCCAATGATGCAATGCGCGGTTACGCCGACGCCGACGCAGACGCCGACGCCGCTCAACCCGTAAAAGGCGCCTAAGAGCTGCGGCCTAAAATAGTTTTAGCTTAAGAAACAGCACCGTGCATCCGGTTTTACACATTTGTCCATCATGTCTTTATTAGAGGACCTTTATGCTATAAGGTGCTCAACTCGCTTGGTACATTTGCTGCTTTGTAACACCGCACACGTTATATTTCATTACTTTATGTTTCACACAGATAAGGCTTCAAGCGCTATCTCATAGACTTGGAATTAGCTCCCACTACCAGTATCAGCGCCTCCGAGAGCCTTTCAGAGTGTCCCAACTTACTCTACAATTAGTCGAAGTTCTTTTCGTAATCGCACGACTCGTCACGATCAAATCGTGTGGTGAGTAGCAACACCCTGTCAACGATCGCCTTGATACGTTTATCTTTCACAGTCCTCCCTGATTGAGTGTATTCTGTTCCTCGGACGTGCCGTGATCGTATAGTGCTAAGTACCTTGCGTTGTGGCCTCAATAACCCTGGTTCGAGTTTTGGTCACGCCAGTCTTTATTCTTGTTTTTCTAGATATTTATTTACGGTCGCATCTGCTCTCCACCGCCAATCTTTTGAACAATTGACACCGTCTTCGTGGCACTTGCTCTAAGAGCACTTATAAGCTTGATTTGATGTTGCGGTTAATAATACCTTTCATTAGATTGTGAATTTGGACTATACGTAAATACTCTGATGTAAAAAAAATGTCTATAAATTGTAATAAGAAAATCGCTAACCAATATCGATCAGACATTTTAAAGCTTGAAAGTAATCAATAAACTGTTCTTTTTAAAATTCTATGTATATGCACAGATTTTGTTTTAAAAACAAGGAAGTTTATTTATCCTATTAAAAGTTTTCGTTGAGTCACTCGTGTTATATTGAATTGTGTGATTTCATTATGTTGGGACGGAAGGGGCATCTATCTCTGAATAAATATGATGCCGAGAATAATGATATGCTCTGGTTGAATAATCTGGCTGTTTATTGAAAGCAAAAATTGTATCTAGTCGCTTGTAAAACTTAAAAATACGAAAATTATTACATCTTTGAAAACCTTTTTTTGGTACGTAGAACCGTTATAAAGCAACTTTAAATTTCTTGCATCTTGTTTATCTCATGTTCAATAATGAGCTTTATAAGGTTTTTTTAAGGAAAAGAAGCTGACAGGGTGTCTGTGATATAAACTAAAGGAAGAACTACTTTGTTAATTAGAAGCAAGCTCATGTGTGGCCAGTTTTTCCGGAATGCACTTTTAACAAGACGTATTTGTAAACCTGCGCCATACTAGCGAAATTAAATTTTACATTTTGACTATTATCAACTTGATAAAGGCGCAGATGGAAAATATTGTGTTATTTTTTATATAAAGCCATCCAAATGCTTTCTAACGGGCCATGGCAAGGAACCACTCGTCCTGGAATCGGCGAGGGTGGGACCGCCCAAATGGTAAAGAAAAGCCTATTTCAAGCGGGGAAGTTTGGAAAGGGAGCCCTCGGAGACGTCATGCAGAGACGTGCTCTATTATTTGTTTTTGAATTTCATCCTGCAGTCGTTGAGTTGATTGAAACAAGCTACGTTGTTTTTATTGGATCATCCGCAATGCAAATCATTTGTTGCATTGTATGCCGTTTCAGAAAGCGTTCAAAATATAAATTTGATAGTAAGCAAAGTCGGCAGAATGAAAGCGGCTGCACCCGCGAAGTCGCAACTTATTCCGCAATGCCACAGAAGTATGATAATGAAAACTGGTTGTAAATCCGGATCTAAAGAGGGAGACTTAGATTATTACAAATTCCAGAGAGATTGTCGCTATGTAATGTAAAAATAATACTGGTAAAAATTAAAACAAAAACATAGCTCACCACGTTAGTTGGCTAAAGATTGTCATTCACTGTTCGTGTACTTATTAAGGAAAACAAATTAAAGGGGGGTACACAACATACAAAAAAAATTGACCGCATCTCCACGTGGTGAATGATGTTGATTGGGGCGAAGCTCTGGTGGTGCTTGTCTGCGTAGACGCTGAGCCGCAGCATGCCCAGCCTTTTGTTCGTTTTCATCCATGTCAGAAAGTAAATATGTGGTATGGAACGCGGTTATATACGCATTTGAGCATTTAACCCCACAGCGCCCTCTCGTCTATAAACGTTGAGCCAATGCATGCAAAGTTTAACGCGATTATATACGCATTTGACCGCAGCGCCCTCTCCTGTATAGACGTTGAGCGGCTACATGCAACATTTCATCCATGACATCCCCAGCTCTTGAGTTACTACCACATCTCAGAGTCCCCCTACTGGTCCCGCTGTCGTAGCCGAGTGGTTAAGGCGATGGACTAGAAATCCATTGGGGTCTCCCCGCACAGGTTCGAATCCTATGGTGACGAAAATGAAAAAAATGTTCGCGCAGTCGACTGCGCGAACATTTTTTTCTTTTTTCGTAATTTTTTATTTCTTTTTCATCTTTTTCATCATTTTTTCCCTACACAAGCACGTGAGCACGTGAGCTCACGAGCACGAGCACGTACACCGAGCACGAGCACCAGACGCCGGACGCTGGATGGACATACGGACATGGCTAGCCCCTAAAGGGGTATTCACACGAGGGAGAAATCCCGGGGATTTCTCCACGGCACGCGCATCCAGCGACGAAAACGTCAGGCGTGGTGATGTGCAAAAGCCTCGCGTTTTCGTCTCGTGATGCGCGCAAGCCGGGGAGAAATCTCCGGGATTTCTCCCTCGTGTGAATACCCCTTAAGGAGCTTCGCCCCTAAAAATCATTGCCGTGATTAGGATTCAAACCTGGGTTAACCTGGCCCACAACGCAAGGTGCTAACAACTACATGGTCACGGCACGCCCAAGAGAGAGAGGAAGTCGAAGAAGGAAAAACTGGGAGCGATGAGAAATAAGGTCGTCACAGGCAAGGGCGGACCCAGGGTAGCCTCTAAAAAAACCTAAGATTAACAACATTAAGCGGCAGCATGCTCGTAGGCTAATTGAAGGCTACATAGAAGGCTGGCATCATAAAGTTTTTTTTTTAATAAACACGGAGCCCTTGAACAAGAATAAAATATACATATAATTATGGATCTGCCACGTGCGAACAATTTCGACATTTTTGAGTTAGTTTGTTTAGTGCCCATACTTCAAACCAAGAGTACCACATAAGGAATGTATTTTGTGCATATTAGACTATTGTTTATTGCATTTTAGTTAATTCGGTAGGTGAGAAATATACTACCCATTTTTTTTAGAGGTAGAATTAAATTGAAAGACTTTTAATAATTAAAAAAACATAATAAAGATATTGGTATTTGTATTCTTAGGAAGAACCTCTTGTAATGAAGTACCAGCGCTGGGTCCTTTTGGTTATATTTTACTTAGTCCTCGTCTTCGCGCTGTTTCATTATTTCTTTTCCTTTGATTGCTGCTTTCAACGTGTTTTGGGGGTTATTTCGTTTTCATGAAAATATACATTTGTAAACAAAAGGTAAGGGCGCAAACGAGCTGGTGGTGGTTAAACATTTCGACAAAAACCCTGAGACTGAGACAAGAAGGGACGGACAAACACAAAGTCTCAAACAGAGCTTAATTTTATTTGACAACGAAAGGTGCTTATATAGGCGTCAAATCCTACACAAATCAAAAGAGACGAAGGAAAGAGAGGGAGAAACCCACACAAAACAAAAGAGACGAAAGAAAGAGAGGGAGAATTGGGGAATCCCGTGCCACAAGCAGTACAACAAAAAACAAGCATTACAATAGAACTGAGAAGTAGTGAGTTCTTTTATACAAAAACAAAAGCAAAGTAGAAGGACTAATTAAAGTGCATTAGCCCCCAAGAAACCCCAAAACTATAACAGGACGGACGCAAGGAACAAACGACCAGGAAACAGTAAAGCGAAATGACTTAAAATCGGACAAAGGCCTCAACACAACAATTGACAAGACGCGCAGACATCAAATTTGTAGGAACTTTCTTTGTTCTTTATCTATTGTGAGAGATGGCTTATTTACCGCATTCCCATGATTCATGATTGTTATAGATTTTTTTATCAAACGCTTCCGATCATCTTTTTCTGATAAGACGACTGTGGTTCTTCCGTTTTTTCACCAGATAGAATAGAAACTTTTAATAGAAACTTAGATGTATATTCTAATGCGCACTTATTGCTTATAGTAATAATATGATTTGTAATTCTACGTTTTCCCTGCAATTCACGTGGCATTTACTCGCACCAATAACTTGTGTTTTCAAACAATTTCACGCTAATATTTTTTTTTTTTTTATATACAGAATTCCTGGTCCGGAATTCCTCAAAAAAGGTATTTTTGTTTGCATATTCACCTATAAACAGTTTCTCGCCGATGTAGCACAGCGAGATATACCTAAACCTTAATACTGTATTGTTCTGACTTCATTAACTTCGGAAGCAACGTAGGTGCGTGATTTAAGCCGTTTATTCTATCGACTAGACGTAGATATAGCGTCCGCCTATTTCCAACTGTGAAATATTTGCTGTCTTTTCCAATTTAACTAGAATTAAAAAGCACTTCACATCCTTAATTATTGTTTTGCATGTTTTATTTTACATTTACAACTGGGTCATTCCACGCGAAACCGCTCGACGAGGTGGTTCGACCACCTCAAATCTTAAAAAAAAAAAAAAAAAACTCTCAGTGGTAGCTACTTTTTTATGAGTGTTAGCCGAAATATTATGAGTGTTAGCCGAAATGCTCGTTTCGTTTCGGCCATTTTTTAAACTTTGGGAAAAGCGCCTTTTCTCTAGGACATTCCAACCTTTCTATGAAAAATTAAAAATGCAAAATAAATATTATACTAGTGGCACAGAACTTCCTATACATTTCTTTTCAAGAAATGTATTGGAAACACGCAGACGCGCAGACGCGCGCGTACGCGCCTTTGAGCGTAAACGCGTTTCAGCGTTCGCGCCTTTCAGGAAGGCAGGCAGCCTGCCTATACTTCGTTTCACCTTATCTGCGAGCGAAGCCAAAGCTAGAAGCGCGAGACCAGCGCTTTTTGCATTTCTCCCCAGCTCGCGCGCTCGAGCAAAGCCTGAACGCACGGAGCTTCCGTGTTCGCGCTTCCAGTTTTGCCTTCGCTCGCACATAAGGTGAAACGAAGTATAGGAGCGCCGTGCATAAATCATATCAGATGATTTAGAAAAAATATATATTCTGCTAATTTATTATTAACTTATCATTAACTGATAATTAACCTATTAATAATTTATTCCAAAAGAGTGGAGCTATATTGACATATATATCGTGCTTTAGACTGAGGGCTAACATTTTGCTTTATTGCGCTAAAGATTGCCCATTTGCGAAATGTCACGTTATTCCTGTATTTTTAACACTTGAAGTAAAAAAACCGCTGAGTTGTAATTCTTTTTAAGTCATTCAAAAATACCCTTTGTTAGCGGAGAAAATGTTTCAGAGCCATATGTAAAAAACGTTTACTAAATAATTAAATGAATTTACTCCAATTTAAGTTAACTACGTTAAACCTAAACTTAGTGAAATAAACATTATGTTAATATGATTTTTAAAGATATTAAAAAGAAATGTATCGGAAGTCATGTGCAGCAATTAGAATATTTATTTTGCATTTTGAATTTACCATAGAAAGGTTGCAATGTCTTATGGTAGGGACACTTTTCTTAAAGTTTAAAAAATGGCCACCACAAAACGAACGTGTATATGGACAACATGTTCCGACGCTATACTTATGAGTGGGTACCACTGTGATTTTTTGTGAAGATCTAAGCTGGTCGAGGCACCTCGTCGTGCGGTTTGGCGTGGAATGACACAACTACTCTTTTATGTTGCAATTTATTCCTAAAATAGATATCAGGTATAAATATGCGAGCCGAATGCTCTAACAATAATTGGCTAATTACCCAAAAAAGGGGAGCAAAAGATTGCCGTGACCAGGATTCGAACCTGGCTTATTGCGGCCACAACGCAAGGTACTAACCACTATACGATCACGGCACGTCCTACCGACGGGACGGGTTTGAGTAGAAAAGAATGCGACTGGTGTGAGAACGAGGTCATCGGTTGTTGTTTGCAGCTCTTTTAATTGCTCGCTCGCTTTTGTTGTTTTGTTTTAGAGCGCAGCTCTTAGGCGCCCGTTTCCGGTTTGAGCGGTGTCGCTGTCGCCGTCGTCGTCCGCGTAACCATGTGGTGCATTATGGGTAAATTTTCCCGAAGGGACCCGAGGTCCTCCCGAAGGACCTCGGGTTCCTTCGGGAGGACCTCGGGTTCCTTCGGAAGGACCTCGGGTTCCTTCGGGAGGACCTCGGGTTCCTTCGGGAGGACCTCGGGTGCCTTCGAGAGGACCTCGGGAGGACCTCGGGTTTCTTCGGGAGGACCTCGGGTTCCTTCGGGAAGACCTCGGGAGGACCTCGGGCTCTTTCAGTGACCTCGGGGAGGGGGGTCACGTGACCCCCCCAAGTCACGTGACCCTCTTCCGCGAGGTCACGTGACTTCGGGGGTCACGTGGCCTGGGGGGTCACGAAACTTCGGGGGGTCACGTGGTCACGTGACCCTCTCGGTCTCGTGTGACCCCCACAGGTCACGTGGCCCCCACATGTCACGTGGCCCCCCAGGTCACGTGACCCCTCAGGTCACGTGACCCCCGTGAGGGGAGGAGGAGAAAGAAGGGCTATACCCTCCCCTCAGTACCCTTCCCTCCTCCTCCTCAAGAGCTGCGCTCCAATTCGGCATTACAGGGAGTTGTAAACGGCTTTCATTTTTTTTTGTTTTTTTGTTATAGGGCTATATATAGTGTTGGAACATCACACTCTCATTTCTGCAGCGATTCTTGCTCCAGTCAAGTTTTCAGTCCCTCTAATATCCTGAAACGCATGAACATGATCACCAAGAAAACCTTCGGACGAGTTCGTTAAAAAAGTTACCGCCATTTGATCTCGAATGAAAGAACATTTCAGCTCTTTACACTACATTTGGTCATGGCTGCTATTCAATAAAATAACGGTAGCACCCGCGGCGTCTTCAACCCGACAATTAGGCGAATTTCCCCTTCCTGGGCTTTTGCCATATATTTTTTTTAATTGTTTAGCGAGTAAACAAAATGATAACACCAACCTTTTAGTAAATCCCGTCTTAAAATAGTAAATATTGAATGCCAATCTTCTGCCCCAAAAATAATTTATGGTAATAAACAAGTTATTTGGAGAACATAGAAATTGCTCACAACATCAAATGTGTGCGATTGTAGAGTGAACTTTTTTTTTACTAGGAAACATCACAGAAGTTGAGGGCGTCTATTGAAAAAGAATTATCTTTGCAATTGATTTTTTTAATGCGCCATATAAGAATTGGTGTTCTATTATTTTAAAGTAATTCAAAAGCGAATGCGGCAAACAGTATCGAATGTTTGCGAAATCATGTGTATTCGCATAATTGAATTTTTAATACTTCGTCCCTGCCAAAAAACAAAACAAAAACATTTCATTCTTGCATGCCCTTAGTAAAAGCCCTATTACTCCTCACTCTATTCTATATTTTCATCCGGCTGGAATACTAAAGAAAAAAATAACCTGAAATTTTGATAAAACCTTTTTTTTTTTTTTTGTGCAGAAAGCTCGTTTCCCACTAGGTTTTCGAACAAACTTTAATATCCGGTAGAAATCAATCTAAGAAACCGCCTAATTATTTTGGTTCATAAGCCACAAAATTACCGCCCTCACCTCCCCCCCCCCCTCCCCCTCCTCCCTTCCCAATCTCAGTGTCAACTCGTAGTTCTGAAACCGTATAATCAATAATTTTTACGATTTGAGAGTATCAACAGTTCAAAATAATGAAAAAGAAAGTGCGGTATTCTTAGAACATATTTATAATCACGAGACGTTCCTGCAGTATCAGTTTCAGAATTTCGGGCTGTTATTATGATTAGAAACAGTGAATCAAACATCCAAGTGAGCAAGCAACGCCCCTAAACCCCCTACCCCCCCCCCCCCCCCACGTACACACACACATACACACCCACACACACACACACACAAACACACACACACAGATTACACACGCACGCAGACGCCTTTAAAATTAATCTTAAAATTTTTAGTCGCACCAATGTGAATTGCGCTAAACAGTACCAAACGAAGCAAAACTTTATTTATACGATGAAAGCCCGTACTGCTGCGCATATCAAAAGTTTCCGTCCTTGCCATCAATAGCCGCTAAGCCAAACTTGTGTTGCGCGGATCTGTTTCCCGGTTGTCGCAATGAGCCTCCTGAACACGCCTCCTCCGGGTCATGGCACCCACATATGCACTTAGCTCAACTACTGATTTCATTACCGTGCCAGTTTCGACCACCGGCATGAGTGCGTGAACAATTTGGGCAATTTGGTTCATTCTCAGGATCGAAATTATGGCCAGTCGGAAACTCGCATACGGACACCTTGCGCGTGATTACGTGACGTGGGACGCTATCGGCAACGGGTTCTGTTCGACCTCTCATGTTACGGTCCGGAGTTACGTCTGTGACCAAGCGTGCTACTGATGACGGCCAGTCTCAGTCCAAACATGGCAGTCCCTAAATTACGCGCACAAAAGGAGCTGCGAAAGGTTTACGTGGAGGTATAGCGCTGACGGGGGGGGGGGGGGGGGGGGGGGGGGCATTAGCGGAACAATATCGCTTGATTAGTAGTGTGAGTCGCGTGTCAACTTTGCGACAATGGTAGGCGGTCATTATTCGACACTGAGCTTCCCAAACACAGTCATTATACCTCAGAATGTATGACGGTTCGCGTGAGAGGATTTCAATGAAAGTCCCACTGGTGTCTGCGGGAGACGTTAATTATCCGGCTTTTGATTATCTGGTGAGAATGCATGCATACACGCCTCGGCGGAGACTGTGCGATCGTTTATGTCGCGACATTTCCCGTGAAGAACAGTTGCATATTTATAGTATTCTGAGACAAAACATAGATCAAGTTCATTTGGCTCTGAAGCATACATATCGATACCTTTTTCTTTAGTTGAATAAAATTTTCGGTTAGTTAGTTTTGCAGCAGCGGATAAGGAATCGTCAAAGAGACAAGGCGATTGGCGCGCAGGCGCAGTAGCGGCTTCTTCGTTGCGGAGGGCTTAGCGGAGGTGGAAACGCGGTCTACAAAAACTCCCTATTATGCCAGGATTTCCGATATTGTGATCTAAAATTATGCCACGATATCCGATATAAGTATATATTGCATGGTACTCTATTTTGGTGTAATGATATTAACCAATTATATTCCGGCATTTCCAATATTGTAATTCAATTACAAACCAATTTTTTCAATGTAATTGTTCAGTTACCATATTTCACCAATATTGGCAACGTATGAGAGACCATTTTATTGTATCAGTTGTATTCCTCCTTAACAGAGTGGATGCCAGATAAAATAAAAGAAGTCAACTATGTTAGGAGTACCCTGAGAGACAGGAAACTAAACAAATGTTTTAATGATTCTCATTTTTTTCACCAGTGACATCTCCCCGTGGAAAAACTAATGAATGTCGGCCCTTTTTGTCAGTAACAAATCAGGCAAAGTAATAGAGACGACGAATTAGTGTGCCTTTGAAGCATCAATGTTCAACTTAGTTAAAATTTACACAGATTTTTAGGAACATTGCTGCCTTGAATAACTTAGTTCCCAGAACGGGAGGTGTTTCAACAGGATTCCCAGCTCGATGATAGTTTTTAGGTCCTGAACTGAAAAGAGTTGCAAAACACAATTAAAGGGGCACTCAAGTGGTTTTTGAGTTCGTGTTTTGATGATGACAGCTGAATTTAGACCCCCTAAGTATCCCTAAAAACCAAAAAATATAGTCATACGGTGATTATTTCTTTAATAAAAATGTAATTGAAGGCCGCCTAAACCTCGGATCCACCCGAAAACGAAACCACTCTCATTGGTCCTCGCACGCTTATCAAAAGGATCTCGGGCCAATGGCGTTGGACGACGTTCCGTCGCGCAGTGATCCCGCGGTAGCCGCATCCGCCGAACCTCTTTGTCATTCGAGCTTCGATCATGGCGGAGTTCTCTACGCTCGAGGACCTGACGCCGTTAGAGGCTGAAATTCTTCGGCGGACAGCCGACCTGGGGATGATTTCCTATGACGCCAATTCGACGTGCGATGTGGACGATAGCAGCGCTTCGGAGTAATGTTCGGGTTCCGAGGACGGCGAAACGCAGACCTTTTCGGGCATTCTTCGATTTGCGGTTGGGGCAAGTCGTAACCGAACCAACGTTTGACATCGCAGCGTTACCTCTGGTACGTGATGTCAAACGATGTCGCCACGTTACCTTTCGCCTCGGGAGGACGGGGAGAAAGGCTGGTTCAGACATGTGCAACGAGCGCGTACCTACGACTAGGGATGTCGCGAACCACCCTAGGTTCGATTTCGAAAGGTTTCGATATTTGCGAAGTGAACTGAGGTTCGATTTCGAAAAATTTCGATATTTTAGTACCGACCGAGGTTCGAATTCGAAAAATTCGCAACTTTCGATCACAGTAGGGTTTCGAATTCGGAAAGTTCGAAGCTTTCACGGTTTCTAAAATTTCGAGGTCGAATATTTCGAATATTTTTTTACTTGAGGTTCGATACATTCGAAGATTTCAAACTTTCCTAACTTGAAATTCGAGATATTCGAAAAATCAGAATTTCTTAAGATCTGAAGTTCGAAAAGTTCGAAGATTTCGAAATTCTTTGGAAATAAAATTCGAAAACTTCGAACGTTTCGAATTTTTATAGACATGAAGTTCGACCAATTCGAAGATTTTGGAATTTCTTTCTGCATAAAGTTCGAAAAGTTCGAAAGTTTCGATTCTCTTTTAGCGCTGAATTCGAAAAAAAAAAAACCCCGAAGATTTTGAATTTTTTTCAAGTCCAAGTTTTCAAAGTTCGAAGTCCAGTTTTCAAGTTCCTCCACAGTTCCAGTTTCAAATAACGTTTTCACAACTCACTGGTTTTCACGAAATCAAGTTTAGAAAAGTTAGGGTGTGATATCTAGACTCTGCGAAGTTGGTCAGGCAATTAAATGAGACGACAAGTGTCCCGGATGTGGTGGAATATTTGCCAGTGCAGAGTGACGTGTGACCATAGATCAGTAATTGTGACCGCCAGCCCGGGGCGGGGGGGGGGGGGGGGTTCTTTAACGTGCATCACGCAGTAGTGATCACACGAACACACTGTTTTACGATACTCATCCAGTTCGAAATGGCCAGGGGCGGGCAGGAGGTTGAGGCTCAGAAAAACCTTGAACCGACCTTGCAAACTACCTCCCCACCTCTTGCACGCTGGTAGTAATCCGATCGAACGCCGCACGAGTGACGCTGGCATATAGTAAGTTAAAGGGCCCATGAAACGAATTTTGGACTGCAATGAATCAATTTATATTGGTATTTTACTAATAGCACATCGTTCAGTGGGCCAAAAGAAAAAAGGTAGAAAGTCAAAAGCATGACTTTCGGTACGAAAATTGGAAAACCACAGCGGACTATTTCGTACCTCCTTCCCTTCGTAAGCTCGCTGGCTTTTTCTTTGATACATCCGCGGACCCCGCAGCGCGTCATCGGGACCCCGCAGCGCGTCACCGGGCCCAAACGAACGTCACTCGACACCGGAGCTCACTTAATCCGTTCACCCCTAAGCTGACATTGTGGTGGAAGCTACGCGCTTGCCGGACCAATCAGCCGCTCCCCTTTCATCACCTCACCTCATTCTTTGCGCGTGGGTATGCGCGAAGGAGCGTGATCACGTGGCAAGTGTGGCTGGCCCAAGGAGCACGTAGCTTCCACAGCACTGTCCGCTTCGGGGTGAACGGGGTGGGAAAAGCAACTTTTGTTTGAATTTTGAGTGACGGGCTAATCTTATAGAGAAACGAGAGTCCGAGCAAGAGGTGACTCCCCTTTTCCGTCTTCTTGAACTGTTTGGTAGAATGCGCGATTTGTGAGTTGAGGAGGAAAGCTAAACAGGAAAAAGTTGGAAAAGCGTTTCATGACTCCTTTAAGTTTGTAATTGTCCTGGAGGTTTATTTTCTGGGACGGAGGAATCGCCTCGCAAAAAGCACAGAAGCCGACACAACTCGAGGTCGAGGAGCGTTCTACCATTCAAGTGGCGTCGGAAGAGGAAAAACGGGGGAGGGAAGAGGGGAGGGGGAAGGGGGGGCCTCAGCCCCCCTTCCCCCCTTCCAGATATTTCGGACTGTTAAAGAAAACAATACGGGGAAAGAGGGCGTGGTCGAGCTTATTTTAATCTGAAATTATTTATGCCTATGTATAGCTACTGTCGCTCTTCACTGCATAAAAGATCGCGTAGATGGTCATTCTTTGAAACTCGTTGTCAGAAGGCACTACTCGTCACATGCTTAGTAGTTCGGAAGTTCAAAGCTATGTCTTTACGACCTAAATAACTGTGCCAATGGTAAAAAAAAAAAAGAATTAATAAATGCGGGGATAAAAAGCTGGAGAAAGAAAAAAACTATCAAGAACTCGCCGGATGTGTTGTATTCTTGCATATTCAGAGGTTCAGAACTTCGAAACAACTTTCTCCTACCAAAATGTGTACAGGCTAAAAGAAACACGTCCCAGGAACGTGAAGCGAAACAAAAAATGTTTTCTTTTCATGACGTGCTGAACTTGAACAATATTAGAAATCTTCTCCCATGAGTTAATTTAAAACAATAATACATTATTTTGAACAACAATAAAACAATAAATACATTATTTTGTATTCTGCAGATGGCAATGATATGTACTATCTGTGGTGTTAATTTAAATGCGATACATCAAACAACTTAGACGAAAATAAATGCTAAGTTTATGGCATAATTGCATGTAGATACGTGTTTGGACATTTCTTCGAAACTCACCTTGAACAACAATAGTCATATCTTAAGACGACACTTATCTAGGCTATACATAGATCATTCTTAAAAAGTTTAACATCTCTACCATAAATAGCTTCGGCTACATCGCGCTTCAAATCTGGCACAAACGATAATCGTCAAAAAGCCGTCGTCCTTCCTCGCTCCTTCGGGAATTTATTTCTTTAAAACTAAGCATGCCAGAACATTGAAATAAACGGCATTGTCTTTCGTAAAGAACGGAACACCGCATGTAAAAGTTCGAGAAAAAAAATTACGAATGTACCTCACTACTTGAATTCAAATGAAACCGTCCGCCGGTCTTTCGAAGTTCGACGAACGTCGAACTTTTACCCTAAAATTTCGAAGTTCGTCGAACTTCTTACTTTTCAGGATTCGAAAGTTAGAAACTTTTCGAATTCAATTCATAAATAAGTTCGAAAGTTCGAAAACTATCGAATTTTTTGGTCAGTCAAGTTCGGAAGTTCGACAAGCATCGAATTTTGCAGTGTGATAAGTTCGAAAGTTCGAAAAGAATCAAATTTTTTAGCGTAATAAGTTCGACGGTTTGAAAAGCGTCGAACTTCTTAGCTTAACAAGTTCGAAAATTCGACTTCCGTCGAATTTTACGATATAGAAAATTCGAAAATGCGAAATCTTTCGAACCTTCCGAATCGCTTGATTCGATCGTCGAAACTTCGATTCGAAAAAAGTTCGCGGCATCCCTACCTACGACTGCGTTTGTCGCGACCGGAACGACCGCTCTGCGCCGCGCGTACACACACCTGCAACCACTACAACAAGCGCAGCGGGTCGTCAGCACGGCGACCGCTTCTATACGCGGCCGTCAGCTGTTTCAGCGGCCCCTCTAAAAAGAGGACGCACTGCTACTCAATGCCGTAACCGAATATAGACAGACAGTTGTCTATAGCCTAAAGCTTTATTATTATTTTTTCTTGATAGGCTTGCAGGGTACAGTGGATGAAAAAAAGAAAATAAAAAGATGCAGTACGCCGTCTTGGACGATCACGGCTCTAATACACGACATTGCAATAGTACAAATATCGCCACACGCCTTTTCTACGATTATAAAAGACAATGTAATCTTAGCAGCGATATAGCAACGTAGAAATATGATTTCGTGATCAGATAGACGTTGCGAGCGTTCAGGATTGCTAACACTAATCACTTTATACGGTACGCGCCAGTAATACCTTGAACTTGAGCACACGCATGAAATGCGCCAAATAAGAAATCCGGGCGATGTTCGAGGACACAAATGCTTAGAAAGCACCACTGTAGTCGAAGTAAACAAACACGACGGCACGGGCGTTTCTGCTGTCTTGAGAGTGCCGCCACGACATCGCCGCACGAGTAGGTGGATCTTCCCTTTTAGTACGTGCTTGGTTATCATAGCGACACACGACGAAAATTCACAGTCAAGGATAGCGCTTTTACGCGGAACGATGAGCTTTCACCACGCCGTCCACGTCGACGACCACCACCGAGGCCTGGCCGGCCCGCTACCGACACGACCGGTCCGACCGGCCTGCAACGCGCGCAGATACGTGCGCTTCCGCGCATCCCGGGGGAGTGGGAAATTCACCCCCCGCGGAGGAAGGCAAGGAGAAAACGTAGTCCCTTGTTTGTGAAACGATAATTGCAGTATCGCATATTCTAAACTAGAAATATTTTACGTCTTTTGAAATTATCATGCACAACATATTTAAATAAACTGAAAATTGTTTCTTTAGCGAAACTTTACAAAGGCCGCCAAAATTTTCAAACATACGATAATTTCATTGGTCCTCGCAAGTACAGAAAAGAGTCCGCACGTATTTTATTCCTGCGTGATTAATAGGCGGTTCTGCCTTCTAAAACTGAAGATACTCATTCACTGACACTTCCTTAATGCCATCGCACCAAAAAGTAGCTTCTCCAAAAACTGCTTGAGTGCCCCTTTAAGTATCTTAGCTTGAGTAACAATTTATAAAAAGGAGTTATACGTTCCGGAAAAAGAGGAACAACATAAGAGAAGGTGATTACCTGCTAGAACCGCTAAGATGTTTGTTTTATACTTGAGTTGAGCGCGGCGGCGATAAAGTATATAACGTGTATTTAGCGTTTTTTTTCTTCTTAGCAATTTAGATCGGGAAGGTAGTAGACGCACAGCGGACGTCATGTTCTGTGATGAAACAAAAAAACAGACAATTAAAATATAACCTCACGCAATAATATTTTGCCTTCCATTCGAAGAAATAACATTTCAAACATAACGAAGATAAAATACGTCAGGAATGGGTAACTGTTTCCGTTTATTAAACTTCTCCAAAAAATCAAGTAAGAAAAAAGTATAAGGCACAAGCCCTTCCAGGAAAATAAATAGGACGAGCCGTATGGATTCAATAGCGAAGGCAGATATATATATTTTTCTAATGATGTGCATTCGTATATAGGTTAGACTCGTCATCACATAGTGGACTAGTTTACTTGGGCCAATAAAAAAACGCAGCTTTATTTTTGGAATTAGCACCCTGTTAGCATGTTTTTGCTAATATATCGTGCAATCAATGCAAAGTTGTGTTAGAAAATGATCTGTATTTAATCGAAAAAAAAAAGATCTAAGTAACTGACTCATATCTTTCCTTTCTTTTTTCAGGAAAGCTTTTATTTGTATGTAAGCACTACGTATTTGACGGTACTTAATTCTTCCTTTCTTTCGTTCCGTCAAGAATATGGAAATAAGACAAGAATGCGATACGAACAAATATAAATATATATATATATACCGGGTGTTCATTTTTAATTCGAACAGATTTATTACAAAAAATCCGTAAAAGATGCACTAGTACGGTTTGTTCAAGTGAGTTATACGGCTAGGGGGACATTATGTGGGTGACTAATCCTTGCGATAAGTTGGCTAATTACTTAAAATTCGTTAATTAACTTTTTAATTAATGAAACTAGACATATGGTTCCAATTAGAAATTTGCTCAGCGTCGTCGAAAACCCCTAAATCAGTCATTTTCAGAAAGACTTTGAGCGCGTGAGAAGCGTAGTAGTGAACTGAAGTTACCGCTCATGGAGCAGGTACAAAGCTAGAGGTTGCGATAAGGCGCCCGTGCGATTTTTCCGTCTCTTATCTAGCCCCAGCCTTGTACCTGCTCCACGAGTGGTAACTTTAGTGCACTACTACGCTTCTCACGCGCTCAAAGTCTTTCTGAAAATGACTGAATTAGGGGTTTTCGATGACGCTGAGCAAGTTTCTAATTGGAACCATATGTCTATTTTCATTAATTAAAAAGTTAATTAACAAATTTTAATTAATTAGCCAACTTCTCGCAAGGATTAGCCACCCACATAATGTCCCCCTAGCCGTATAACTCACTTGAATAAACCGTACTAGTGCATCTCTTACGGATTTTTTGTAATAAATCTGTTCGAATTAAAAATGAACACCCGGTATATATATATATAGGGAGTTTTTTTTTTAAGCTTAACATAATTTTTAAAAACAAACCAGAAAAGTTAGTTTAATGCGGTCTGCGCAGGTGAGTTATAAGGCCAGAGGGACGTAGTATAGGGGACTAATCGTAACGATCAGTCGGCTAATTAGTCAAAATTCGTTAATTAACTTTTTAATTAGTGAAAATAGACATATAATTCCAATTAGAAACTTGCTCAGCGTCATCGAAAACCACTAAATCAGTCATTTTCAGAAAGACTTTGAACGTGTGAGAAGCGTAGTAGTGCACGAAAGTTACCGCTCGTGGAGCAGCTAGGTACAAGGCTGGTGCTAGATAAGCGACGAAAAAATTGCGCGGGCGCCTTATCGCAACCGCTAGCTTTGTACGTGCTCCACGAGTGCTAACTTTAGTGCACTACAACGCTTCTTACGTGCTCAAAGTCTTTCTGAAAAATACTGATTTAGTGGTTTTCGGTGACGCTAAGCAAGTTTCTAATTAGAACTATATGTCTATTTTCATTAATTAAAAAAGTTCATTAACGATTTTTAACTAATTCGCCGACTGATCGTTACGATTAGCCTCCTATACTATGTCCCCCTGGCCGTATAACTCACCTGCACAGACCGCATTATTCTTGCTTTCATGTTTTTTTGTTTTTTTTTAATTCTGTTAAGCTTAAAAAAACACCCTGTATATATGACCAATCGTTATACAGATAAAAAAAGAGTGCACAAATAATCTTGAAAATTGGAAGCGAGCAAATTTGTAACTAAGTGCGTGGTCACGTGATGTTTGGTCACGAAAAACAAAAGCAAGACAAACACATCTCCTCCTATCACAAAATCTCAAAGGTACAGAGCACGACACTGTTAGCGCGAACAAGCGATCGCCGGTTTTTCCCGTTTTTCTTTTTGAAACCAAGGGATGTCATCCCAGTTATTATTGCTACGGAAAGAGCTCATTTAGTTATATAATGTAAGCGATAAAATTTCGTGCTCGCTAATACTGTTTAGAAGTAAAATGCGAAAATGCGCCGATGTCGTGTTCGGGCTAACAGTGTCGCGATGTGTACCTCTCGGAAGTTAGTAGCACCTAGAGGATACCGATAAAACATGCAAAACACAGCTGTCAAAATGAAGTTTAGGGTTTTTACGAGCCCAACCAACGGAGGGTATCACCCACGCTCCAGCGGAGCACAAGTGGTTAATTTCAACCACCTGGGGATCTTTTAACGTGCAACAGAAATCTTGGTTAGAAGGCGCCTTTTCCACAAAAAAGCCTCCGTCAGATTGAGCACAAGCGTGAGCTCGCGGCCTTAAAAGAGACACATGCAATGTCCAAGCTTCCGTACAAACAAAAGGATTCAATACAAGACAGGGTCACGCACTTGTGCCATTCTCTGCGTTGTAGAGGTTCGCGAGAGTGAGTTAAGTACCGCGAAATCAATCTGCCCTTGCTTGGTGTGCCTAAGACTTTACTCACTTTTCTCAAATATAATGCACTTTTTGCTCTATAAATGTTTCTAAGAACGCTTCTAACCAGTTTTTAGCGCTCCTTATTGTCGCGAGCGCGAACACTTGGTCTTAGCTGACGAGCGCAAACTCGCCAACTGAAACCAAACAATTCTCATATCTAACAGATAGTAAAACAAACGATAGCTGTAGAAAGCTTAAAATGTCGCGAGCAATAGTTTTTTCTAATAAACGCCACGACGCAGCAGAGCCAATCCAAAGCTCAGAGGGTGTCACGTGCTCTTTCAGTTGTGCAGAGCGACGCGCGAAGCGTAAAGTCGCGCGTCACTGGATTGGCTAAGATGGTTCGTAGCTTGCGATGCTTTACGTCGTAAGTTGAAATCAAAGATTAGATATCCTCTCTCTTCCATTTCATGATGTACCTCCTTGCCTCTTTGACCTTTTCTTTTCTTTTTTTAGAGGACTTCGCAAACCTTTTTAAGCACCACAGTGGGCCTCGCCCAAGGGCTGGGGATCAGCGTCATCTTGGGGTGTGTTCCAAAATTTACTCGATCCGACTCCGGAGTAAAGGTTTCGTACCGTGGCGTTTCAAAACTTACTCGCGCTTACTCGATGACGTCAGAACTCGCGTTCCAGAAGCGGGTTGTTTACTCCGAAGTAATTACTCGCGCTACCCTCCTCGATCGGGGGGTAACGCCGGATCAAATCGAGTAAATACGTCATGTGATCTGTTCGTCGTCTGCTTCCTGCGCCGGCAGCCGTCAAAGCTCGTTTGCTCCGTTGCCTTGGGCGGCGGACGTTCGAAATAGCAAAGAATGAGGTGCAGCCATTTATGGTTGGTTATTGCAATTCGCTGTTTTCAACGCAGAAATTGATTGCACCACATCCAGACCGTGTACCTTCCCTCAGGAAGGTATACTTGTTATTATCAGAGTGCGAGCGTAAACAGGAGCTACTCCGCATCCTCGTCCTCGGCGTTGGAGGGAACTCCGTATTCTTACGTTAAAAGATGAAAATGTTCGAAGGCAGTAGATAATGTGGAAGTTTTTTGGAGGTTTTTTTTTTTTCTTTCTCTCCAGAGTGTGTGTCATGAGAGGATAACGCTTGTAAAGCGGTGAAGGCATCGAAGATTTTATTTTTATGACCAGTCAACAACCCCACCACATCTCCCTCCCTAATAAATTGTCTATAGCGGTTTCGAAGTGCTCTCTGTGATTTTATAATCATATTCGCGTCAAAGCGAACGTAAGTTACATACCACTGTTGAGAAAGCCCCATGCGCTCTACCGCTACACCGTGTGGAAGCAATATCCGACAAAAAGTAATTGGTGTTTATTACGATGAGTTGAGGCTGTTTATGGCACCTGGACTAGACTTACAGCGATTGCGCAGATTAGTCAAAACAAAAATGTTGACGTCTAACTGAAAGGAATAAGTAACCTTTATCTCAATATTCAGCCCAAAAGGAAGGTGAGCAAAAGGAACCGATGGAGCCATCTCAGAAAAAACCGCGTCGTCACTGCGTCGCCATCGCTTCTGTTTTCTTTTTGCCGTAGCTCAAGACGAAGCCAATCCGCGTCCTATCCAGGTGATTATCCCGGCAGTTCCAAAATCAAGTCGCGGATCGTTTACTCGCGATGTCACGTGGTATTACCCGCTGACGTAGGAGACAGGTTACTCGGGTAAGATTTGGAAGATAGCCTTGGAGTGCCCTCCCGGAAACAAAGAACAAGTGGAGGGTCTCCGACAAATATGATGGTGTACAGAACGCCTTGCCTAATTTTGTTATAACTTAGAGCAAAGAGGTTGACGCTTGAGCTAGAGATCCGAGCATGTTTTGTGGAAACATTAATGCAGCATTTTAAATTGGTCAGGTATTGCCACGGCAACTAAACTAATGTTTTTCAAACAATTTCTGATGCCCTAAATTTCGAAAGTCAACTACGACATCGAGATTCCGGTTATCCTGTGAATTTGTATCATTGTGCAACCATATAAATATATTTCATAAGGAATAAAAGTTACCCAATAAAGTTCTAGTATAGACCAGCACTTCAAGGCAATTAACAAACAGTGATTAAGTACATATGGTGAATTACCAATCTTGTGCAATCATATAAATTCATTTGATAGCTTATTCATTATTATATATATATTATCAAATGGAACGTAAATCACTCCCCAATAGGGAGCAAGATTAGAAACATATACAAATTTACTAAAAATGATATCCAATTTTTTTAAAAAAGGAATGCCAATGACTCTTTAATATTGTCCAACATTGGAAGCATATTATAACTTGTTACCCAGTTTATCCAGTGGGGTACAAATGAATGCCCGACGTTGGACAATATTGGTAGCCAATTAGCACTCCATGGGAATTGGCATCCAATTTATCCAAAGTAGTGCCAATGACTAACCAATATTCGACAACATTGGAAGCTAATTGGTGCTTTATTTAAAATAATATCGAATTTATCGAATGGGGTGTCAATGACTGCCCCATATTAGACAACATTGGAAGCTCATTGGCACTTCGTTTGAAGCGGTATCCAATTTATTCAATGGAGGGTCAATGACTACCCAAAATTTGAGAGCATTGGGTGCCCATTCATTGGAAGTAGCATTCATTGGAAGTGGTATTCATTAATCCAATGAAGTGCAGATGACTGCCCAAATATTTGAGAACATTGGATGCCCATTGGCTCTTTGAACGAAATGATATCCAAATTATCCAATGGTTTGCCAGTGATGGCACAATATTGGAAAACATTGGAAGCCCATTCATACTTCATTGGAAGTTGCATCCAATTTATCCAATGGAGTGCCAATAACTCCTCAATATAAAACAACATCGTAATCCGATTTCAATGTTATTGGAAGTAGTATCCAATTTATCTGCTGGGGTTCCAATTACCGTCCCATATTGCGCGACATTGGAAGCTCATTCGCACCCCATTGGAAGTGGTTTCCAGTTCGACCAATGGGATTTCTATGGATTGCCAATATCGGTGCTAGAGGGGATAAAGGGGCCAATCAGGGCCCTATCTTTCAAAGATATTTCCAGTATTGGTTAGAGAAAACATACAATGGGCCGAGGTTGGCCCTCTTTTCCAAGATATTCCCAATATTAGCCGGCCTGTGCTGCTGGGACAATTCAAAGATAGTGAATCGCAGTAACCGCATTTGACATTACAAACACTTCAAGCGGGACGAGTTTTCAATGCAGAAGTAGACTATTTTATGACCAAAACTGTGTATTACATGAAATTAAAGGGGACGAAATGGTGTAGCCATTTGTGTAAATCTCAAGAACTGTGGTTTTACAACCTTTAGGCTGTAAAATTGTTTAGTGTGCAGCAACCGCGCGATGGTCGTTGGGAGAAACGTTCACGCGTGGTGTCGTCTACTAAGTCGAATGTACCGAATTTTTTGACGCGTGCTCACGGCAGACCGCATCGCAACGTACCGGTTTCTCGAGGGAAATCGGACACGATGTCATGTCTTCAAGCTGAATGTTCGGTGAAAACATCACGAAAGAGAAAGAAAGAAGGACAGTATTAGAATCTTTCCTTCTCAACTTCGCGGGAGAAAAGCTGCCAGTTTAACCCTCCCGCATAATGGCAACCAAGTAGAATTTATATGGGATGATTCGTTGAGGTGGAATTTTAGTCCAGTTGGTTATTTTTATTCAGAAACGTACAGCACAAAACACGAACAGAAATAGAAGGAACACACCATAGCGCTGAATTTTATCTGGAGTATAATTGCCGTGAAACATTACAGTTGATGCCAACGATTCATGCTTTCTAAATAGGAGGGTGTTGTGTTTTTATGTATAAGAAGATAAGTGTCAGGTATTTACACTAGGTGTGTGACCGTGTTCGTGTTTCGTGCTGTATGTTTCGAAATAGGAAAACAAATTCAAAAGTTCTAAGAAAGCGAACTTTTAATTTAAAATACATTTACCGTAGAACTGGGATTATATGTAAGCAAAAGTCATGGGCATTTATTCGTACACCCAAAACTAGGAAAACAATTCAAAGTGACCGTTTTTGTACTGCTAACGCATATTTGAGCATAACAAAAATTGAGCTACCAATAGTAAAGTTTCTTTCCAGGAAATGCTTTGCAACTAAATTTCTATGAGTATGCTCAAACTTCGCAACTTCAGTAGGAAGTGCTACGCGGAAGTGGAATGTATACATACGTGCGCAACACGGTTAGCGCGAACAAGACTCCGCAGCTTTTTCTGCGTTTTTTTCCGGACTTGTATGAACGAACCCCACATTTACTACCAAAGTTGTTTTCCCGGATAAATATATTCCGTCACACTATACATTTTATTAAGAGTTGTTCAATTCCGAAGAGAAACACACACCAAGAAACGCGCGTTGCTCCGCGCTGCGCCCATTACAATGAGGATGATACGATTTCGCTAGTATGAACGCCACTGAAAAACTTATGATCGTGACAATCTGAGCAATGGCGTTTACTCAGTACAAATGTATACATTATTAAGGAACAAAAATTAAAAAAAAATACAGTAGACCAAGGTCGCTGCCTTGGAAAGAGCCGGAGGTACATAACATTTTTTGGGTTCCGTTAATGAGCTAGTGTTATATATGCACGCCACAAGAATTCGACTACTCTTCCAACAAATACGTAAGAGTTTATTTTATAATTAATCACAGATATGTAAAATATACTTGCTTGCTTGGAGAGCAAGCGACATCAGGTGACATGGCTCAGCACAATAATTCCTGTTATGGTATCTTTACAATACGCCTCATTATCACCGAATTGAGAATTAGAACACGTACTACTATGTTGGAGGTAGATCATTCAAACCGAGAAAGCCTCTCAGTCGGTCCCTAATCGAGTGAAAATTCAGGCCTATTATTTCCACTCGAAAACACATTAACAGCGTATGGAAATCTGGCTCACTGAGAACGCACCCAGAAAGGCGTCCGACGTGGGAAAGGCGAAATATCCGCGAGAGCGGAAAAAGGCTCGGTTCACGCTTCTCGCGAGAGGACGGAGCGTAAAGGACGCTTTGCATTTAAATGAATTGGAGGTAAGCGGCATCCTTATTCTGAATGCCTGCTTTCATGGAAAGCGTGGGTACTTTTATGCCCGGTTATTTTACATCAGGGGCAGCGAAAACTTTCTACAAGCGAAATGCTCTGAAATCAGTTTTGCATTCGACATTATCACTTAAAACGATCTATACGTGTTGTTTCAACTTTCAAGGAACAATATTTTTTTCGCACATTTATTATTACCGACTCCCGGAACGTAGGAGTTGCCTCGAGGCTGTGATGGCGACCTTCTAGTCAGGAATACGAGTCGGTTGTTTCTATTCCTACCCGAAGTACACAGCAATAGAGTTGAATTAGTGTACCATGTGAGGGTAGTAGTGGTCGAAGTTTATAAAAATATTCATATGGTATAGAGCCAATAGTATTGCTGCGCCTTATCAGTCCTGATACTATTTATGGGCTGCCAAAAAGGTAGCAAACTGTTACTGCTGGTTGAATATCAGTGATATCCTAAGTGTAGACGATGTTTCGAAGCCAAAACGGAATTAAGTCAATCACATAGCCTGATCATTTGAATAGATACCAAAAATGATAGATATACGCAAGGAGGTTCCAATAATAATCTTTCAACTATGTTCAAGTGTGACATATAAGCTGTCCATGGTAAAAGTGCGTACATAAAAAGCCTAGTGAGGAAAAAAGTACGCAACTACAAGCGGTAGTAACTTAACTTACTCTAATTTTGCTTGAAAAGACCTTGACATCTGATATGCAAATTGAGCCGGGGCGCTCCGAAATATGCCAAACATTAAAAAAAAAAGAAAAGAAGTTATTTGTTTAGTGCTAGGATTTTCTTATATACGTTTCATATGAATGTAAGCTGTTTCCTTCTACTCGTATTTATATGACAAGCTTTCTACATACTACACACCCCCTTCTGCTGTTACAAATTTACTCTGGAAGTTGTGGAAGCCGAGGGTGAAAGACGAGGCAGAGGGCACGTGACAGGCGGTCGGCGGAGAAGTCACGAGCTGGCGTGAGACAGTGCGTGCGGGGCGAGGCTGGAGCTGGGCAGGAACGACGGAGCCGGGCTGCCTGGCCTGGCCTATGGCGAACCCCGGAGCGGTCCACTAGCGAGGTTTGGAGACGGACCGGTGGAAACGGCGAGCCCTGGCCATCTGGCCTAGGCCTCGACGGCCCCGAGGTGGCTCCGCAGCGAGACTCGGGCAGTGATAGCCCGGGACAGCCAGCCTACGCAGCGCTGGTGTGGGAAGGGCGATCCGCAGGCCTGGACACGGTTCTGACTGCGAGCTCTGATCGACGGGCGACAACAAGGGTCGGCGGGCCCGGACTGCCGCCTCTCGACGACGGGCAACCGAGAGGTACAGTAAACCCATTCGCTGTCTTCTCGTTGTGTTATGTCACTCCCTGGGTGACAAGCGAAACGCATACCGATTGGGCGGCGATTATTAGTAGAGCGACCTCGATAAAGAACCCCACATTAAAATGGGTTAAAATGGCGCATCGAACGTGGGGCCCGTTCGGTATGCCTCTGCTTCTAGTCGTCCCCAGGGAGTCCCACGGATTCGTTGAGCGAGTTGTTCACTAACGTTAACGATGCCCGTTGAGACAAAGTATGTTGGAATTTCGGCGACTTGTCTCGCAGAAGTGCCCAGCAGGTGTCTCTTCGAATCGAGTACTTAAAGGGCTCGAAGGAGGAGGTTGCGGACGCGCTCTCTCGAGCACCCCAGAATAGTGGTTGCCAGGAGGTGATGCAACCGGGGGGAAGACGAAGAGCGCGGTTAAGATGTAAGAAAGTCGTCTTCAGAGGCAGAGGAGAGGCACGGCATGTTCGCTGGAAGGCAGGATAACGACTGGCAAGAGGAGAAACAGCCAGGACTCATTGCAGATTTAGGATTTAGGCTTGGGGCGATGCGGTAGCCAAGTAAGTGCTTGTTGAAGCCCGGGATCCAGATGGGTTTTTTTCAGTGGGTGTCGGAAGGATTGCGGGAATAGCAGTTGACACCGAGAGCACTGGCGGACGAGATTGTCAGCGGGTGTCGGGTAAACTGGCGGTAATTGCGGTTGACACCGGGAACGCTGGCAGGCGAGTTAATGAGCACTATGATTTGTAACTGCTGTTCCAAGACGGCTAGTTGCTTCGCAGTTATTCCAACAACCGACGAAGGACAGAGGAACGGCTCTCCCTTAAAGGGGTTCGTCGCTATATAAAACTACAGAGCCCACTTAAAGGATGCTTTTGCGACTTCACTCTGGCCACTCGTGGCAGTGACAGCAAGACTTTTACTAAGTTACGTCGCGTCATGACCTTGCCGGGGATAAGGCGGTAGAGATTTAGGTGGCTTCTAGCTGTCCAGCTTGCCTTGTGGCGTGAACGGTTCAAGCGGGCTTGCTCGCTGAGCTGCCCCCCCCTCCCCCCCCCCCCCCCCTCCTCCGAAGACAGATCAGTCCCCAGAGCTCGTATACACGTGGACGAAGCGGGACGCTGACGCTTACATTGAGTAGCACATGGTATACGTGGCCGTTGCGGAGCGCGGGTATGGTATATGGTCATCCCGCCACAGGCTTTGGATCCCTTTGCTTGCGCAAAAGATGGACTAGGTTTACACCATCGTTACCTGTTCTGAAGGAAACTCACACTTTGAGCAACGCAGCTAGTGGTTTTGCCGCATCGCTTGCTCCGAGGTGAGAAGGGCACCCGAGGTATAAAGACGCGAGCGTCGTGTCTTACTTCTAGGCTTGCCCGGTTCACATCGCTGACTTGAAAGGATACTACCATCGTCGCGACGGCGAATACGTATAACATGAGGTTGCGGTAGGACACAAGAAATCCCCTGTTCCTGGCGACGCAGGAGCGAGCTCTGGAATGCGGACTCTCCGAGTTAGCCGCATGGTACACGAACCCGTCGGCAAGCAATCTGGCGGTGGGGCTATGGCCACTGCCACAATCTGCGGCGGAGTATTTGTTCGTTTTGTGTTGTTTTAACATTTGTTCTTTTGGAAAGACGGCCATAGACGGCGTAACCGGGAAGCCCACCGGGAGGAAACACGGGCACATTCGTTTTCCGAAGTGCTCAGGGTGGCTGACAGTTGTTCGGCCTGACGAACGGTTCAGGTGGGCAGTTCTAAGCCCGCTGCAATCTCTAAGTGGAACGGGGCAGATCCGTCCGCGTCGGGCGTACCAGCTTAGAGCAAGCCCCCTGCTGCATCGCGGTTAAGTGGGACAGCGAGCGACGGACAGGTTGGCATCGTCTGCCGGCTGTGTAGAAGAGCCAGCAGATGCCGGCACCAAGAAAGACCAACGCCGAGGGTCCCACCACCACCTACGCCGCTTTTGGACGCTGCAACGTGGCCACTCCGGCAACAGCAGCAGCGGCCGCCTCTTCGTCACCTCACACGGCGCCGACCAGAGTGTCCACTTGTCCCCCGAAGTCCGGGTCTTGAGGGGGGGGGGGGGGAGGGGAGTGTGGAAGCCGAGGGTGAAAGACGAGGCAGGGGGTACGTGACAGGCGGTCGGCGGAGAAGTCACGAGCTGGCGCGAGACAGTGCGTGCTGAGCGAGGCTGGAGCTGGGCAGGAGCGAGGCTGGAGCTGGGCAGGAACGACGGAGCCGGGCTGCCTGGCCTGGACTATGGCGAACCCCGGAGCGGCCCCCCAGCGAGGTTTGGAGACGGACCGGTGGAAACGGCGAGCCGTGGACATTTGGCCTAGGCCACGACAATCCCGGGGTGGTTCCGCAGCGAGACTCGTCCAGTGATAGCCCGGGAAAGCCAGCCTACGCAGCGCTGGCTTGAGAAGGGCGATTCGCAGGCCTGGACACGGACTCCGACTGCGAGCTCTGATCGACGGGCGACAACAAGGGTCGGCGGGCCCGGACTGCCGGCTCTCGACGACGGACAACCGAGAGGTACTGTAAACCCATTCGCTGTCTTCTCGTTGTGTTATGTCACTCCCTGGGTGACGAGCGAAACGCATGCCGATCGGGCGGCGATTATTAGTAGAGAAAACACCATAAAAAGAAACCCACAAAGTACAGTGTTCTGCGGCTACCAATTTCAGCCTCTCGGTGGGGCAGTGGTTCTTGCAAAACAAAGGTGTAAAAAATCATGACTTCTTCCTTAAATCAAATAAATCATATTTATTTGACCTCAATCAAATAAATTTTATTTAAATTAGTGTAGCCAGAAAATAGTAATACACGTATTTCTTAAAATGGTATATTGAATGATCAATCCACTCGATTACTGATAACAAGGCGGAAGAAATAATTATTGTAAATTTAAAGTACATCTTAATCAACAACGTTTTTCATGTAATCCGCTATACTAGAACAAAAACAGTGTGACTTCTTAGTTAGCTAAAAGCTTTATTTGCTTTTATTTCTTGTTTTAATTTGCTTCCAATGAGACAATATTTTCTAGTTTTCATTTTTTTTTGGGTGTTCTGATTTGCTTGCAATAGGACGTTCCGTAACTGACAAACAAAGTAAGCTCAATGCTCTGACTTGCTGAGAAGAAAACGGCTTTATGCTCGCGTTCAACTTGATATACGTCTTTCTTGCTTGATAATTCTTCGATTTTAGAACAAAACAAATACACATAGAAAGCATCAAATGGTGGACAAATGAAAAAATGAAAATTGTTTCTGGGTTTTTTTTTTGCGGGAAACTTTTGATTTAAATCATCATAGTAAAATTGGTTTGATCTAAAGCACGATTAAATCATGTTTTATATCATGATTGAAATCATCTTAGTTTTTATTGTCCACCCGGCTGCAAACACTCTGAACAACACGTAGGTTGATACGACAGCACAATTTTTCTCTTCTTTATCTTGACTGTTATTTCCTGATTACTGGAAGCCCCTCCTACGTTCTCGTATCATAATAGGAGATAAGCTATAAGATATACTATGCCCGGCATCACGATTGTACTATAAACGCCACGTACAGCACAAAGGCGTATCGCACCGGATTTGTCTTCGTGTCTTTCTTTTGAAGCTACAAACACACGTAGGAAGGCGTTTCGAAGGTGCGTTCCAGAGGACACCAGATGGCTGCCTGATAGCTTTTCCGAAAACTGAATTGTTATATATGACGTACAATCATGATAGTCAGAGAGGAGAATAAAAATAAAGTAGACTTAAGTCGTGCTTGAAATCATGATTTAAATTGTAATTTATATCCCAGCAGTCCTATCATGATGATTAAAATAAAACATTTCCCGCAAGAAAAAAAAAAAACAATATACATAGTATACGACTTTTCTACCATTTGATGATACCTTCTCTGTGCACTTCTTTATATTGAAATCAAACAATCATGGAGGAAGAAATGTGCAATTTAGGATGATCACGAGCGCAAAGCAGTGCTCTCGTGAACAATCAAGGTGTTGAGCTTTCTTTCTACCTTCCTCTTCCTTCGTCAGTTACGTGAGTCAAATCAAAGAGCGAAAGAAAGAAACGAAAATAAGAAAACTAATGTCCACTTGCAAGCCAATTGGAACGTGAAATAGAAGAGAAATAGAGCTTTTCAATCAACTCAGAACAATCAAGTTGCTTTTGTTCTAATTTGGCAGGTTTACATATAAACATGTTGTGAATTGAAGTACTTTAAATTTACAGTAATTATTTATACAGGGAAATTATCGGTGATTCCACACATTGGTAAATTAAAGTGCCATGTTTACAAATACATCTCGTAATAAAGCATATATCCTAGGAACAGTTATTTAAAACGAATTAATCTGATCTAAAATCAGTAAATATGATTTAAATCAAGTATATCAGATAAAATTGATTTTAAAGAAATTATTACTTTTTTCACCCTGATGGTAGTACTCTAGGGGTACGTTTTCGGCAATGACGATAATCGTTGGCCAAGAATAGTTTGAAAAATCTTTGATTGCATTCGATAGGAATATTCGTATCATCTACTCCGCCTTCATTTTTATAGTGTTGCTTGTATACTGTTGTAAGAACGGCTGACTGGTCGTTGGTTGATGAGGTCAAGAACAGCGTTTATTTAGAAATATTTACATTAAGAATGACGGCATCGTCCCCTCAAGGCCAGGCCTTCATCGTCCAACTAGTGCATTCGTTTTCTCGGGATCCCGCTTCTACTTCCTCTTTGTCGGGATGCCCGCTTCCATATACCAAGTTTCAACACACTCGCCCCCGCAAAAAGAAAAAAAAAAGGCTCATGTGCCCTTGCATTAAACATGAAAGTTGAAAGAAGGATAATACTGTCCCTTTTTGACGCCTACGCTTTCCGGAGGCACACTTCGGTAGCCTCGCGATTGTTTTTTTGTCGTTTAGGTCGTTCTCGTGTCACGTCATGTCTGCCATTTCTGTAGAATCCAGGGACGATATCTTCCCTTGTGCGAGAAAGCAATTTAGTCTTCCATTCTTCATTTCATTGAATGAATTTGCAAGTGGATCGTGCAGCCACTTGTATCAGAACCACGAGGACGCGACAAGGCGCTAAGTGTACGATACGCTTTTTTTTTTTTCTGATTTCATTTAAAGGTCTCAGTCAGGTGCTGATGTATCCAGATTCTTTGTATTGGGCTGCGTTCCTTGTATAGTCTGCCTTGTTTCTTAAATTGTTTGTTTCGTCGAGGAGATCGTTTGACATTCCTGTTCAAGAAGGATCCATTTATCTGTTTAGTCGCTTTGACACGGTTCCGTTTCTTCCTCTCTTTTCGTGCTTTTATGACTCTATTCATCCTTATTTCAATTCGCCTTCGTTTTGAATGTGAGGACTTCTGTGAGTGCCTGCGTCATACTATTTCTCGAAACCAGACATGTGTTCTTCGCCAGTTAGCATGCAGAATTTGTTCTTTGCTGAAGCTGCATATACGGGGTTGTCGTCCAGTAGCGTATTGGTCACATTTGTCGTTCCAGTTGCGGCGCATCTGTCCTTCGTCTGCAGGTCTGATCCCTGTTTTGTGACGAGACGATGGTCGGCGTAGTCTGTGGTCACACCGGTGACAGTTCCGAGTCCATAACTGTTATGTGAGGTCACGTAAGACTGAGTTGTTCTCAGAAGATGTGGTCCAATGAAACTCATATCTGATGTTTTACGCTGTTTAGATAAGTGTTGCTTTTCTCTCTCGACGTTTTTAAGTTTCGTCAGCAGCTGATTGACTAGTTGTGCTTTAATCTTCAGCATTGATAGATGCCCCACAATGCAATTGTTTAGTTTTATTACGTAAGTGCATTCTTCTTCAAGTTGTTCAGTGGGTATGGATGGCTCCATAGCATCGTCCAGGTACTTACGTTAACATTCGTAGTTCATTAGCCTCGGTGATTTTGTTAAGTTGTCTGCCTGTCGTTGTTTCTAGCATTGCTTTATCAAGATAATCAAAGAGGGTCAATATCTTGGTGCGTAATGCAGATCTTTGTTGCTGAAGATGTTCGGTGTCGGCTTCGCTGAGTGTGATAATAACTTGGCTGTCCGTTTTGTTGCATGATGCCTCGTTCATGTTGCCGGTTGATTGTTGGCACGTTGGCTGTGGTAAACTTTCGAAGATGTGACGAGTCAGGTTCTCACCGTTTCGTTAAGCCCTCTACCGGGTTTCGACACCATGTTGTAAGAATGGCTGACTGGTCGTTGGTTGATGAGGTCAAGAACAGTGTTTATCTACAGATATTTACATTAAGAATGACCGGCATCGTCCGCTCATGGCCAGGCCTCCATCGTCCAACTCGTGCATTTGTTTTCTCGAGATTCCGCTTCTACTTCCTCTTTGTCGGGATTCCCGCTTCCATATAACAAGTTTCAACATATACTGTATATAAAAGCTGCATATGTCCTACATTTTAATAAAGTAATCATCGTACCAAAAGCCTTTCGAAGTTATAAATTGAAAAGAAAAAGTTTCAGGCATACAAGTGAGGCTGAATCCGTGTCTTACTTTGCATAGTTACTCGCAGATTTCGTAAAGCGGCCCTAGAAAATTGGGAAGTCTTCCATCACACTGCCTAAGCCTTCTAGCGTGCATTTACATTTTTAAATTGTTTTAGCTTTTGTTTCGGCTTCACTAACTGTAGCGCTACCTTTCTATTTTTTGATACTTCGCACTCACGTGCACGAGGAGCAAGAAAAGTGGACAAAACAACGAACCGATTATGGTGGGTTGGAGAGCTGGGACATCATATAATATTCTTATCCTGGATGCCACAATTGAGAACTTTATTATTCTGTACTTTATTTGTGCATGATTTGCATGATTTTTTGCGTATTTATGCATATTATTTCCTTTCCTCGTCCCAATAAATACGGATAGACGACTATGTCATCTTAATAAAGTTAACTCCGATAGATAAAACCGGCTCCTGTCAAATAGGAGAACCTTAAACAAAGAAGCAAAATGTTCATGATAGACCAATTTGAATACAAAACTGCAAAACTTTAATTATTTAAGGCAAGATTTGCAATATTATTAGCACTCTAAACACACGGAACAAGTACCTGTCCCAGTTCTGGTTTGATCAAAAGACATTTGTCCATATTTTGTTTAAGCAGGCTGCTCTCTTCGAGTGAGTTGGCATAAGGTCCAGAGATGCCATAAATGTGTGCCGAATTATATTTTAGACGCTTAATTGTTTTGTTGAGGTTGGAATACAAGTTTAAAAAATCAACCGAAAAATTGAAACACGATAAACAAATTCTACGTCATCTTTGTTGAACAAACAGAACCCCGCTTGGTTATTTACTGTAAATAAATATAATATATGCTAATACCGAGAAAAAAAACCTTTTCAATTTAGGCGCAATAAATTGTAAGCACACTCCCTTAAAAAAATAAAAAAGCGGGGGAAATATTTTTAAGATAAGTGCCATGTTTAGTTGTCTTTCAGCACGTGTGTTTTACCATTCAGGTGCTTGCATTGCATACCCAGTTAATTCAGTTCCGGCCCTTGCCTGCCCGCCTGCGTACAAGGATTTAAACTATCGCAAAGTGACCGTAAATATGAATTCAAAACAAATTAAGAATATCACTGTGGAGCACACGGACGAGGAACTTGGAATGAAGATCCCGTTTTATAAATGAGTTTTCGGATGGGTCTCCTTCGCGAGGGCAGTATCGCGCCGAAAAACACAAAGATGAGGGCAAGCGCCTCATCAGCGTTGTGTCCATACGCCCATACGGAAATGAAGACTAAATGAAACATATAAATAAAAAGAGAACAAGCTTCATATATCCTTGGAAATTGTCTTAAGTCCCCCAGGGACCATTATCGCCGAAACGCTCGTTGCCGCAATCCATTCTGGCTGTAATGGGCAAGGGGATAAAATGCTGGTTTCTGCGGCGCCTCGGCAGCAAGCCCTCGGTTGGGATTCATTCTTTTCGTCCTTTGTTTTTTCTACCCTGGGCGGCCTTATTACATTCTTGAGGTTTTTTATCGTATTTTCTAGTCAATCCCCTCTTTTCCTGTGTCTTTCTGTTCTAATTTTATTTCGCGACCAGTGATTCTTTGCAAAAAAAGGAAGTCGGCGATGTGTTCACCTATGGCTAAACGCAGGGCAATAATTCACGCTTTCGCTTTCCTCCTTTCATAAAAAAGAGAATCGCGAAGAATATATAAAAATGAGGTGATAAATTCAAATACAAAATTTAAAGGAATGCAACGCAATTTAATTCCTACTCTATTCTTTCCCGCTAGCGTGGCTGAGTGGGCGGTTCCCAAATAAATGAAAACGTATCGGTTTGGCGAATTGAGAACGTTTAAGAGGTTGCAGCAAGTGGAAAACTGATGAGTAAAAGGAACAAGCTCAAGTCAAAAGTGAGAGATATCAAGCGCTGTCCAACAATGACATAAGGGGTGGACATATAGCTTGAACTAAAACATGTCATATTCTAATCGCAAGAAACGTACGTGAAGAGAAGACACGTTTTCTTAAGCCCAAGTCAGTGTGTAACTGCTGAAATGGTAATGTTCCCTTTCATTATTTTGAGCACTCATAAATATTCACGTATCATGTCTGATTTATTACGTGTATTATAACAGGTGGTGTTATATTGTTTTTATTTTCGGTTCGAATGCAAAGGGTGTTTTGATTGTGGGTTCTGAGGGGATAATTTCAAACTCAAAGGGCGTTTTGTGGATGGGTTTTAAGGGGATTGGTTCAAATCCAAAGGGCGTTTTGGGAATGGGTTGTGAGGGGATGGGTTCAAACCAAAGGGAGTTTTGGAAATGGGTTGTAGTAAGGGGATGGGTTGAAATGTGAGGGGCGTTTTGAAAATTGGTTGTAAAGAAATGGGTTCAAATGCAATGGATGTTTTGGTAATGGCATGTGAGGGGATGGGTTCAAAAGCAAAGGTCATTTTGGGAATGGGTTGTTGTAAGAGAATGGGTTCAAATCAAAGGGCGGTTTGGGAATGGGTTGTAACGAGACGGGTTTAATGCAAAGGGTGTTTTGGGAATGGATTGGAAGGGGATGGGTTCAAATGCAAAAGGCGTTTTGGGAATCGGCTGTGAGGGGATAGGTTCAAATCCAAAGGGTTGTGAGGGATTAGTTCATATCCAAAGGGCGTTTTGGGAATGCGTTTTTGTAAGGGGATGGACAGCCGTGGTTAAGTTACTTTTAAAAGGTAATTCGTTACAGGTACACTTACATTCAGAACAAAAGTAGCGGAGTTACCGTTCCAGTTACCGCAACAAACTAGTAACTCGTTACAGTTACAGTTCCTTTTAAAATGTAACGAAGTTACTTCTCAGTTACTTTTGTATAACACAAAAAATTTAGGAAACAAATAGAAAACGCCCCTCACCAAATTTTATTACATAAAATTAAAAAGTGCGCTTTTTACTTCATATTGTAACTTAGCAGCAGTTGCTTCTCTAAATTAGTGCCTGAAAGTTATCCTCGTTTGATGGCGAACACGTCCCTGCCCTTCCTCAACAGGCGCTCAACTGGCGCGCTGGAAGGAATTGCACGGGGGCAAATGCGGACCCAATACAAATGCAGTATCCTTGGTAGCCCTAACAGCATTGCTGGCTCGTTGACGGTTGCGCTGGATTCATAGAGTCGCTGGACATATTTCAGTTTGTACCCGGCAAGCCAGAAACAAACCCCTCGCTAACCGCAGTAAATTTTGCCTCAACTGTTGAAAGCACGCCGGAGTAGTGGCGCAAATCAAAATACGAAACATGCGCAGTGCCCTCCGCGTGTATTGTTGATCCACGGTTGATTCATCCGATGAAAAAGCGTTTGCGCAGAAAAAGCAACAACAGCAACATAGATAGCGCTTCGAGATACTAAGATGTAGGTGTTCAGTCACAAAGTACAAGCGCGTCCGTAAAGATAACTTGATTTTTGTTTTATGAAATCTACACGTGGCTATATTCAGGTCGTGACTCCCGCGAAACAACGTATTCACAAGTTTGTGCAAGGCCAACTGGACACTCGAAATGTCAAAGAAGACAATTTGGAAAGCGCGAGGAATAGCTAGATTGTACTCGTTCACTGATATATTATTCATAAAAAAAAACTGGAAAGTAACGACAAAAGTAACGTCGTTACTTTTATCGTTACCTGAGAAAAAGTAATAAAACTAGATTTACAAGTTACATTTGTAAAAAGTAACTCGTTACAGCAACAAGTTACCAAAAAGTAACAAAGTTACAGTAACGCGTTACTAGTAAAGCGTTACTACCCAAGACTCGGAATGGGTTCAAATGCAAAGGGCGCTTCGGGAATGTTTTGTGAGGGGATGGGTTCAAACCCAAAGGGCGCTTTGAGAATTGGTTGTAAGGGGATGGGTTCAAATCCAAAATGCGTTTTGGGAATGGGTTGTAAGGGAATGGGTTCAAATGCAAAGGGCGTTTTGGGAATAGGTTGTGAGAGGATCGGTTCAAATACAAAGCGCATTATTCGGAATGGATTGTAAGGGGACAGGTTGAAATACAAGGGGCGTTTTGGGAATGGGTTGTAAGAGGACGGGTTCAAATGCAAAGATCGTTTTGGGAATGGGTGGCGAAGGGATGGTTTCGGATGCAATGGGCGTTTTGGGAATGGGTCCTTGTAAAGGGACCGGTTCAAATACAAAGGGCGTTTCGGGAAGGGGTTTTAAAAGGATGGGCTCAAATCCAAAGGGCATTTTGGGAAGGGGTTCAAACGAAAAGGGTGTTTGGGGAACAGGTTTTGAGGGGATGGGTTGAAATGAAAAGGGCGTTTTGGGAATGAATTGCTGTAAAGCGATGGATCCAAATGTAAAGGGCGTTTTTGGAAATGGGTTGAAAAGGGACGAGTTCAATAGCAAAAGGCGTTTGGGGAATATGTTGTGAGAAGATCGGTTCAAATGCAAAGGGCGTTCGGGGAATGGTTTGTTGTAAAGGAATAGATTTCAATGCAAAGGCGTTTTGGGAATGGGTTCTAAGGGGGCGAGTTTAGCTGCAAAGGGCGTTTTGGGAAGGGGTTCTAAGGGGACGGGTTGAAATGCAAAGGGCGTTTTGTGAATGGGATGTGAGGGAACGGGTTCAAATACAAAAGGCGTTTTGGGAATGGATTGTAAGGGTCGAGTCCAAATGCAATGGGCGTTTTGTGAATGGGTTTTAAGGAGACGGGTTTAAATGCAAAGGTCGTCTTTTGAATTGGTTGTAATGGGGAATGAAAGGGCGTTTTGGGAATGAATTGTTGTAAAGCGATGGGTTCAAATGTAAAGGGCGTTTTTGGAAATGGGTTGGAAAGGGACTGGTTCAATAGCAAAAGGCGATTGGGGAATGTGTTGTGAGAAGATCGGTTCAAATGCAAAGGGCGTTCTGGGAATGGTTTGTTGTAAAGGAATAGATTCCAATGCAAAGGCGTTTTGGGAATGGGTTCTAAGGGGGCGAGTTTAACTGCAAAGGGAGTTTTGGGAAGGGGTTCTAAGGGGACGGGTTGAAATGCAAAGGGCGTTTTGTGAATGGGATGTGAGGGAACGGGTTCAAATACAAAAGGCGTTTTGGGAATGGATTGTAAGGGTGGAGGTCAAATGCAATGGGCGTTTTGTGAATGGGTTTTAAGGAGACTGGTTCAAATGCAAAGGGCGTCTTGTGAATGGGTTTTAATGGAGGTGTTCAAAGGCGTTGGAATGTGTTGTAAGGGTGGGTTCAAATGCAAAGGGCGTTTTGTGAATGGGTTGTAACGTCATGAATTCAAACGGGAATGTTTGAATGTTTCCTCTTTGTGCATAAGGAAAACAAATTTAGGCTTATACCTTTTTACTAAAACTCACGCTTATGAAACTTTGTTCGAGGCGGGGTTTTAGCCGCACGTCCGGAGGCTTCCTGGCTCGTGACGACGACCATTCCCCGAAGAGAAGAACCCAGGGGTCCAGTGGAGGTGGGAGAATTGGTAACGTAACGAACGGTTTAATTACATGGTAGCGATACAGTCGTCAAATCCAAGAGAACAACTCAGCAGCCTCACGCCCCGCCTTATATAGGGGTCCGTTTTCTCCCTCACTCTCCGCCAGGGCAGCAGGTGCGACCGCCAAGTGCGTTGCAGCAAAGCCCGCCGCGTCGTAGCCAGAAATGCGTCATAGCCATGGTTCTCCGCAGTTAGGCCAGGCCTCTCTCCCCTTCCGGAGCGCACGAACCCACACGCACACACACACACGTCCCGTTGACGTCACGGACGCGTTGAGACTCGTTTCGGGCAGACCACGACAGCTGGGCGACGGTCTTGAACACGTCGGGACTCGTTTCGGGCAGACTTTGACAGGTGGGCGACAGTCCAGAACACGTCGGGACTCGTTTCGGGACTCGTTTCCGCAGCGTTGAAACTCGAAAAAGGTTGCCGAAGGTTCCATTCTTAACAACTTCAGCATTATAAATGCACCAGTTAAATGCATCTTTGTGAAAGGTTTAAATGAGCTCGGGTTTTGGTTTATCTACACGATACTTTTTTACTCGAGAATAGCCCTCAGAAACCCCTTGTATAAAAAGCGACAGTAAAAATAATACCCAAGACTAGAAAACTATAATATAATATTTGGGACATCAAAAATTCAAACGTGCATTCATAACAGTGAAAATAAAAAGGGCTAACTTGTGTCTCATTAATGTCAGCATAATCTTCTATATTAAGGCAATATAGATGAAGAAAGAGGCACGTTTTATGTTTCAGCGATGCGTGTAAACTACAGTGGGTCTTAAAAGCAGTAACCTTCGAGGTTGTATGTCTATTTTTGTTGCAACTTTATTAACCTCTCGCATAGAAGCAAAAGTGAAGAGGAACGCCACAAAATTATACTTTAATTTTTATTTGAGTACAATTTTAGCAATATGCTTGGTATATATGTATAAGCAAAGTATCTATATTTGGAGAGTTTTTCCGAGCACGATGGAGGTGTAAAAACATTCATACAAATAAACGAGTAAAGGGAGCGCGAGGAAACTTATTAACAAAGATGTCATTGGTGGTGCATTTATTATATTCAAATTTAGTGAGTGTCATTTTATAAAAAAAAAATTGAGGGAAGACATTATCTTTTTCTTCCTGTGCACAAGCAAGAAACCGTAAAAAGTCGTCTGGTTGACGCAGCTACTCGCGATGACAGAACGTAATTTAAAAGAACGTGATTTTCAGCAGACAGTATTTTGCCGTTGTCTTTCTTGTGCATATAAAAAATCGGGACTTTTAAGGCTTACATTTTTTCCCTGAAACCCACACTCATGAAACTTTCGTATGATAAATGCGCCACCTGGAGACACATTTGTGAAGACTTTTAATGCACTCGGTTGATTAATTCATTTAAACGAACTTTTTCGGTTCAGATATCACCCAGGAACACCGTGTAGAGGAGTTAATACTATGTGGAAGGATGTTCAAGCACATGGGCCCAGAGGCTTGTATCACGTGAGCCATAATAACAGCTTTCCGACAATATACATCGTTTCTCCTTTCGATTAACCTCGGAGGAAGCTACGAGCGATCCCATTTAATCCAGCGTCGTGATCGTATCACGTGACGAACCCTCATCCGATGGTCATGTGATACACAGCACAGGATTGGTTCTAGCTGCTCGTAGGGCCTTCTGCTGTCCATAACATAAGGTGAAACGGAGTTTAACCAAACGGAAACATGGAAGGAGGACCCACACCTAAAAAAAAGTGCCAGCCAGACGCTTCATGAGAATATCTGGAGTATAGCCATATTAGAATAACACCCGAAACCCTCTCAAACAAAGCGTTCAGACACAGAACAATAGAAGTATAAGTAGGACAACAAAGGCTCGCGCAAACGGGGAGTCATGAACTCCAAGCAGAACGAAAATTTGCGTGTAATCAGGCTTTAGTTTCGCCACTTGCAATTATCGGCTTTTGGAGCGCCATCTATCAACCCCTAGAAGACGTTGCGCATAAGTTCCGTCTTCAACTCCTCCTTGGCATTTTCTCCCGCCATTTACGCGATAATGCGGAAAGCCGCGCAACGCGTACTAAATGTCTTCAAGAACTGTCGCGTTAATTAAATATGACACCTCACCCTCCCCTTGGTAGCCCCGTCTGAAGACAAGTGCTCATGGACTCCAACCGCGACTTCGTGGCGCCTCAATCATCTCGAGAGCATAAACCGTTCTCGCTTTCTTTCGCACGTCTGGACAAGGGCAGCCCGTTTGTCTCAGCCATTGCGATGTTCATTCCTGACGCTCGCTGAAATATAATAAAAATATATTAAAAGAGGACTTAACAATGTGCTATGGTGTTTTTAGGCACATAAAAGTCATAAACATCAACATCAACATGCAAAGATATTCCTTTACAATCCATCTTCTCAGATCAGACTGTACTGTTATCACTTTTCGAATTGCTCGTCCTCCTTCAAAACGGAAGAAAACTTCATCGCAGTGTAAAATTCAACCCGAGGGAGAACGGAGAGAGTGAAACACAAAGGGAGATGACAAGAATGAATGAAAGAAAGCGGGAGCGGAGAAAATGTAGAAGAACGACAAACGCAGAAGAGTATCTTAGTGGTATGAAGGACGCTTTGCTCTAAAAAAATCTTCGCTTCGAACAGATTTCTTAAAATATCTGAGTTCGTTCGTCCGACATCTTTTTTTTTTTTTTCACTTCACTGTTCTTTGTTCTCTGCCGGGGCTGCTGGCATTTAAGCATTTTGATTTTTTTTTTCTGAAAGAATATGGACAAACAAAAACCATGGAAGCAAAAGACCTCCGGCGCCGACCAAGCTTTCAAATCTGCGAAATATAGATTTCCATCAAACGTTTTGAGCATTGAGAGCGAGTGAGAGGCAGTAAGGAAAGAGGGAAGCGATGGATGACGAGAGAAATGCTCACAGCAATTGATGCATTGGACGAGTTCACAACAAGCTTGTTTTCCTCGAGCACAACGCGAGAAACAATAGGAATGCCCGCGTTCCTCAATGACAAAGGCACGACTGGAGCCAGCGAGAGATTCATTCAAATTTATTTCTTTAACGAGCAGGTTTACGTCACAAAAAGTGCCCGCCACAAATAAATTACACGCAGAGTTTTCAAGAAATCTTTGAAAGTGTGCAAGTATCCTATGAAATTATAAGAGATATATGAGGCCCATAATGTATACAAAAAGGCAATAGACCGAACAAATTAACAATAATTTGACCAATGAACGAAAGCGCAGACAAAACCCAAACTCAGATCTACATTTATGTTTTGATGCGAGTTTCGGAAATGCATACGCAATACTGCCCCTCGGGAAAAGATTCATAAACAAAACTTTGTTGCGATGCTGCATGGAAAGTCGATCGTCAGAGAGCTGTTCTTGAAGGTTTTTTCCAGAATAAAAGTAAGTTCCACAGAAAACGAAGGGCAGGGCCAAACATTCCGAAGAGCTAGGAGGAAATGGGAGCCGAGAACGAGCGAGGGAAAGATACTTTTCTACCTTTTTTATGGTTGTGCAGAGGTGCAGATCGAGCAACTCTTTCAGAGAACTGAAACTGAGGCGTGTTTTCTTTTCTCTTCAAAAGGGACCGAGGCCCAGGCAAGAAGAAAGGGTAAGGGCAGATTGAATACGCCTCGATAGAAAAATAATATGTCCAAACACGCCGGAGGCGAACTTAATTTTGGAGGCTGAGAGCTTCAGCTTGTTCAAGATGATGTTTACTACCTTTAAGGTTTTTTTTTTTTTTTCATTTTTTTGTGAATGCTGAAAGTTGGAGGAACATACCGAACTGAAATGTTGCTCACGAATGTTTTGGATCGGTTAGCGACTGCGTTTTATTGGGATTGCAATGACCGTGCTCTTTCTTATTTTGAACGTGACATACAAAAGTGTTTTTTTAAAGATTCATTTATTGCCGTTATATCTACACGTCCCTTTAGGTGTTATATAAGTTATTAAATGCTTCGAAAACTCAACAAGTTTGCTATATATATACATATATATATATATATATATATATATATATATATATATATATATATATATATATATATATCTGCGTGTCGAACCGAAAAAAATACGGGTTCGGTTACGGTTCAGGTTCAGGTAAATTTATTTTGTTCCGGTAAAGTTCTGGTTCGATTAATTAGATCCGCGAACCGGTTCGCGAACCGGTTGGGGGCGCTGAACAAGTTCGCGAACCGGTTCGGAAATTATAAATGACAAATTGCAACATCAAAATAAATTACAAATAAAATATCTGAAATCAGCACATGCGAAACGGGATACATCGTAGTGTAAGGCTCAGGGATTTCTACCAGGAATGGTTTCTTTATGTGCACTCAAAGGTTACTCACCGACGTTTACGCATTCGGACTTCATCTAATTGGGTCCGACGCAGTAGCTGTAAAATCCGCGACCTCCTTACAAACCCACTTACAAGTAGAACTCGCTAACTATCCCGCCACCTCGGCGTGTAAGCAATTGAAGGAACAGTGGGGAGAAAATACAGCTTTCTTTATTTGAACTAGCCTTCAGTAACTCAAATTAGACCCTTAAAGAAGTTTTCATTAAACAAGATACGGAATATGAAAAACACTTCACCGAACGCAACGCCAGAAGGACGTAATAGGATAAATATTAAAAAAGAAGAGTTCGCTGTCTCACAAATATGTTAGCTTCTAAGTGACTATACGAAACCGGATGCATCGTGGTGCTGGCTTTCGTCAGCGGCCACCACTCGCACAAAACTAACTACACCGCACACTATATTACCTGGACGCCTAAAGGGATGCGGGAGAAGGTAACCACTTCTGTTCCAGTGACCACGTGGTTACTATGAGGTGCTGCTTTATGACGTAGGTTATTCTCTCGCAAAAAAAAAGAACTTGCCACTGATTGATATTTTTCAAAAATAAATACATAATTGTATTTAAGTGGCGTTAAATTGGTATCATTGTTATTGGTATAAAGCCGTTTTTTTCTCAAATACCAGCTTGTTTTTGTCTTCGTGGCCCCTTCAACAGCTTCTGCAGCAATCAAAATAAGCACTAGTCTGCAACTACAATAAGGTTAAGGATACCACAAAGCGTAGGACGACCCGGGAAATTTTCCATTTCCCGCTTTTGTTTTCTACTGCGCCAAAATTTGCAGTTTAGGCAAAGTCGTAAAATTAGAAACGCAAGGAATGCGCAGGAGAATAAATCCCAAATTCCGGAGGGCACACCGAAAACGGTACAAAACAAATTAAGGCGACGGAAGCAACAGAAGCTCGGCAGATCCTTTGTCAAATTCGAAAGTGCGCGCAGCTTTGCTTCTCCGCGAGCGACTAGGGTTTGTATCCCTGTTTTTTTTTTCCCGCATTTATCGAGTTTCCGGTACGAAAAAATACGGCATGTAAATCTTGATACTTCATAGCTCGATATACTCTGACCGGTGGTTGGGGCAGCGAAGAGCAGATATAATTCATGAATGCTCATTTCAACTGTAAATAAAATTTCTTTCTCTCCCTCAAACATTATCAAACTCCACAGCCTTTTCTTTTCTCATTCCGATGGAAGCAAGCTTCAAGAACTCGCGCGTTCTAGAAACGTGTTATGAAATGAGCACTCAGCAGCATTTAGGATTTACGAGATTTTAGGAAAATGAAATCCCGTGACGCGATTTTTTTTTTTTTGCACATTCTTCCAATTCTTTTTCTTCCGTGCAAGCCGCGACCAGCGCAATACTGGTTCCTATGCCAAGATTCATGGATGCAGCGTTTATTTTCCTAAGACTGAGTGGAGAAGAAAAATATGTAAGCGAGGTGTGTGTCAGTTGACGGCACATAAAAAACTAATGGCATTGATAGCACATTCATTGTCAACAGCGCGTGGCCGAACCGTTTTGACATGAGCCGGTAACCGTTATTTTTTTTCCGGTTCAGTTCCGGTTCGGGTTCATCGCGATAACAATATAACGGTTCGGGTTCGGGTTCAGTTCCGGAAAAAATACCGGTTCGGTTCCGGTTTTCGGTTCGGTTCGGTTCCGGTTCGACACCCTGATATATATATATATATATATATACTTCGAAGCTTTTGTGGAGATTTGATATACTGGTCGATGTTTCGGCCTGAGTTGGCCTTAATCAAAGGCCTGACTATGGCCCTAATCGTCGACCAATATGTCATAAAACTCGACTAAAAGCTTCGACGTACGTGTACCCCACTCTCTCTCTCTCTCTCTCTTTCTTTCTATATATATATATATATATATATATATTGTGAACGAAGAGGGGAGAAGGTGATTATTGAATTTATTGCATTAAAGTTAGAGAAAGGGAAAGAGAGCTGGCGAAAAATTGGGCCAGGAGCGGGGAGTGAATCCACTCTCCTGGCCCAATTTTTTGCCAGCTCTCTTTCCTTTTCCCTTTCCCTAACTTTAATGCAATAAATTCAATAATCTCCTTCTCCCCTCTTCGTTCACAATATTACTACGGCTGCACTTGTCAATCTTTACTCATTCCCATTATATATACGGTGCAGCCTGTCCCTATGGGGAGGAGTGGTTCCCAAGATATCTTGGAAGACGGGCCCTTTCCGGCATTTGCAAAAAGCTGAGATGACGTGCCACGTCACTGCCGCAATTCGGAACTAGCGCGGGCCTTAAATCAACAACGGTTGTCGTCTATCCAGCCGATCCCCGCTCCTGGCCCAAGTTTTCGCCAGCTCTCTTTCCCTTTCCCTTTCCTAACTTTAATGCAATAAATTCAATAATCACCTTCTCCCCTCTTCGTTCACAATATTACTACGGCTGCACTTGTCAATCTTTACTCATTCCCATTATATATACGGTGCAGCCTGTCCCTATGGGGAGGAGTGGTTCCCTAGATATCTTGGAAGACGGGCCCTTTCCGACATTTGCAAAAAGCTGAGATCACGTGCCACGTCACTGCCGCAATTCGGAACTAGCGCGGGCCTTAAATCAACAACGGTTGTCGTATATCCAGTTAAGCGAATTCGAAAACTAATAGTACACAGAGAGCTGGTCAAAAATTGAGTCCGCCGAAACCAGTGGCCGGGATGGTCTAATCGGCTAAGGCGTCGCCCCGTTAGGCGAAGGTTGCGGGTTCAATCCCCGCTCCTGGCCCAATTTTTCGCCAGCTCTCTTTCCCTTTCCCTTTCCCTAACTTTAATGCCATAAATTCAATAATCACATTCTCCCCTCTTCGTTCACAATATTACTACGGCTGCACTTGTCAATCTTTACTCATTCCCATTATATATTGTGTATACGAGGGGCGTTCATAAAGTTCGAATCAGCGGCAGAAGAAAATGAAAAAAAAAGGAACAAAACAGGCATCAACATGAGCGCGCGTCCCTCTATGTTTTCGCACAGTATAAACATTGCATGCTATAGTAGCTCGGAACGCCGGTAGGGAGTCGAAACAAAAATGGCACCGCCTGTCGGTGCCAAGAACATGCAGTGATCCTTTTTTTTTATTTGAAGGGAAGCAATGTCAAGGATATTCATTATAATCTGGGAGCGTTGTTCGGGGACAACGCTCCAGTTTATGACACTTTGGTTAAATGGTGCAGACGCGTCCAGTGTGGCCAAATAAGGGGAAAGCATTTCAAGGACGACAAGTGATTGCTGAAGTGGAGCGATTCCTGAACACTCAAAACGAGGAGTGCTGTAAAAATAGCCTCCGGCATGTGGTCCATCGATAGAAAAAGTGGGTAACTTTTGGTTGCGAACATGTAGAGGAAGTCTCATTTCCTACTTGAGTTTGACTGCTGAATCTCTATTCCTTCGTGACAATAATACGAACTTTATGAACGCCCCTCGTATATATATATATATATATTTAGTTTCGGGGCCAGAGAACATTGCAATCGAAAAGAATAAATCCGGGAAACTAGAACTTATTATATTAATAACAATTGTTTTCATTTTTACTTCACAGGAGTGAGGGGGACAGGAGAGAAAATTTTACGAAGCAGCTTGACGAGGCTCCCGCCCCCCTGCCCCCTCACATCTATTGTCAATGCAGGCGCCACTGCAGGAACACGCACTGAAGTACACTGAGACACAAATACTAAGACAATAAAGAAGCGAACAGACAATACAGACGAAAGTAAGCGCTTACAAGATCAATGAACTAAACAAAAGAAAACACATGAAAAAAAGCTCTCGCAAGGTTAGATAGATTCAGCAGAAACGAAATAGGCGATCAAAAACTTATTTGTGTACAACTCCGGAACGACATTAATATGCAACAGTTGATTTAAACGTATGGGCAAGTTATTAAAAATTGATTGATCTCCGTAAGTTGTTCTAGACCTGGGCATGTTTCATGTGTTTTCATAACGGATATTGTAAGAAGAAACGTGTGTATACTCAAATGAACATTTGCAATAAAGTGATATTTTTTGTCTAACTGCTGTTCGGTAAAAAGCATGCCATGCAAAAATCGTACAGGTAAGAGGCATGAATTGTATTAATTATATTATGTTCACTACAATATTTTTGTGTATGGGTAGCCCAGGATACATTTTCAGTAATGCGCACAGCCTTTTTTGTGCTGTTAACATTTCTATTTAATACTAGTTCCCCATACCAGAGTAGTGTGCGTTATATTACGTAGAAACAAGGAATTATATATTAGTCTTTTAGCACTTTTTGGTAGAATACGTCTGTGTTCATTTATCATTTCATTTATTCTAATTAGTTTAGTCATACATGATTTATATGGGCCTCCCATGTCAGATCCAGTGAAAAATAAACGCCCAGTGATTTAGTGTCGTGTAGAAATTCATTCCTGTTATCCAAAATTATGCTTTTAGATAAGGATAGTGATTTCTTCCTTGGCTTGTATAGAAGTGCTTTAGTTTTAGTCGTGTGAACATTTAAATAATTTGAGTCAGTCCATGCTTTTACAGGGGTGAAAAAAATATTCGCCTTGCCCACCAGTTTGTCAGGGTTCATACAAAAAAAAAAGTAATGTCGGCCGCGTTCGCTATTAGTTTAACTTGAGGGTGAATGTGAAACACGTTATTTTTATATATGTTAAAAAATAGGGGACGAAGAATGGTTCCCCGTGGGACGCCAGATTAAAAAAAAACTAAAATATTAAAAGCTAGTGTTGTAGGAAACAAATTGTGCATGGTCTTTCATATATAATTGAATTAGTGATGCCGCAGTTTCGCGGACACTACAGCTGTGCTGTTTATTACCGAGAAAAACATGGCTTAGGACGTCAAACGCCTTAGAAAGATCAATAATGATTCCAAGTACTATAATTTTGGGTTCGAAAGCATCAACAATGATTTATTTTTGTTTAAGTAAGGCCATTTCATTGGGCATGTTCTTTCAAAAGTCATATCGCGAGGAAGAAATAACGTCATGTTTATCGAGAAAGGGAGTCAGTCGCCAAGGAGTTATTCTTCTGGTCCGTTGGAAAATATAGGAAAAATTGATATGGGCCAATGGTTCGACATGTTATTCACGTCGCCTCCCTTGTGCAATACCGTTACTTTTGCGACTTGCATCTCTTTTGGAAATGTACCGGAGTCAAAGATCATGTTAAATATGTGTGTTAATGGAAAACCCAGGAGGTATATTACGTATTTCATCGGATTAATTAGCATGTCATTTATATCGCATGATTTACTATTTTTTTAAATTAACAAATGCGTTGATCTCACTTTCGTTAATTGGAAAAAAATTAACATTCAGTCATTTATGTTACAATTTGTGATACCTTTCACAGTTGGTAATAAAAGACTAGCGGACGGGACTAAGTTGACAAAATATTCATTAAATTCATTTGCTAGGGCATCAGCAGTTATATATGTTTCATTTAGTGTTAGACATTCAATAAATGAATTGTCTGCTGGACGCAACATATTGTCTAGATTACGCCACATAATGCCAATTTATCGATTTCCTTGAATTTGCTATGATAGTAATTCTGTTTGCCGCGTTTCAGTTGAGAGGTGAGATCATTTCTGAAACGCTTGAACGCTGACAATTTTTCTACATCTCTTGTTTTAATAAACTCATTAAATATCATCGTAGGAAATAGCGGAAAGAAAAATCACTCACACTGACAATACACGCACACCAGAAACAAGGTCACTCACGTCGCGCTGACTCACAACTCAGTTTGTATTGTTGTCTTCTTTATTTATTTCTGTTACTCGTACTTTTACCCAAACTGAGTTGTAAGTCAGCGCGACATGAGTGACCTTTTTTTTGGTGTGCGAGTATTTTCAGTGTGAGTGAGTTTACCTTTGCGATATTTCCTACAATATGAATATCCAACTCGCCCAAGCATCCAATCTTAGAAGTTTCATTAAACAGTTTGGTCTTAATGCTTATTTTATGCAATAGCTTTTTTGGGTCCAGGGCTTACGTTTTTTTGTGAATCTTACGAATTTGCTGGTACCGAAAGTTTTAAATATATATTTTGACCATATTTTCAATTTATACTGTTCATTCACAGTTTTCCCTCGGAATATTCTGCTCCAGTTGAGTTTTCAACATCGCACCGGAAGTGTTCTAATGTTTTGGTGTAATGTTCTGCACACGAAAAGAATTTCGATTGCTTACATATCTTTTGGATATTTACAAATAAATGAAACAATGAGAAAGTGGCCACTAATATTCGAGACTAACACTGCGGCCGTGATAGTCTAGACATCAAAATTTTGTAGGGGTGTGCGAATAGTGATTTCCGAATCGAATACAAATCGAATAATTGTGGGACCGAATCGAATACGAATACGAATCGAATAACTTTTGAATAATTTCCGAATAGTAAGTAGATAGCTATTAAAGTAGAGCAAAAAGATGATAAATTGAATTTTATTGTTCCAAAACGTTTCTTAAAATTATTGTAAAATCGCAGTTAGACAATATTAACTCCAGTTCAACTATATATATTTAAATAGAGACAAAAGCTAATAAAATATTAGAATGCTAACATAATACCACGGTTCACGCGGATGCTGAACATAAAATCACAGTTCGCTTGAGCCTGGTACATCCTGAAGTATTGTACTTAGTAGGAACTCTACCTTATCTTTTTATTCCTTGTTGTAGCAGATGTCCTTGAATTGAGGATCAAGGAAGGTGGCAAGGGCGTGATGTGCGTGTGTGCTTACGTCCAGGAACCTTATTTTCACTGATCTGAGAAGATGCTGGGAAAACGCATTGTCTTGATCTACTTGCGCCCTCAAAAAGCAACATCTTCACACACTGAACAAGTGGAACAACCATGGAAAGTGTTGGGAAAGACTCGACACAAGCTGCGGTTCTGGCTTCTTCAATTGGTTGCATGGGAGCGGCCGAAAAACTTTCCCACTTTAGTGCGCTTTCTCTTCGAACAACTTGCTGCTTCTACCACTTCTACTTCGCTTACACTGAACGGCGGTACCGTTTCAACCAGTTCTGAAACGTCTCCACGACACGCTTTCCGAAAGTGTGCACGAGCAATCTCGTGCGAAAGCTTACCCTAAATGCTTAACCGCATGTAAGCGATTTAGCGAGCGACAAGACGAGCGACAGCGACGAGGGTCAGCAGTGAGCGAGAGAGATTTCTCACTGTCGCTCGTCGCGTCGCTTGGTGTTTGGATTTCTAAAAAACGTCCTCATCGCCTTGGTCACTTGTTTACGCCACTTTCATGTGGCTTGCCTCATCGCGCGACTGACCGAACGACAGCGAGGCGGGTCGATGTCGCCTGTCTGCTGTCTCGTCTCTCGGCAAATCGCTTACATGCGGGTTATACTTAACACAGTGGTCCCTAATGGAGGCAACAGTAACGTACGTATAGAGAGGGACGGCGACTGCCAATGATGACAATCATTGTCTAGGAGAAGAGGGTACGTATTGCCATCTTGCGGGCACGTATTGCAGGCGTCCCAGCGCGTTGTGGGACGCCTGTGAAGGGAATCTCGCGGCGCAACACCGTAACGACTATTCGGAAATTATTCGAAAAATATTCGAAACTTTTGAGAATTATTATTCGATTCGATTATCGAATCGAATAGGGTAATATTCGATTTGTTATTTAAAAATGGCGAATATTCGCACACCCCTAAAATTTTGTTATGAAGAGATCTATAGTAGTGGACCAAGTGCAAGTATCACGCGTCGGTGTCGTAACGACATTTCAAAAACCGTTCGATTCCAAAAGTTAATTAGCAGAGCTCTAGTATTGGAACTGCCGAGGACACCAATATAAATAATCCCACTTGTGTACAACCTACGCTTGCTCACAGAAGCAAAATCTAACAGAGTTTCCACCAAAACAAAAAAAAACAACAGAAATCTATAAATATTACAATGAGGAGGTCGGTACACAACACAGAAGACGTCGGTATCAATTTCTAGTGTAAAATTGTAAATTCTGAAGCCGTTTTAGTAAAATCTGGAATTTCAACTGTTTTCAAATGACGCTTAGTTTGCATCAAAACATCTCCCTCCTTTTCAGCGGGGGGGGTTTTATTGAGCAGGCGGATTTAGGAAGCGCATTCGTTTTTCGCTCAGCCCAAGACTTAGATGTAACCCTATAATCTGAAAAGAAATTGAGAAGGAAATTACTCCTTGAAATTTAATTCACTTAATGTGCACTTTTACAAAATTTTATTACAGTTAGTACTATCATAATAGTTGTCACTACGCGTATGATTCGACTTTCTCAAAAGAAGGGACATGCTGAAACAAAGCCCTCTTACGTAGGCGATGTCACATACCTGAAACACGCATAATTTAGAGTGCATAAAATTGATGTCGCGGTTTATTACACCACTTCTTGATCCCTTTAACGCTATGTCATCTGTGATTCAAATAGTTGCGTAACAAACTGCGCATAAATTAGAATTGAGGCCCAAACCTAACTTTTCACCTTCGCATTAATCGCATTATATTCACAAGAGCTTAACCCTCCGTCACATATCTTTTTTCAAACAAAATTTGCTTCAATTTAATTGCATAGACGCATGTGCACTCAGAGGACGCAAACAAAGCAATTTTAGTCATTGCGCGATAACAAGTTTTATAAATCATACTGCAGAACATTCAGTATAGCTCTGATTGTCAAACATATTTGTCTCTTTTATTAATTTATTATCCCTAAAGAGTCCCGGCGGGGTCATTATATAAGGAATGAGAGGAAGATTAGGAGATTAGAGGAGGATTAGAGGTTATAGTTTCAGACAACTTAAGAAACGGAGGGCGTAAAAGTATGTCTGCAATAATACTTAAACAACAAGCGAGCTGGTGATGATTCATGGTAATAAAACCCGAGACTCAGGAACACAGAAGGGGTCGTTGAGACGTTGTGTTGTGTTTGTCCCCTTCTGTGTTCCTGAGTCTCGGGTTTTATTATTATGAACATTATGTCCACGCTTCTTGTTACGTGATTCGCTCTTGAGTGAGTATCTCTGCTAATGCCACAATCCCATTGTCGGCGGAACATAATAGATACTCGCGTCTCTCTGGGCCCAGCGTTTCTCATATTGTCAGTTACTATAGTCGCTTTAACTCTCTTTCCCGTTTACCTCACGGTTGATTTAGTTTGCGAACAACAATGACTGTCACGCGCTAAACGAAAGGACATCAAATTTATTTCCTCGTGGAGATTTACAATCGAAACTGGGGTCACTCTGCTCACCCCGAGTTTATGCCCGTGTGCCGTCATTCTTATAAGCGCCCGCTTGCCTCCCCTGCCCTAGCAAATATCCTGCCACCCAAACACATATATCACATCCCCATAATCCGTCCACCAAATCCAAACTTCGCGCCTCACTGCGGGCCGCCACTCCATCTTCGAGGGCTGGCGTGAGAGACCGACATCGCAGAAGTGTGTCCAACGTAGCATTCCCGTCAATATACTGCGAACGAAAAAGCAAGTGGAAGAAATGCCACGACCGTTCCGTATTTTTCATCATCCACCGCTCGGCTCGCCCAGAGCTGAAAAAAGCCGAACGTTCCCCATCTAAGGGAGGGAGGTAATATAGCTTTATATCTGGAAAAAAAAAGGAGATAAAGAAGCCACGCGGCAGGCTTCCCCTTTATTACCGGCCTGCTCACAGAAGGGATAACTTTTGTTTTTATTCCTGAGCGCTCCCTTCCCACCCCATCTCATATTGCAGTATTTGTTTCTCCTTTCTAGACAATTTAATAGCTCTTTCTTTTTTCTCATTTCCTTCCCCCCCCCCCTCCCTTTCGTAGAAATCCAAGTTTCCGCCTTGCTTTACGAGAAGCACGCGACACCACTGAAGCGAGGCAAGAGCGCAAGTTGGTGCGCGGTGCCCAACGGCCATAAGAAAAGGGGTGGAAAGGTTTTTACTTTCCCCGTAAAGGCAACCTAGCTTCGACTTGGTCTGGTGCGTTGCTCCGTGATCTTCGAAGACTTGTCAATGAAGACTGCCTGTTGCACATAAAAGTGGGAGACCAAACGAGACGGCAGGATTAATTGAGATTATGCCTTCCTCTTGTCTGCCTTTCATCCCAACTCAGCTTCTGTTTCGATAGCCTGTTTTTCTCTTTCTGAGAAGACACAAATCCTTTGAACCAGACCTAAGTGTGTTTCCCACTGTGTCGGAACAAATTTCTTTATTCATTCGGAGCAAAATGATTTTTTCGTGTTTGTGCGGGTGTACCTGTCCGGCAGAGAATCGACTTGTATTACCCAAACTAGTAAGAAGGAACCAGAAACTAGAGTGAAAGGGACGCGGAGGCAAGGAAGGAATCCTGGTTGTAGCCGCAGTTAAGCTTCTAACGGGGGCGGTCGAGAGAAGAAGAGAGAAGGCAAGAAGTTGTGCTGATAATTCCAACTTAGAAAAGACTTTAGGAGCAGGGTATAGCCATAATCTCCTAATATTCGTGCTGGCTGTGCTTTGCTTTTGTTGTCCCCAAAAACCCGGCTACTTCTCCACTGTTCTTGGTATGCGGGACATATGAGAAACTAAGGAAGGATTGCGCCTGGGCGGTTTGATTGTTCCTGTCGTTTTGTCCTGTGATAAAGGTGGTGCTCTCTTGCGGCTGCTCTTATTGCAGCTCTCACGGTCGCTCACGTCCCAGCGGCAGATTAATGGCTCGACCACAGACTGAGATTTTATCTGCTCTTCTATTATCAGGTAGGAACTCGGTTCACGCGTCTCCCTTTTGTTCTGGCCTTTTTGTGCGCCAAGGGATCGCAGAGGATCAGCTTTACGCCATCCCCCTTTTGGATCACGCGTGGAGGAATGAATCCGCTTGGCGATGCCAAGTATATCAAACTGAGTAACTTTGTGTGTGCGTGGCTGTGTAGGATTATTAGATGGATTTTCACTCTATGGGTTCTCCTGTTCAGATGAACAAAAGGCATCGGGAAACCAATGTTACCAAGATCAAACAAATGATCTTGGTTACATTGATGTTAATGTGGGTGAACATTTATTTAAAGTAGCCTGTATTCATTGGTTCGCACAAAGTGCGAGTTGCCCCCTAGGTAGCTCGCTCTCTATGACAGACAAAGAATGCATAAAATAACGCTCATGATGTAGCACAAAACACTAATTCAGTTATGTGTTCTGAACACTAAGTAAATGAAGCAGGCGTAATTACTGCAGGCAAACTGCACATCAGATATCATGGAGGTGGAGTGTTCCACCATCTCAGGGGTTCTTTTGGAGCGCCAATATGAGTTGAAATTGAAACAAAAAACACAGCAAAACACATACCACTGTACGAATTAGACTTGAGTTTGAGTTATGCGTAAGCAATGCATCCATTCAATATAAATATTGAACATATTTATGTTTCCGCTATATATCCGAAACAACCGACAGCAGCATCAAACTTGGAATTTCGCTTGTGGTCTAGAATTGCCATTTTAAGGCACTGCATTCAAGATGTGGGAAAAATTAACCTGAAAACGATCATGATTATTATATAATCTTTGCTTCATTGTTCGTTATCTCTTCAACTACAAAAAAAAAAAACACTACTGTGATGAATTATATCTGAGAGACGCTGATTCATTCTGTTTCTTGCCCTCTCCCGAACCAGCGCGTTAGATTGTTCCTCCGCCAAGGTACGTAGCAATCACAATAGACCACAATCATGGAAGGTCAACTTGACGGCTATTTTTAATTTGCGTTGGTCACCGTGACGGAGGTCGCAGCTATACAACTGTGACTGGATGTGGTAAAGCTTTAAAATGTGCGACTGACCGTCATAGTTGTATCTCTCAAAAGTGCTAAGACAGCCATTTTATATCGATAACAAAAAATCAGTTTATATAATCTCTTTAATGTTTCGAAAATATCGATCGCGTTGATAATGAATAAAATTAGTATGCAAGTCTTCACCGCCTCATTTTGGTTCCACAAAACTTTTTTATAAACAGACTGAGGCGCAGTACCTCTACACAAGTTTTGATTTAGAGCAAAACCTTCAAATCGTTATAACCCGCTTATTTGGAAATATCCAGATATAAACCCAACGCGAAAGGTAGTGTGCCTCTGGAAAAAAAAAAAACATTGCCCTAATTCTAATTGTAGATCAAAAGTAAAGTAAATATTTATAAAAAAAAAATACTGGACTAAATTTAGGTGTGTTATTTAACATGTGCCCAGATACACTTCCCTGGTGCAGCCATTTTATTTAGACTCAGCTAAACTGCTATGCTCGAGCATAAAGCTGGAAAGCGCAAGCGTTTAAAACATCAATTTCACTACCTATTCGTGTAAGGGTTTTAAATAAAATTAAAAAGTATTATTTACTTTTGTCATCGTACCTACACAGCACATAAGGAAATGGTACGTTATGAACGTTTCCTTTATGATAATTTCGTCTATCCTTTTTTTATGACGACACACAGCTTAAAGCTCTGGAGGAAACATTTATCAACCTGCACGCCGGTAAAATGTTCTAGTATTCAAACTGGCATAAGAGGGAGGGAACCGAATCCAAGATTCCATGGTTTCTAGAGGGATCCCTTGGATTATACCCAGGATCCTTCTGGATCCTTGGTTTGGTCCTTAAAGCCAAAGGTAGTTGGTTACAAAAACGCAGGGCTTCTGCTTCTGAGTTCTTCTGCAAAGTAAGCTGACAGTCAGATAGCCCTCAAGAAACGTCACAAAGAAGCATTTGTTGAACGATCGCATGTAACCCGATGGGAAATTCATTTTTACAATTAAACCTAACACTTGTTGTAATGCTCAGGCCGTATGTGCTCGGAGGCACTTCAGACAGCAACTGCGAATGAAGTACACGGAACAAATATATTGAGCGAAATTCGAATTGCAGAACCTGCAAACATTTAAGAAAGAAAAAAATAATTCTGCAAAGTAGCACTTTGATGACTGTAAGCACAAAGGGTTCTTTACTTCTGGGTTACGCTTTCATAGCGTGTTCGTGTCTTGCAGAGTGGCATACCATTTAAACGCATAAGCCGTTCTCATGGTTAATGTGAATATATTTGTTGTTATTTTTAAGCCTTTGGTGTAGACTGTAGACTGGTTTGAGGAATTATATAGTCAAATAATAAGCAAGTAAAAATTTACTTCCGGTGCTTCTTTGTTTTGATTAAAATACTTACAGAGCAATGATGTCTGTGCGATGCAAAAGCCACATCATTTTTTCAAATCCATGTGTCCCATAACCGTAAGGCATCCTGCTGTGATCTCCCCAGTGTGTGGACAAGGAGGTCGGGTTAAGAGCACACCCGGAAGATGCTGCGAAATTTATTATCAGCCAGATGAAGGCCTAATATGGTTCCTTTAACGGATTCCCGAATCGGAGGTTGCTTTACTTATAAGACAGAGTTACCAGGCGTTTCTTAAACTTGAAGAGCACAGCACTTTCGTCCTCAGAAAACGAACGTTGCTTCTCGTCGCAAGGCAGCCCAATTGTTTTTTTCAAGACTTCAAACGTTTGAACTGCACGCACCAGCAGCAAAATTGCGGCGCCCAGTGGCCGTACTTGTAAACGAGTATCCCATAAGAAAATGGTCTATGGACGTTTATGGAAAATCCTATGGCGTGCTATCACCTTCTATAGCCCTCTATGGTCAGCCATAAGAAACCATAAAACACGCTATAGACACCTATAGAAAAATCTATGTCTTCAAAGCTATAGAATCTTGACCATTCTGATTTCTATTGCTGGCTAAAGAATAATTTATGGCCATGCAGCTATAGACTCGCGACTATTCAATATCCTTTAGCGAGCTATAGAAATATGTATGTCCTTAATGCTATAGATTCGCGACTATTGAATGTGCTTTAGCCGGCTATAGACTGGTGTATGTCCTTAAATCTATAGACTCGCGACCATTGAATTTTCTTTAGCAGATTCTATACTGTTTTATGTCACCAAAGCTATAGGCCTCCGACCTTTCAATGTGCTTAAGCCGGCTATAGAGTGGTGTATGTCCCTAAATCTATAGACTCGCGACCATTGAATTTTCTTTAGCCGTCTCTATAGTGTTTTATGTCACCAAAGCTATAGGCCCCCGACCTTTCAATGTGCTTTAGCCGCCTATAGAGTGGTGTATGTCCTTAAACCTATAGAATTGCGACCATTGAATTTTCTTCAGCCGACTCAATAGTGGTCTATGTCACCAAAGCCATAGCCTCCAACCTTTCAATGTGCTTTAGCCGGCTATAGAGGAATGTATGTCTCTCGAGCTATAGACTCGTGACCATTCAATTTTTTTTAGCCGGCTCAAGGGTGTTTTATATTGCTTAGGCTATAGGCCCGCGACCTTTTCTCTTTTACTGCAGATGTAGGAAAGTGGAAGACAGTCATTCATGCTCTCGATCGGGGAGAGAATTTTCTTAAGCCAGGTTAACGGGCCGTACGTCGCCGCGGCTATACGCCCGCGATCACAATAGCGTCCGTAGCTGCCTATAGGACTATTGCAGTTTTGCCGGCTGCTTTCCCTGCGCATTGCCTTATTTCGGCGTCGACGTCATGTCAATTTTCCGTTTTTTTAGCTCTAATTATTTGTCTTTTCCAGTGCATTTTGTAAGTATATGTATCTCGTAGCGCGCCTTCTACTTTGTCCGTGTCCCTGCCATGTTTGTATTTCTTTCTGCCTGCTGTATTAAATATATTTAATGTTTTTTGTTTATATTTCGTCGTTCTCGACGCTGCGTCAACGAGCATAAAGCCGCTGCTTACGCCACTACAGAGGTGAGCTCTACTCTTGTCACGACGGTCTATCGCTCTATAAAGTCCTCTATTGGACTCGAATAAAGTCTCGAGAGGGCTGTTTCGAATGCCGGTGCACATGTCATCAGTGTAGGTACAGCAACGACGTAGCAATCGCGACGCGACAGCCGAGTGCGCCTCGATCTGGTCGGCCGCGCTCGCTCTGTGGAAATGTAAGCTTGGGACTCTCGAGCAGCGTTAGTTTACTGAAGATGCAAGACGCTACTTTGTCGTCGCGAATCCTTTGCCCTTCGAATGGCTGCGAAGCCGTTCCAGCTCCCGGCGTACCCTACGCAGCGTCATCTTAACAACCGTTCGCACAGCATCGGAACCTTCCGTCGGCGAGCGCCGGCCGTTCGTCGTCGTGGGGATCATGTTCGCGGGAGTTCATGTTCGCGGGGGTGCATAAAATGCTCCCATTCAAGTCGCGACGATAAATCGTCGGCGCTCGCAGATTGCCAATAGGCTCTAGAAAGATTGCGATGCTGCGCGGGCGGTCGCTGACAGGCGCTGCTGCCTAGGGTACGCCGAGCACTGGAACGTTTTCGCCGGCGTTCGCAGGGCAAAGATTCTCAACGACAAAGCAGCGTCCTGCATCATCAGCAAGCTAACGCTGCTCGAGAGTCCGACGCTCACATTTTATCAGAGCGAACGCGGACAGCCAGATCGAGGCGCAGTCGTCTCTCGCTTCGCGATTGCTGCGTCGTTGCTCTGACTAAACAATTGACACAGTTATCTCGAGACTTCATGGGCGTTAAATAGACGCGTCTGTAGCGCCATAGAGTGTCGTGAAAATAGAAAAGCTCACCCCGGCAGGGGCGTAAGCAGCGGTGCAATGTTCGTCGACGCCGTGTCGAGAACGGCGAAATATACAAAAAAACACAAGTTAACAGCCGAAAAAAAAAAATTAATATCGTTAGGCACGCGCTACCTTAGGTGCGTCCTATTATCTCTCAGTTCCGCGAATTCCACAAATCAGCAAGCGCTGTGGCTAATTTTTCTTCTTTTTCTTTAAATTATGAGACATTAAAGTCGTTGGAGCTTCTTGGAGCACACAGCCCCACCATGTGTCATCGTGGTGCGCAGAGATTGTAATTGATGACAGTGCTATAGACTGAATTTACGGATGAAGAACGTATTACGGCAAAAAAAAATTTTTTAAACCATGCAATCAGAAATGCCACAACGATGCAAAGATTTCCAAAATTGAAGTTCAAAAATGCAAACAGGACAGTGAAAAAAAAAAAAAAAATATATATATATATATATATATATATATATATATATATATATATATATATATATATATATATTTGTGGACATCCTGCGCAAAAAAAGCATTCGCCATTAATTCTTCATTTTAAATTATAATGTGGGTTACACGGCGTAAAATATGGTTTCTTCAAACCTGCACAGTTTTGGGTCACTTCTGGGAAGTGCAGCTTTGGAAGTCCAAAAGCTGGCCTTCATGGAGCTGTCCTGTTCACTCGGTAGTGACAGCAGAGTAGACGCTATGCGTGGTTGAGGCCAATCGAGTCTCCGGTTAGGGTCACGTGACAACAGTCTCGAAGCTGGTGATAGCGCTGAACACGGCACCTGCCTTAAGCCCAAGGCCACACATAGCATCCACTGCACTATCAACTTTGGGTCGAACTGTCAACAGGATATAAGTGACACATTCTCTCGTTGTGTTCATTGTTGGTGCGCCCCTGAAGATTAGTCTTTGTGATCGCACCCCCGTTCTGGCCTTGAAGGAGCTCTGCTTTTCAACTCCTCTGTTTTCTCTCTCTCCCTAAGCTGAAAGCATTTTAGAAGGTGCGCACTCGGCGGACCAATAAACGATAGACTTTTCATCGCTTAACCCCGCTCTCTGTGCGCATGTAACCGAAGGAGCGTGATCACGTGGTTTGACGGATGACGCATTAGCCGTTGCCAATCCCGGAATGCCTGCTTGCGGACCTAGTTTCGCGTGTCGTGGGGCCCGCGGGGCTGCGGTGAATTTCGCTTCTATGGTAAAGGGTATCTCGGTCGAAACGTCCTACCCGTATGTCGGCAACAAGCGATTTCTTCAAAGAAGCCCAAGACATTCTTGTGATACGTTCAGTGCTCGGTTCGGCAAATGACAGCTTGTGCTACATTGTTGTGAATCTTCACGGACCCCTTCCCTCTCGGTTTTGTGTTTGAGTGGTTTTTCTGCTGTGCTCGTGTCGACAATCTCGGATTACATCTTTCAAGTTCGGTATTTTCAACGTAAGTGCGCTGCAACCTACTCGCCGACAATTGACCGTTCTGTAGTGTCTATCTCCTGGCAGTGCCTATCTTCTGACAGCTGGGAGAATAATTTCCCCAAAATTCTACCGCAGTCGCCTGCCTTTAGCTGTCTGAAATCATGTGAAAATTGCAGTTAGAATACTGACTTTCGTTTTCTCCCTGCGTTTTGTGAAACCACGTTTCATGGACACCTTTTCGGGGATACACGTTTCCTGGACACACGTTTAATCGACACTCGTTACGCGAATTGCACGCTGCAGGGACATTTTGTCGCTTTTCCTCAGGCGCGTGCTCACCGATTCAGCCCACCCGTTCACGCCACTTCTTGGCGTGTCTGCAGCAACTTATTACAAAAAAAAAGACATTTTGAGTTGTTTGTAAACATCACCTGTTGATGAAACGATCTGTCGATGAAACGTAGTTCGATGAACTGATGGCAGCGACAATGAGTGACGACTGGCAGTAGCATTTCGGGGGGGGGGGGGGGGGGGGAATTCGGCTGGGAAACTAGACACTACCCAGGCATTGCCTTCGGTTCTTGTTTGCTTTGCAATATTCTCAGTTGTATGACAGCTTAGTAATACCTCTTTACATATTACAGATTGCTTTGTTTGTGCTTGTCTACAGGATGGGCTGTGTGTAATAAACTTCTAGGAGATTTGAAAACAATTCCTTGTGTCTGTTTACCTGTGCTTTTGCAAACACCTGGGTGAGTGCATTTGCTTTTTGTTGTTGTTTTTTTGTTGAAATGTTAGCTCTCTGTTTTAAATGGGGTTATGAGTTCGACACGTCTTACAAGATTTTTTGTTTAAAGATGTACAGTGAAAACAAATAATTTGTTTCACATTTCATGCGATTGCGGTAAAAAGAAAAACAGGCAGCTATAGCACGATGGTAAAGAGACCCATAAGACGAGCTCTAGAAGAAGCCATAGCAAACCCTACAAAGAGCAATAGGCGCTAAAGAAACCATAGAAAAAGCCATAGGCTGCTATAGCACGGTGTCTAAAAAGATCTATAGTGTGAGCCATAGAGATCTCTGTAGCAGACCATACAAGAAGCTACGGGCGGCTAAAGGAACCATAGGAAATGCCCTAGGCACCTGTAGCAGGATGGGTATAGAGAACCATAGGACGAACTATAGAATGAGCTATAGCGGACCATACAAAGAGCTATAGGCGGCTAAAGAAACCATAGGAAAAGCCATAGGCTGCTATAGCACAATTTCTAAAAAGATCCATAGAGTGAGCCATAGAGATCTCTATAGCAGACCATACAAGAAGCTATAGACGGCTAAAGGAACCATAGGAAATACCGTAGGCAGCTGTAGCCCGACGAGTATAGAGAACCATAGGACAAGCTATAGAATGAGCTATAGCGGACTATACAAAGAGCAATAGGCGGCTAAAGAAACCATAGGAAAAGGCATAGGCAGCTATAGCACGGTGTCTAAAAAGATCCATAGAGTAAGCCATAGAGGTCTCTATAACACACCATACAAGTAGCCATAGGCGGCTAAAGGAACCATAAGAAATACCATAGGCAGCTGTAGCACGATGGCTATAAAGAACCATAGGACAAACTATAGAATGAGCTATAGCGGACCATACAAAGAGCAATAGGTGGCTAAAGAAACCATAGGAAAAGCCATAGGCAGCTATAGCACGGTGTCTAAAAAGATCCATAAAGTAAGCCATAGAGATCTCTATAGCAGACCTTACAAGAAGCTATAGACGGCCAAAGGAACCAAAAGAAAAGCCATAGGCGGCAATAGCATCCTTTCTAAAGAGACCCATAGATTAAGCCATACAAAATTCGATGGCGAAATTTCTATTGAAAAAGCTATAGACAACCATAGGGGAGACCATAGGAAAAGCTTTAGACAGCCATAGAAGCGGCTATAGCTAATTGGGGCAATTTGCTATAGCCGGCTATACAAAGGATTTTCTATAGCCAACCATAGACCATTTTTGTATGGGATAGACTGCGTTTGCGTGTCAGGTGATCCATACTGAGTTTTTCACCTAAAATTGTGCCTACAGCAAATAACCTATCTCGTTGTGAAAGTCGCCGCTCGTATAGACATCGAACAAACAATTGCTTGGCTAGACATTTCTCTACTAATGTACAGCTCATAAAACATTTGCAACTATATTTTAACCGGAGCAAGAAGTGAATGTACGCATATGATATAACACCCTACAACTGCATATATGCATAATCTTTTAGTTTTATCAACAAAAATAAAATATACATAGTCCAAACTCAAAATACAAATATCTTGAGTTTGAAATACGTCTCAAAATACGCTTTACTAGTTTGAGCCACTACCCTTATGTTATCGTGGACACGCCATTTATTAACGACACCCTAAATTTAACATAAACAAATTTCCGTATATAGAGCCCTAGACAGGCACAAGAAAATAAAATCCGGCTAGCAACCTCAACTTAAAACATAAATCAGAGTGGCAATCTCTTCTTTAGATGTGCGCTGTGTTTGCTCTAAACGCTGTTAGATGGAAGTTTGGCCAGAAAACTGCATGCAACCGAGAATAACTCATAGATACACAGTGAACGACAAAGTAAGCAAGCAGTGTACTTTCTACCAATCGCCCCACTTATCTGAGAGAGACAGGTCGTTACAGCCTGCGACACACATGTACGCGCCATTAACACTTCCTTAAAATCTGACAGACATCCCCTCTTCCTACGCCTCACACCTCATTTATGCTCCCTGCGGGCGCTAAAATTGATCATGTGCACACTAAACAGGCGCGAATACATTGATGTGAACCACCCATTCGCGCAACAATAACTGGTGAATACGATGTTATTTGTGTCTAGAACGCGTTCGTCGCGCAAAGGATGTGAATATGACTGACGACGCTGAACTTTTAATCTGATTTTCTATACTGCATTTTACCCCCAAGACTTCAGTCAAAAGTACGCACTTTGGCGTAGCGTCACTTATTCCCTCTTTCATGAGGTGAATTAAGAGATATGTATGATGCATGTGCGTTTAAGATCTATTATTTGATACTTTATAGAAACTTATCAAGTTCAAACGCATCAGCACCTTTTTTTTACTTCTGACAACGAAATTCTGCATGAATTACGAACATTGCGCAGCACATGAACTATGCAACTCATTTCTTTTTCATTCTTCGAGGCATCGGGACATTAATCTGCAGTTTTCTTTTTCAACTAATATTCGGCGTCCATTATGAATGATAAGTTATAAATATAAGCTAAATGTCTTCTAAAAAACAACGTATTACATGCCATCAGGGGGTAGAAGCTGAGCTAGTTGGTGGTACATATTACAACGGTTAAACCAGCTGAACCACGAAAATAGGGAGAAAGGAGTGAAGACAGGCTATCGCTGGACTACCAACTATTTAATACTGATCCTTCGTTTTCTTCTCTTTATTTCCTGGCGTTGTGGCTACCTTCTCGGAACTTATTCCATCATTTAATGTTATTGCTCCTCTATTATTGCCTTCATTTTCTTGCTACTTGATCTTTCTGTGCCATCTCGGATACTGGGGAGGCCAACAACACCGGCACTTGCAACACCAAGCATAAGAATAAGTACGTCCAATGCGAAAAGGGAGTAGTTTACAACATACCACTGTCATGTGGGATGTGTATATTGGACAAACGGGAAGGTGCGTGAACGATCGAGCACGTGAGCATGCAGCAAACATAAGAGCCCTAACAGGGCCGGGGCATTTAGCTGCTCATTGTCGAGCGTGCACGTGCGAGGCAAAGCTCGAAATGGGAACCATCTTGGCTCACCACAAAGACCAGCTCGCCCGGGAGATACTTGAGGCCTTGGCCATCGAAGATAAAGAAGAAAACTGCGTTAGTTCACCATCTATTGCCCTACAGGCAAGCGAAAAAAGATTCCTTCGGCAAACCAGTATCCGAGATGGAACAGAAAGATCAAGTAGCAAGAAAATGAAGGCAATAATAGAGGCGCAATAACATTAAATGATGGAATAAGTTCCGAGAAGGTAGCCACAACGCCAGGAGATAAAGAGAAGAAAACGAAGGATCAGTATTAAATAGTTGGTAGTCCAGCGATAGCCTGTCTTCACTCCTTTCTCCCTATTTTCGTGGTTCAGCTGGTTTAACCGTTGTAATATATACCACCAACTAGCTCAGCTTCTACCCCCTGTTAGTTATCTTTCTAGTTATTTGAGCACGCCTAGTCTTAATTTCAACCTTCTGAAACCGGAGGCCCTATGCTTTTGTATTGCAACTTCCATCTGCCAAGCAAGACTGCTCTCTCGGAGCATACAAAAGAAGATCCTCCTGGTTGAAGTGCAATCCTTCTTTGGAGCGGTAAAGCCATCCCAGGGGCACGCTCAACGAGTGTCCAAGATCCTCAGGTCCAAAAGTGGCGGCAGGTCCGCCTCTTTACCGATGTTCTGCGACCTAGGTGTCCTACCTACAACTGTTTTCCAACCACATCGCAATGACAAGGTATACGACGGAGAACCTATGGATTCAAAGTTTCCTCCCTATCTGGCGTCACCTCTTGGCAACACATCGACTAGCCAAGGAACTTGAGAAGAAGCATCCGATCCAGGTGATCGGGAATGTAGAGATTTCCACAACAGCAAGACAGGTGCTGGAAAAAGGGCCTAAGTTCGCCATAGCTCCCAAGCTCGAGAGGGTGGACAACGTTGCTCTCGTAAGGAAGATAGCCGCCAAGGCCCCCCAAGAGAAAGGCCCTCAAATCATAGATGAGGGCATCCAAGCCTTTGAAAACCTCAAACACAAGGGAAAGGCAAAGGTGAGCTTCAGATCTACCATTCAAGAGTTACGAAGGAAAGACCTTAAACTTTGCGCCTCGGACAAAGAAGGAGGTTTTGTGGTTCTGAATTCAAACATCTATGAAGAAAAGGCCCAACAAGCGATTAATAAGAATTTCATCAAGGTAGACGATAAACGGGCAAAAGCAGCCAAAAGAACCATCATTGACCTGTTCGAACAAAATCAAGCCAGCCTTTGCACCAAGATCAAAGGAGCGGCAAATGGCCAGCTTTCGGTGTTTTTCTCCGCCAAAACTTACAAGGAGGGCATTCCTTTTCGGGCCATAGTCTCCGAAAGGACAACGTGGCAAGCATGTGTTTCCAGGTTTTTGGCACAACATCTCTCAAAAATACATATTGAGGATCCATTCCGGATTCCCAACTCAGAGCAAGTAATAACTTATCTTGAAGAAAAAGGAAGTAGAATTGTCTCGGGGTTTTCCCTGGACGTACAGGACATGTACTACTCCATCCCTCAAGCAAGGCTGCTGCACGTCCTCAGAGATACCATTGAAAATCAAGGCCTTGCGAAGTTCCAAAATGGAGCAGGTGTTAGCGTAGATACCTTCTTGGAGGTTTTAAGGGTTTACCTTTCCGCAACGGTAGTGACTTACCAAGATCAGCACTTTGTCCAGAAGAGTGGAGTGTGTATCGGGTCCAAAGTGGCACCCTATTTGTGTGACGTCTTTTTAGGCGCGTCTGGGGTTGCTATACAACAAGCTTTGAAAGATCCACGGGTTGCAGTTATTTTTCGGTATGTTGATGACTTTCTTATTTTATGTACCTCCGAAGTTGATGAAACATCAGACGGATGCCTTAACACCACTCTTAGAGATTTTCAAGCAAATTGCATGGGCCTCACCTTTACATACGAGCTTCCCGCTGATAAGTGTATCAGTTTTCTGGATTTGGCCTTGGACTTCCAAAATGAACACGTTTGTTGGAGATACGAAACGCGATCGGGGAAAGGGTTCCTTCCCTTTGACTCTGAACATTCGAAAAATGTAAAGCAAGGGGTCGCCACCACAGCTCTCACAGCTAGCCTCAGGAAAACGTGTTCACATCAGATGGGAAGAAGCTTCGAGACCCAAATCTCCAGACTTCATGAGGCCGGATATCCGAGACCCTTCTTAGCCTCCATCTGTGAAAAACTCTGCCAAAACATCAAGAGATCCAGCCGAGAGGATGACTCTTACACACGAAAGAAGGTTCCTAGATCACCTTTCGCGGTGGTTCCGTATATTCATGGTGTCACCCATAGGCTCAAAAAGATCGCCACAAGGTAGGGCGTCAAAGTAGTGTGCTCGGCACCCAACAAGGGGTATGCCATGTGCCGGAAGGTTAATCTAGGGGAGGCCAACAACACCGGCACTTGCAACACCAAGCATAAGAATAAGTACGTCCAATGCGAAAAGGGAGTAGTTTACAACATACCACTGTCATGTGGGCGTGTGTATATTGGACAAACGGGAAGGTGCGTGAACGATCGAGCACGTGAGCATGCAGCAAACATAAGAGCCCTAACAGGGCCGGGGCATTTAGCTGCTCATTGTCGAGCGTGCACGTGCGAGGCAAAGCTCGAAATGGGAACCATCTTGGCTCACCACAAAGACCAGCTCGCCCGGGAGATACTTGAGGCCTTGGCCATCGAAGATAAAGAAGAAAACTGCGTTAGTTCACCATCTATTGCCCTACAGGCAAGCGAAAAAAGATTCCTTCGGCAAACCAGTATCCGAGATGGCACAGAAAGATCAAGTAGCAAGAAAATGAAGGCAATAATAGAGGAGCAATAACATTAAATGATGGAATAAGTTCCGAGAAGGTAGCCACAACGCCAGGAGATAAAGAGAAGAAAACGAAGGATCAGTATTAAATAGTTGGTAGTCCAGCGATAGCCTGTCTTCACTCTTTTCTCCCTATTTTCGTGGTTCAGCTGGTTTAACCGTTGTAATACATGCAATCCTCGAGAGAAAAGAAATCAATCTTTTTTATAAGTTCGGGAGTTATGATATTATTATGTGAGTGAAATTATAAGAGATTTTTCATCTAAAGCTTACTTATGCATCCAACTACGAAAGGTCAGTTACGGATAAAAGACCGTTAAGAGATTACAAATGTTCTGTATTATATTCTGATTTAGCTTTCAATCCCAAAGGGCTCAACAGCTGGCAGTCGGGTTTTATAAATATAGAAAGAAGAACGCAGGGAGGGGGGCATTTTTAGGTTTAGATTTAGATCTATTTATGGTGCTCCCAAACAGCTTAAAGGCCTAGATAGGTTACACATACACATAGTCTATAACTATAACCATCGTCTATAACAAAAGCTTTTGACCCGCAAGATAGATAGTGCCATGCCACGCTCATCGTATCTTGCAAACGGGTATAAGCTTGTGAAAATGAGCCGCCACTCTCCCAGCAAGGTGCTGCGCCTCCTGTTTCGCACCATCGCTGTTTCTCGTAGCTGTTTCTCACCATCGCACATTCTCGTTCCGATTATATCAAATAAGACTACACAAATCTTCAAACAATTTAGAAGATGGTTTCATGCAAGTATCAAAACTACATTAAATACGAAGCAAAATAAAAAAAAAATATTATATTGTCCTGCTGTTGATATAATTTAATCTGTCCGATTCTCCTCAATAAAAAAAAACATATAATGAAGCCGCGTTTCGGCCTTTATTCAAGCATGAAAAAAAAAAAATTCTGTCAACAAAAAAATAGCTATTTTTTGCCAACAAAGTTTCTACCGAAACCCAACTCAATGCTAAAACTTACCTAAAGCTATTCTTCCATCAGATAACTATATACATCAAGGCAATCTTCTTCCCCGAGACCTGATGAAACTTAGCACACGAGTAGTGCTGCCACTCATAGCCTCAGAGAAGTTTCTAGGGAATGCCTGGATTTACAGCTAACCTTGGTGAGAGCCCCCGGCTCACACACTGTGACACCGAATTCGAGACATTATTCGTTTGAATGGCACCTGCAGCTGAAATCCTTTTTTTCTGTTATTACACGCAAGAGAAGCGCTGTTTTCTAAGGTACACACGTCAAAAATTTTTCAATAACCCGGTTGCCTTCAAAGCCCACTCTCAAACGCTTCGGGACGCAGCCTACAAACACAAAAAAGTAAAATAAGACGTACACACGGCCTCAACTCCGGGCTTGAGGGCGGTTGTTCAAGCCCGCACACTTCAGCGTATTCACGTCGCCCCTGACAACAAATCCGCGAGTCACAACGATATTGAAAGTGCACTGGTGCAGTGGTTTCGTTTTTTTTTATACATTGCGGTATTTTTTTATTTTATACTGCTTTGTAATACTGCCTTGCTGGTTTATTTGAATAGCTTGTTTTCAGGTGTTTGTATTTTAGATGCCAACTTTTCTTTAGAATTTTTTTTCAAGACAGTTTCTGGAATCAGCGTCTTTCCCTGCTTGCGTCCATACATTAAAAAACTCGAGATTAAGATAAACTCTGAAAGGACTCGTATTCGACTACTCGATATCCAATTGTGAAAGGGGAGACCGAAGGATAAAGTGAGCGCAAGGAAGAGCTAATGGCGACGAGGATGAACGTGTCTGCCTGGGCCAAGAATAAAGCGAAGGCTCCCCTTGAAAGAGCCACGACGCTCTCTGTGCTCGCGTCCTTTGTCTGAACGAAAGGTTCGACAATGTTTCCCCTTGTGGAGCACTCTAATCTCTCCCGGGGCCTTTTCGCGGAATCCCGCGGGTCCGAAATAACATCCGCATTTTCTGCCAACCCGAGAAATATTTGGAGACCGAAAGCGCGGTTTGTCTGGTTGGGATTCCCGACCTACACTGCCAGAACGAAGAACAGGCGAGACTGCTCCCAAACTTTACAAGAGCATAAATCAACAACATGGGTGCAACGACCTCTCCTAAATAAAGAACCTTGCACAAAAGTTGTAAAAGACCGTTTAAGATCTCCCTATATAGTAGTTTTTTTTAAACTAAAAGAAATAAAAATAACAAAACATTAAATCGGAAAAAACGTTATTTTTCAACTTGTCACATTTTTGTTTTGTGTAGTCAAATATTCTACTGCTTAACAGCAACGAATTCTGATGTAAAATTAGACAAGCAGACTTAATTTCTTTATTTCGTATTTATGGTAGCGTGGAGCTTTTCTCTTTAATAATGTTATTTAACAAAAATTTAACACATAGCTGCATCCTAGGGGCAGCTAAAAACGTCTTAGTGCACAAAACAGCTTCTTTAATATTTATTTGTTTCTAATCAATCCACGTGGTAAAACGCGCAAAATAACTACTTTTCTGTAAAAAAAAAAAAAAGACGTTGCGCCCGCAATTTTTAAAAATGGTGACGGCTTGCTTACACATCCCGCTTATTTTTGTCAGCAAATTGACTTAATCCTTTGTTGCATAGTGGCCACTACAGTGGACAAAGTAAATGTTTTTTTTAATGAATTGCCAGGCGACATAATACTCGTACGCATGGTGTCCACTTCAGTGGACATATATGTTTTCGATTGCCACTCATAGGTGGCGCCACAATTCCACTGGTGTTGACATATTCAGCATTCAAGATGGCAGCTTCCACAATTTCCAGATAAAGCACGAGCATCCTCGCAAAAGCGTCGTAAACTGTTGCAAAACCTTAGTACCCCTCTGCTAAACATTTTCATGCCTTCGAGTAAGTCTTGAGGTGTAATCTTTATAAATATGAGTGTCCAATAAGTCTTCATTGTTCAGTAAGTGATCTATTTGTGGCTTGTCCACTCTGATGGACACCATGAACAGCAGCATTACGGGGCCATGAGCAATGCACAAATTGTATTTGGTCAGCAGCGCTTTAAATGTGCTGGAATGGTCCCATTTTCTGTTGTAATGAATAATGCGCCATAAGTCTACATATTCCAAGAAAGAAATACTATATTTTGTTATTTTGTTTAGAGACAAATGATCAGGTACCAAATCACCTTTGAGAGAAGCAGATATCGATGCTTTATAGGATATTCCACTATCTGACTCAGAAATCAGTGTCCTACTTGAAGATGGACTGCCGTCAGGAAGTGATGATGATCTTTAAGAGAGAGAGAGAGAGGATGATGACATTGATTATGCCATAGTGGATGATCAAGGCAGGTGTGATGATTGCTGGGAAGATGCCAGCCAAATTGATGACAGTGATGAAGAGAATCGTGACACGGGACCCCAGGCTCCACCACCAAGAAAAAGACGTTGAGTTTTTAAAGAAAAATACCAAAGTTATGGTCATGGGACGAAAGGGATCTTGCGCCCCTAGTGCATGCTGTCTACTGTAGTGGAACGTTCTGTAATTAATAAACTACACATCTCAAAGCTAAGAAAAAAAAATCCTGGGTCTCAACTCAATACCAATAGTTGCAAAAACGCAAAATTTTATGATTTGCATGGACGCTTTTGAAGTATGCAACAAAGGATTAAAATGTTAATGGCGTTAATGTGTTTTAAAACCGGCTAGAATAAGTCGTCAAATTTGATATACAGAGAAACAGTGCCATACATTTTGTCCTTTTACACTCTACCATCAGGAAGCAGCTGACAGTGTATCCATTTGCCTGCATTGCGCGTGGGCTCTTATTGTAGAATGAAAATGCTGTTGCAATAAAGACAAAAAATGGGAGACTGCATTCTTTCGTCTGCATGTTCGAGGTTGCTAAACACAAGTGGTGCCTTTCTGTCATGCGTTATGATTTTTTTTTTATATTCATCACAGTGCGAAGCCTAAAGGGTTTTAGTAGTCTAACCTTAGTACATTCGATTATGTTCAAATCCAATTTAACTGGTCTTTCTTTCTAGTTTCGAAATATTTATTTTTTATTGTACATGATGCCCATGAAGGACGCACGTTTGTTATATTTCGAATACTCGTTCCATGCAGTCATCTTGGAGTCAGGGTAGCATTTTTACTGCGGAAAAACTAGACAATAAAACCTACTTGTCGTTTTTAACAAACTTTCTTCAGCGTCTCCGAATTGCTTTTTTTTTCTTCCAAGTTCAAACAGCAGCCCTCCCTTCTCCTCAATGTATGATGGAACTAAACTGACAATTTGATAAATAGCCTAGCCCTTCATCTGACTCGAATTAGCCGGGGGTGCGATGGCAATACAGAAAACAGTCTGGTTGGCAAACTACCAGATTATTCAAGCTGGAGCCGAATCTGGTACCAACGAGTTGCCCGTGTTCACCGCAAATGCGCCTCTCGAACATCACGCAGTCAGCCGTTGACCATGCGAGCAACCTCGCCGAAGAACTCGCAGAAGAATCTCTCTGAAAATAACCCCCCAAATGCGTCATAAAACAGAAAGAACATTCGGATATTCCGGAAAACTTGGTCCCTTAAACTGATGGTCCGTTGGAACGAGCTCCCGCATTACAGCAAGATACACTTTTACAGCTCACCTAAGAATTTACTTCCACGGCACCCGGCATTTCCTCCTCCAGAAAAGATTGTCTCACAAAAGAAAAAAAAAGATTACTTTGGATTATTTTTTTGTCTTAAGTGCAAAGGTATCGCGCAGTGTCGGTCTCATCCATGTTGCTTACCAACAGGAACCTTGCCGCGACGTGTAGTTACAAGAGACTACAATCAGGCGGTTTGAGGTAAAGACGAGGCGCAAGCCCGCCGATGTTTATAACAGGCGCATTGTGTGTGCTGCCGACGTGACAAAGGCGTCGGCATACTTTCCCTGCAGCCAGGACTATCGTGCGTACGCTAACGACCAAGCGGCCGGGTCACAGCGCAGCAATGCAAAGTCACGCCCACATTTTCCCAGAGCGACCCTAATATAGCGCCTGGGTCTTTTCGTCGGGGCTCACACTATTGCGCGAAGTGCCCACGCCTCCATTCGCGTCTCCCTAAATCTCCCGTATGTATACCGCCCCCTATTCACTCCCCGCTCTATGCCAGAAATCCACGTATGGTGAAGACAAGGGTTAAAAGGAAACTGTTTTCCAAGCTTTTGGGATCCTAGAACAGATAGGCGCATGGTCTTATTTTTTTTTTAGGCGCTTGCCCTTCATATTTCTTTTTTTTCTAGGTTGTTTTCTTCTCCCAATGAAACTGTTAACCAAATATTTTGTTTGTTTATTTCTTTTTTTCACGCACCTGCCGTGTTTGGAGTGTTAATTTGACCGTCTCCTTTGCCCAGTTAACCACGTCGCTCGCCCATTGACCACCGCGCTCGACCACTTACTATTTTGACAAATGGCACAGTCAGTTCCTTTCTTCCTTCTTTTTTACCATCAGCCTTCTGGGCCTCTTATACAATGAATTTACACTTTTCTTGAAAATCGTAAACAGGCTACATATGCCGGAGAGGGTCCGCTTTTATTTCTCATTTACATAAACGGCCTTCCTCTTAGCTTAACCTCCTCCATAAGACTTTTTGCAGATGACTGTGTTATCTACCGCCGCATCACCAACCCAGATGATCAAGCACTGCTACAGCACGACCTCAACATTACTTCACTTTGGTGCAGCACATGGCAACTGAGATTGTACACTAACAAAACAAGATTTATAACATTTGCCAGTCAGCCTTCTTCCACGCAAAGGAATTATTCCATTAACCACGAAGACATAGAAAAAGTTCGAACATACAAGTACTTAGCAGTAATTTTTTCGGAGGACCTCACCTGGAACGATCACATCAATAACATCGTTTTAAGTGCATGTAAATCACTCAGATACATCAAACGCAACCTCTTCCGCTCATCTCAGACAGCTCAGACTAACCGCCTACAAAGCATTTGTGCGATCCAAACTCGAATACGCCAACATCATTTGGTGGCCTCATCAAGCATACCTTCTTAACAAGCTCGAATCTGTTCAAAACAAGGCATCACGCTACATCATGCATGACTATTCACGAACCTCGAGTGTCACTATTATTAAAACCAACTTGGAGTTGAAACCTCTAACCGTTCGAACCAAACTAGCCCGTCTTGGTTTCCTTCATGGCATCTACTACTAATCATCGAAATTTCGTAGCCTCTATCTCCAAGATCCAGTCTTACATTTCAAAGCGCTGCAATCATCCACTAAAAATTCAACCTCTCTTCTCCAGAACTAAAAAAATTCAAAATTCCCCCTTTTACTTGCTATTGCCGACTGGAATTCCTTACCCGCTCACATCGTCCATGAAACTGATACTAATAAGTTTCGCGGTATTTGTAATTCTCATTTATAATGTGTGATCAATGAATGTTTTTTGTGTGTTTTGCTGTTTACCTTTTAATATTGTACATTGAATGTTGTATTTATTCCCTCCCCCCTCATGTAATGTATCCCAATTGGGATACCTTTGAGGAAAATAAATCTGATCTGATCTGATCTGATCTGATCAAGTCTTCTAATTTCTCGCATTTCTGGAACAGTTTCTCGTCTTTCATCTTTTTGTTCCTATCATGTTCTCTCTCCAGGTTCACGGCATCTCTCCTTCCTAGATTGCCTACTCACTGAAGCCTACTTTGAGCTCCCGCTTTCTTGCTTTGTCTCACCCTTTATCTTTATTTGTTCTTATATTTGTATTTTGCTTCTCTTTAACAATCTCTCTGTCCTTCATTTTTTTTACTATATATCACTTTGTTCCCTTTTTCCGTCTCTCTCTCTTTCCCTCTCTCTCGCTTTCTCACGAATTTCTGTCTCTCCCCTCTTGTTCAAAACGTTTTTGGCCCTCTTATCACGTATGTCCCTTAGTTCAACCCTCCCCCCTCCCCCTTTTCCTCCCCATGTTTTGATTTGAATAAATAATGAAGCATGACCCCGCTCACAAAATCGATCTTTGCATGAAGGAGTCGGCGCCATGTCCCATCAAACCAAATCAAGTTATGTTTACAATGTCTCTGGGAGGAAGAAGGGAACGCTTCAAGCCGCAAAGCGAAGGGTGACCCCATTGTGTGCTCAACGTCCGTTTCCTAAGGGGGGGTGGAAAATTGCGGTGAAACAGCGTGTCTCTGTCGGTTAATGGAAACCTCTAATGGCTGCCAAAGAAGTTTCGATTTTTCAGGCTGCGGGAGCTAGAGTTTTGGGTTATACACATGACTGCTCTCTACAAATTGTGTAAAAAAGTGGGTCGTGAGCACCTCTAAAAAGGAAAACGTTCTTTTAACAAACGTAAAAATATTCTGGTTAAATAATTCTTCTCTTTTAGTCAAAAGGTGGGAATCACGCCCTGGCGGCGGAACAACTGAATCTGCCCAAAGAGATGCTTTCGTGACATTCAAAATGTTATCGTAGAGTGTCGAAAGAAGTAGCATAGCTTGCTGTGGAGCAGAATAAAACTTATATTATCTTAGTAATCCAGGACTCCATCTCATACTTATAATTATGTATAGCATATTACCTATAGAGTCGCGTCTTCTAACTCAATATTACTATTAATCTATAGACTTCGATGTGTGATGGGGTCGGGAAAATGAAACCTACATTACTGTCATATTTTAAACACACGAGAAATAAAATAACGAACAAGACGACAAAAACGTTTGTGTCGCCTTATCCATTATTATAGGTATCCCTGTTTCAAGGTTTAGATTATGATGTTTCCTAACCATATCTCCAGAATACTTTCGCTCCTTGCTTAACATTACTGCTCCATTTAGGAAAACTTAAAATGTTATAAATTGATCAGAGAGAAAGATAGATTACAAATTTATATTTATACTGGCGCAGACTCCCAATGCAATTTACTACGAGGAAAGCTCGGCCCCTTTTTAAATTCCAAAATATAAAATAATACATAAGAAAGTCAACGAGAGACAAGAAAGAAAAGTAAAAGCAGGTTCACGGCATAAAGCAGAATACATTCTTAAAATCATTTCGTAATTTTGTTTAGAATGCTCGGCGAAGAACTATATACATATATGTATGGCAGATTGCGTAGAAGCATTAAATCACGGAGATGCATACGCTTAAAACCAGCACCGACTTAATATCTGAATGAATGTCCCCGTTCGCTCTCCCTAGCTTTTTTTTTTTTTTTCATAAAAAAAAAGAATAAAATCCAGCGGACGGAAAGGGGGTCCATAGCGACGGGGCACGAGAAGAACGTGAAAACGAGAAACACCAAAATGGAGGAATCCGGAAATTAAAAGTCCTCTCTTATGGGGTGATAAAAAAGAGACGCGAAGGGAGCAAACGAACAATCTAGGAAGTCAGAGGAGACGACATTCTATCATTGCGCAGCGGTGGGTCGGAGATTTTAGCATACACACGCAGACGTCGAAACGGCAGAGCCACGAGGCAAACGTCACCACGACGTGCCGCTGCATAAACGCGAAGGGAGGCCTAAACGCCTCTTACGTCGTGCGCACGCTCTCGCGGTCGTCTGAATGAGGGAACCACGAAGATTGAACGCACAAAAAAGTGCCCGCAAAAGAAATACAAAGAAAGAGGCGAAGAACTCGCCTTATTGCGGTTTGGGCGATGACCGCGGTTGAGGGGAGCTGGAAAGCCCGCGGGAAGCCACGCGCATTCCGGGAGAAGCGGGAGATGCGAGAAGCATTAGCTAAATTGAAAGTGCCGCTGGTACCCCTGGCGTGTATACACTGCTTCCGTCCAGCCAGGGCGGGGGCTTATGGCCGTGCTTTTCCCGACTTCGTACATGCGGATGGAGGCGGAAGGAAGAAAGAGGAGAGGGGTTCCTGGGAGATCGTCAGATGGTAATAGCCGAACGTCGTGTGGAACCGCTCGTTTACTTGATATACGATGGACCTTCCTCCCCGTTATTGTAACATTTCAGCTCTTCAAAGAACTACGAGGGAGGTATATGTATCACCGAGCGGCTTTCTTCTGTATGGTAACTGAACGAATACAAGAATTACTTCTTGTTTTCTTTTGCCGCCTTGGTGGCTCGAATGCATAGCACCGGCCTATTGATCTCAAGGTGGCGGTTTCGAATCCCGGTCAAGTGACCCGCAATCTGACGGGTCGTCTAAATGAATCCGCAGTCCTCCGCTGGGGCGTGCCAGATGCCCCTTCGTTGTTTTGACACGTAAAACCCCGAAACTTGACTGATTTTAACTATTTTTTTAATCGTGAAGTTTTATTTTTGGTTTAGTTGGTACGGATGTAATGTTCTTTTCTAGAAAATTAGTATACCGCGTCGCAGATGCATTATCTAATCGGTGGTTAATGTCTGAGATTATACCTTAAATAAACGGAACGGATATATTTAAATGAAACCTTACAGGTTTCAAGCCTGCGCTTAATTGGAAGTTCTTTTCTAAAGGCACGATTGCGACCAAGCAAATATAAAACATGTATACACCTCGCTACTGCGTGATGAACTGTCCATTTCTAGCTCAAGACAATGAATTCGGGCGTCGCTGACGGCCGTTCCTTTGTTCCCCACCCAGTGGGACGCGATAAAGTCTAACTGCCGGTTTTTCGCGACGGCAGCTTATGAAGTCAACATTCGTATTGTGCAGCTTGGCGGTGTGCGCGCCCACCTGATGTCCGAGTGCCTCGGGGTTTTTTGCGGTCGCCACAAACGTCTTCTAGGCACGTTCTCCCGAAGTGCCATGGCGCAGCGGCTGCGTGCCCTGCCGGTGGACGACTCGGAGGTGCTCCGGTGCCTCAGTGCCAGACGTACCGGAGGAGACGGGCCTTCGTGCGTCCCCAATGTATGTCTCGCGGACAATAGCCTTTCGGAGGACCTCTGTGAAATCGGCGCGGTTTTCAGAAAATTCTTTTCGTTTCTTTTTTGCTCGGACCTCCCCGTGAACACTATGAATTTCGCCGAATCGGTTTGCCTTTTCTGCGGAGATCTCCCGGCCTGCCTTGATGAACTGGGCTCCTCCCTGTTCCGTCCTACAACGCGTTAGGAACTCTATGACTTTCTCCGGACCCTGAAGGTCGGGTCTCCCAGCCTCCGATGGCTTACCTGCCGAATTTTACATCACTTTTTGGGATGTTTTTGCGAACTCCCTAGTCCAGCTTGTGAACGGCTTTCTGAAGACAGGTTCCGCCATCCTTGACATGGGGTCGCGTCATTCTCCTCCCAAAGGAGGGTGCACTCTAAGAAAAAATGGAGGAAAAAGGTAGCAACGGCAAGTCTTCCTCCCTTCTACTGGCGCGCCCCCAAGCGGACACGAGAAAAAGGGAGGAACAAAACGTTTTTCTCCTTCTCCAGGCAGACGGGAGAAAGATTTCGCCCTCCTGACTTATATTCTTTCGGTTTCGTTTTTCGAGCACGTCGCACACGTTGTTTAAGAAAAGTTGTTGAGTTGATTGAGCTTCAGCGGCAACGAAGGCCACCGTTAATTCCGTCTTCTAGTCTAAACGTGCAGAACATTTCGGTTGCATTGATGTTTTTATCACTAATTTTAGCAAACGAGCAAACGAAGCCGCTAAAAACAGCGAAGTTCCGGAGCAGTGCCAGCAGAGCTACGCACACTGGGTAAGATCGCATTTGTCGCCGTCTCCGCCGTCTCCGGATTGCGGAACCCACCCTGCCCACCCCACGCCAGCCCACGCGGAACTACAGTAGCGGAACCACGCGGATCTGTGTCGACGTTTTCGACGTTATGGAAATCGCAGGAACTGCGTCCAAGACCGGCAGGTTTTGCTGCTGGCTGCCTGGATGCCTTCCGTGCTGAGTTTGGTTCTGTTTTCCGATGGCGAGTGCCAACCGGCAATCAACGTGGCTTTGTATTTCTGCGTGTCAGCAACATAGCAGCAACATCGTGATGGCAGTGTTGTACGTTGTGAACAGAAGACTGGAATTATCGCCGATGTGACCGTGTGTTCGCGTATCAGTGGTGTAACAACAAGATGAGATGACGTAAACTGTCGGGCATTGATGCCGCTGGCCGAGCCGTGATCGGAGGGGGCGGGGTGTCGCAGGTTGACATTCCGCTTAACATTAAAGAGTTTAGACCACTTGAGGGATTAGGTGCAATCGGTCGACGTGCGGATAGTCATGTTGGAACCCTGGTCTGAACAGTAAGCTCCTAGCGTACTGTGGCCAATGTGACTGTCGGTTGTCTCCTCCCCGAGAGCGATTGCGCTCTGTGGAAAGGACTGAAAAGTACGAAATTATGACTGAAAGCACGTATATATACGTACAGTGTGGAATTTCAGCATTAAACAAGAATAGTAGGTAAAATCGAAAAAGAAAAAAAAAAGCTACCCTTTATTTTGCTGGTTAAATATTCTACAGTTCCTGGAGAACCTGCCCTCCAAGTGGCGCACTGGGATGAGCGCTAGAAGTTTTCAAGCTCGCCACGGTGTAGCTCCGTACACTTAACACCTGCCGCAAGTCGCGGCTTTGACTGCATTCAAGTTGATCGAAAAGCGATTTCTCTGCCCGTGAAGCATCACTTCCAGCTGAGTGAATATCCGCTCTGCAGAGATTAATTCAAGACGGCAATTGAAGCCGTGCGCGAACAGCACAAATAGCAAAACAAACTACAATAGAAATACCGGCTACGACGTGCCGTGCGGAGAAACAAACTCATGGCTTCGAGCCGCATTGGAGCGGCGTGATTTATTGGCTTTTAAATAATTACGGCATGATCGAGCGTTTACTTCTTAATAAGAGATTCATCCCCTGAGCCATTCGAAATATTCTCAGTGGTATTACATTGCTGGGAAAAGATCAACATGCTGGGAATATTTTTTATTGCTTAAGGAGTCACCGAAAAATTCCGTACGTTCAAAACGACCAGTATAAAAGCCGGAAACGCAGAGCTCGGGTGTAGTGTTCGGGTTAGTGTGCCGCTGTGTTGACATTTGTATGTGCCATGCAGACTTGGACGTAGTTCAACTACTCTACTCAAACTACTGTAGTTTAACTACTTTTCCGAGTAACTTGGTAACTTTCAATTACAACTTTATTTGGGTAATTAGTAGTTTAATTTAACTACATTTTTCAGGTAACTTCTACTCAAATTACTAACTACTTTCGAAATCGTCGGCAGATGAAATGGCCTTCCCGAACAAGGGGCCCCCTCGCAGCCGTAGAAAATGCATCACAGGCGTCCTTGGGCCAAGGTGGCGATGAGCAGCCAGAACATAACACCGACGCGCACGAACGCAGAAAGAGATGCCTTGGTCGGGTATTGACCTAATCCGGTAATGCACGCAGGCGCCGCGCCTTCAGCTGCAACCGTGCAAGCAAAGACGGGGGCACTCCGAAGGTTGTTGTTGTTTTCATGTTGCCTGCCCTTTGTGAGTTCTGACTCAAGCGGTTTGGGGGTTCTACGGGAGGCGCCACTGGCATGACCTCGCAGCTGGGCGCCTGTTCCCATCGTCGCCTCGTCGTCAGCGAATACTCGCTTGCACAGCCGGACTCCACCGCACAGAAACGCAGACAGGGATAATCCGTTCATGAGAGCACATTCGCGCTTCCAACTACAACTGTACGAGCCCCGATGCTTGTTCACGTAATCCTTCGAGCCCTTCCGACCTTCCACGCCAGGGAGACCTCCTGTTTGTTGAAAACGATTTACTTGTCAGGCGTGTCAGGCGCGTCAGGATACCCTAGTCGCCGGCCAGGATTGCGGGTCACCCTTGGAAGTTCCTTTGATTGGACCCGGCGTCAGCGGCGAAGTATACTTCGTTTCAGCTTCTGTTAAATAAAAAAAAAACACTTCTTTTTTTCGGTAGCGCAGCGCTACCACTGCAACGAGACGCGCAGTCGTCCGGATGATCTCATCGTCGTGGCGTGAGACTTGAACCCTTGACGGTCAGGTGCACTCGCTCAGCGTACTCACCGAACGTAGTGGGAATAAAGAGGGGCCAGTCATAACAATCTCAACTTGCCGAAGAAAAAGACAAAAGGAGGAGAGTTTGTTATACAACCCCCCTAAACGAGGCAAACCTCACATGTTTCGTCATGGACACCTAAGAATGCCAACACTCGCTTACCCGACCCTGCACAGCCTGTTTCTCAAACTCAACGCTGCCGTTCCATCCAGCGCGTCGGTGGAACGTCTTTTTAGCTTAGCTGGGGACGTCGTTAGTAGGAAAAGGCGAAAACTCTCCTATCAATAACTTTGAAAGTAAATTGCTTCTGCGAGCGAATAAACTATTTTGGTGAAAACTCAAGTCATAAAATGACTGCATTTATTTCAGGCTCGCAAAGTTTTTCACGAATCAAAACTGTTGTTCATTTGCTACCACAAAAATATAAAAAGTAACTTCGAAAGTAACTTCAAAGTAACTCGCTACTTTTTTACAGTAGTTAGTAGTTTACTCAATTACTATTACAAATGTGTAATTTCTACTCTACTCAGATTACTTTTGGCGTCGATACTCAGTAACTTAACTTAACTACCTTTTTTGAGTAATTTGTACATGTCTGGTGCCATGTGTGTATGTTACTGTATGTTCACCTGATGCTTGTAGTATTCGTAATGTGATTATAGTACAGGATCCGAAAGCGCAAGGATAGCCTGAGCAAAATAAAAAGATTTTTTTTTGTAGAACATGAATTGGGCGGTACCTAGCGCCGCCGATCCGAAGTGCCAAGGCGCAGCGGCTGCGTGACCCGCCGGTGGACGACTCGGAGGTGCTGCGGTGCCTCAGTGCCAGACGTACCGGAGGAGACGGGCCTTCGTGCGTCCCCAATGTATGTCTCGCGGACAATAGCCTTTCGGAGGACCTCTGTGAAATCGGCGCGGTTTTCAGAAAATTCTTTTCGTTTCTTTTTTGCTCGGACCTCCCCGTGAACACTATGAATTTCGCCGAACCGGTTTGCCTTTTCTGCGGAGATCTCCCGGCCTGCCTTGATGAACTGGGCTCCTCCCTGTTCCGTCCTACAACGCGTTAGAAACTCTATGACTTTCTCCGGACCATGAAGGTCGGGTCTCCCAGCCTCCGATGGCTTACCTGCCGAATTTTACATCACTTTTTGGGATGTTCTTGCGAACTCCCTAGTCCAGCTTGTGAACGGCTTTCTGAAGACAGGCAAAGTTCCGCCATCCTTGACATGGAGTCGCGTCATTCTCCTCCCAAAAGAGGGTGGCTCTCCATCGGATCCTGCGGTTTGGCGACCTATCCCTTCGTTAAACACAGACAATAAGGTGGTAGCGTCTCTACTCATCTCGCGCCTCCGTACGGTCATGCCCCATGTGGTGAGCGTAGTTCAAACGTGTTCGGTGCCTGGGAGGAACATTTGTTCGTCCCTGTCACTCACGCGAGGCCTTTATTCCTCTGCGAATTTTACCCATCTGTTGGGGGCTTGTGTCTCCCTCGATCAAGCAAAGGTGTTTCATAGGGTTGATCACCGTTATCTATTTGAGGTTCTGAAGGCCATTCGCATCCCTGAAAGTTTGATTTTGTTTACTTCTGTCTCTATACAGTGGACTGACTAGCCAGTTTGCAATTCAAAGGGTGTCTCCTTCTGCCTTTTCCAGTGAGCATGGCCCGCTTACTGGAAACAGGCCTAGCCGTTGACAGGGCTGCCCGTTGTCTCCCTAACTCTATGTTCCTAGCCTCGATCCGCTTCTCCGACGTCTTGCATCTAGCTCCCGGATTTGTGGCTTTCCACTACCTGGCCGGGACACAGTCGTGGTTAGCGCCTACGCAGATGACGTCAGTTTGTTCGTCCGCAGCTCTGACAATTTTGAGGCTGCTGGACAGCTGTTCTCATAGCACGGCGCTTCCTCTAGAGCGTGTTTAAACACTACCAAGGGCCAGGCTTTGGAGTTTGAGGTTCCCCTCCCGCTCTACCTGCTGGCATCCAGGTCTTCAACGAGCTCTGAGTTCTCGGCGTGCTTTTCTACTCTCGTTGAGTGTCATCCCGCATGTGAGAGGTTGTGGCCTCTGCGCTTGAACATCAGTCTATTGCTGCGGAAACCTTTACGCTGTCCATCCGCGACAGAGCTTACCTAGTAAGGGCTGTTTTTTGTGGTCAACTTTTCTATGCTGCTCACGTTGCACTTCCCCCTCCTCGGTTCAACCGGCGCGTCAACTGATGTCTCTTCCGGTTTTACTGGAGCAGTGACACTGAGCTAGTGACAAGGTCGGTGCTCCGTAAACACACTTCACTGGATGGCAGGGGCATGCCCTGCGTCGACACGGTGTGCCGCCTGCTCTCACTCCGCACTGTTCTAGGTATTTAGATGACCCGGACCACACAGCACAGTTCCTGGCTCTTCATTTCTAGGGCCTTCTCGCCGAGTGCTTGTTCCTCGCCCGTTGGACAACCTTTACCCGAACGCAGAAGTAACGCCACCTTTTTACCAAGCGGTGGTGGCTTGCCATGAGGAGTCGAGGCAGGCGTTACTAGACCTCGAAGTGCGCTAGGTGCCACCAGCTCGAGTCGTCGAGGAACTCAGCGTGACCCAGATCACTCTTGAGCAGAGGGAATCGGACGGGACGCCTTTCCGTGGACCTCGTTGGTTTCTCGCCGACTTCCCGGACCCTTGGAAGATGTTGAGTGGCGTCGGGGCTGGGGTGTTCTTCCAACAAGACAACGACTCCACGACTGGAGAATTGTTGCCGACCCTATATGCCTCAACTGTGGGCAGGTGAAACAAACACGCATGCTTTTTTCCGATAGTCCCAGGAGCGATCATTTTGGCGCTTGATGCACCACGGCTTGTTGTTGTTCGTTGTTTATTCATACTGATAACCTCTTTCGAGGTCGTAGCAAGAGTGGAAAACACATAGATACAAGTATTTCATAGTGCCCTAATTTACACAAAACGTCGCAAAAGTCAGTATAGGTGGCTGCATTAACGACATTGGGTGGCAGGTTGTTCCAGTCAATTACTGTTCTAGGAAAGAAGGGATATTTAAATGAATCATTTTTATAATTATATGGTTTAAGTATCTTCTGATGTGAATATCTCGATACTCTAGAGCGAAAAAATTCAATGTATTGATTCTTGTCTCTTCCCAGCTCATTGCTAACAATTAAATAAAGCAACTTCAGACGATTTTGTTTCCTTCTTTCCTGTAACGTTTGGAGTCCTGCTCTAGCACACAAGTCTGTGAGGGACACATAAGAAGAATACACATTAAAAACAAATCGCACTGCAAGTCTCTGAACCCTTTCTAAATTAGCTATTTTACAAGTCGTGTGCGGGTCCCAGACACTGCTAGCGTACTCTAGAATTGGCCTAATATACGTTTTATATAACAACAATTTAGTATCACTTGACCCATGTTAAAAATTCCTGCGCAAAAATCCAAGTTTATTTCGGGGATATGGGGATCTGGAATTTTGTGTCGGGCCGTAGGTGCCCCTGCGGGGGCTTTGCCCTGCTCCTGTTGGCAGTCGGCCAACAGGTTCTCTTGCAGAATAGCTGTGTGGCAGTTGGCCAGCAATGACGGTCTCGTGCAATGTGGCCAGTGCTCGCTGGACTGCAGGGTACCCTGCTCCGACACCTAAACTCCGAGCTCTTTTGGTTGGGTGAGGTGGAGTTCCTCAAGTGGTGCTCTTGCCGCTACGTCCTGGCGGGTCGGTGGTCGCATCCACTTGCTTTTCGCACCCCTCGCACAGGTGTGAGAAACCGGGGGGGGGGGGGGGGGGGGGTCGGACGTTGGCCAGCCGAACGCTACACCTGACTAGCATTGTTGTTTATTAAGTAAAGGAGTGAACCCTCCTTGTGTGTGCTGATGAGATGTAAGGTGCGACCATGTTTGGTTCGCTATGTTATGTTTGCTTGTTACTTCGCGCCCCTGGATCTGTGTAGCGTACATGTTCCTATTGAATACCCGTTTCCTTGTGTGATTTATGTCCTGCAGTATGCAATGTGAATAAATGTTTCTTCACAAGTCAATAGCCTTGCAAGGTTTTGGTCGTCTCTATGTTAGTATTTGTCTGTGTCCGGATATCAGACCGGAAGGCAATGACGCACCTTTTACAGGATTCAGTGACATTAACATATGCATTTGCGTTACCGGCGAGAGGCTTGGGCTCGCGCGGGAGCGCGGGTCATTTGGAACCTTTGAACGGCCAGCAAACGGTCATCCGAAACGCAGCAGTCTATCTTCGTTACAGACATCGTTGGAGGTGCGGGATATCACCATTCCTGTACCTCGACCGTCCAGCGAATCCTCTCTCGCACCTCTTGTTTCCTCGTTGCCACTTGCAACCCTGCTGTGTTTGTTACGAACTAAATTCACGGTAATCTGAATTCAGCTTTTTGCATGATCCTCATAGCTGATCTTCGTTGGAGCCCGCGGGACGCTCGGACTCGCGGGGGAGCGCGGGACATTCGGTACTTTTGGACGGCCAGTAATACGTCATAGAAAACGCAACGGTCTGCCTTTGTAACAATATACGCCAGCTGTGGCCAGAGCGACATGGGGTTAGAGCCCTAAACAAATGTACAAAAGTTTCGAGAGCCGCAAGAAGAGAAAAAAATAGTAGGGAAAGGGGGGGGGGGGTACTTTTAATAAGGAACGATATGGAAGAAACGGTCCTTTCCAAAGAAGACAATTATGATTAGACTATAACAAATAATACCAGACATCAGAACGCTTCTTGAACCGCTAAGCAAAAATGAATGCAAGGTTCGCTAGCCAGCCATTGCATCTGACGCTGGTTATGCGTATAAGGCTCGAAATTCTTTCTAGAACAAAAAAGGAAACAGTGTCACTAACCACATCTATGTGTAAAAAAAGCAGTCCCGCTGTAAGTACGCTGTGCATTACAAGGTTGCCAAGAGTGTAAACATTTTTTTCTTAAGTTTCTATTTTTTTTTTTTTTTGTTCTAGGGACACGGGGGAGGGACACGCTCACTAGGGACCCGCGAGTCGCACTTGGACCTGCGAAGAGGCGCATGCGGCTCGCATGCCGCAGGCTGGCCTCCCCTGATATAAACTATATGTGCATACATATATGAGATAGAGAATTTACGCCCCCAAGATACTTCTCGAATCGAAGTAAAATATATGATGGCCTATAAATAAAGCTTCGCGTTTCCCAAATTTTCTTGGCTTTATCTAAAAAAAAAATGTTTGTTTCTTCATTTTTTTTACATATTAAAGTGTACTTTTTTGTGATATGTGCGGTGTTGCAATAACCGATAGCTGGTGGAAGCTGTTGACATATACCGTATTTTCCGGCCTATATTCCGCATTCTCTGTATAGTCAACAGGAGCAAATTTGCTGTCAAGAATAAAAGCTTTTGCTTAGATAGTCCGCACCCGGTGGATAGTCCGCACCTGGTGCTTAGTCGACACAATCGTTTGCTCATACACCGCCCACCCTGACAAATGTCTGCTTTCTTAGCTCAAGAAAAGCTTGTAATATACATAAATAATCATTAATATACTCTTTCATTTACAAAATCTTTCACGTCTCGTAATAATGAACAATTTTGAAAACCTTGTTGTGTAGGGTCCGCAATTGTAGATAGTCCGCACAGCCTAAAATGTCAATGTTTAAACATGTATAGTCCGCGAACTATACTCCGTAAAATACGGTGGCTGAAAACGACGGAACGTTGGCCGAAATAGTCAATACGATTTTGTTGGGTTCTTTTCAATTCAGTGTATTCTATTAGTAAAAATAGAAAAATCATGAACACACCGAAAAAGCCCACGCCAAATTTGACTTAAAATCATCGTCTTTATTGTGCCCCCACTTAATGTCTTCATACAAACACGCACCTTTATTTGACTTCTGACATCTCGACCATTTTTCCCACCAATCATTTTTTTTGTCTTTTGAAGTGCGCGCAAACGGTGTGAGTGAGCGCGAGCGCGTCGCCTTGGTTATTGCTTAGACGCCATTTTACCAGACTTGTACACGTTACTGAAAAAAGTAACCGATTACAATTACAATTACCTCACTGTAAAAAGTAACCGATTACAAGTTACAATTTACTCACTGTAAAAAGTAACCGATTACAATTACAAAAACAGCCTCAAAAAAGTAATCGAAAAATTACTCTAAAGTAATTTATTACTTCCCACGTTACTTTTCATTCAACTTTTTTATTGCGGTAGCATAATCCTTGGGGTCTCGCGCTCAGTTGTTCAAAAAAAAAGAAAAAAAAAAAGAAAACCTCGACCGTTTTTGCTTACAGCTGAGTGAGTGATGCCACAGACCCAATCCCTCTTGTGAAAAAAAAAAATAAATAAAAATTGATGTTTAAATACATTACTCAAAAGAGTCTGGATAAGGTGATTTTTATACCCGCACGTAGTCTCCGGTTTACCAAAAAAAAAAAAAAAGTGTACCCAGGAAGAGAAGCATAGTGAAGCGGCCTACTAATCCTTGAGGTCCCGTGCTTAGTTGTTTCGAAAAAAAAAGAAAAAGATCGTTGGCCAGAGCTGAGTGACTCCAGCACATCTAACCCATCCCCCCTCCCCCCCCCCCCCGAAAAAAAAAAAAAAGAAATTGAGAAAATTGTAATGTGTATTTTAAAATCGATTACAGCAAAAAGTAATTCAATTACATAGATCGTTACTCTTTAAAGTAAGTGATTGAAGCGTTACAAAATTACAGTATAATGTAATCGATTACAAGTAATCCATTACTTGTAACGAGTTACGTACAAGTCTGCATTTTACCACACAAGTCACTCACTGAGTGTGCCAGTGGGTCACGTGCCGGCCCACTTAGTGCAACAAAGGATGTCTTCACCCTAAGACAGACATACATGTAGGAAGCCAAGCTCTCACTCTCATCTGCCTCCATCTGTAGGCGATTGTGCTAATCGGACGCCTTTCGGCTTCCATATTTGAAGGACGCATAGATAGCGAAAGCTAGTTCATTTTTTTTTTAACTTTTCACTCAAGTATGTTTATTTTTCAAAATTTGAACGCACCAAGTGCACCATCTTCGGCCGCCTCTGTACAAAGGCTTAGCACCATGCGTTGAGGAACCGATTTATGCGAGGACGGTCCCTAAGAAGGGCCAGCGATCCATCTGGCACACGCCGTATGTTGACCTATGGGACACACGGAGGAATGCCAGGTGGAACCGACGAGCTGAATGGAATGCTTGCAAACGGTAGCGTGCCGAGGTTTGAGAGTGGTTGCACCTACTCTCAATATGGGTCGTGCGGCTTGGCCGCGTTTGCAATACAAGTCGGGAGGAGGTGGCCAAGACGTCGTGCGTCTGCTCTCTCCCCTCTATCCTCCTCGCAACGTGACACCACTGGCGTGCGCACATGTAACCAATCTGTTTGAGTCATAGACGGAACGTTCTCAATTTCCCGGAAAAGGGGGGGGGGGGGGGGATTTTCCCCCGCTATATATGTATAGTTCATGAAGCAGAAGTACCCTTAAAGGTTTCGAAGGCGAAGGTACTTGGTCCTTCGTTTCCCGAGGAGCTTCCGCAGCGAGGGGGGAGGCTGGGGGGAGGGGTGCGAAGTTTTCACGCAGTCGGCACCTATGGTTTGAGTTCCTCCTTCTTTCAATCCTAGGATCTGTAGAAAACGGAACATGGATCAATGTAACGGTATACGGTATACAACGCTAACACGGTGTATTTTCCAAGGGATTCATGAAGTTTCTGGGAGCCATCACATAATGGACCATGCTTCTAAAATTAACCACACCGGTTCATTTTACTGTATATAAAAATATATTGTAGTGTTTATGTGGAAACACGTCAAGATGACTCAACTTTGATTCTCGAACGTATGAGGGATGATGGAAAACGGAAATAACAATATTTTTGATTAACGTAGTTGTTTGACACGAGTTCAAGTAAAGACGCCAATTTGTTTTATAAACGGATATTGTATTTGTTGTGTTGTTTTGGTGACTGCTGAGAACAGCTGCAGGTAATGACGCTGGCGCGCCAATTCTGCTCTGACATCGTGATCATCATGTTAACTTCCCTCCCTCTCTCTCTTTTTTTTCTTGCTTTAGCAGTTTTGGATTTGCTTGAACAAGTTGCGGATTCAGCCTTTTCCAGAGGAAGTGGGCGGGAACGTTTGAGAAAACATTGTTTATTTCCATTCTAAGCGTGTACATCCAGAATTACTTTATTTTGCACACGTATTTCAGAAATACTGGCACCGATCACTGATTTAATATTAAAATTATCGCCCACAACGTAATGAAAATCTATTAGGGATACGTTTTGTTTGGCATTTATAATTACGGTTGGCCAAGAATTAGGAAAGGCAGCTACGAGTGTGCGTGCACTTGTCAGTTAAATATCCATAAAGGGATTACACAGTGTGCCGCTTCTAGTACTGTAAAACCCTCTATTTTCGCGGCCCCTATTTTTCGGGAATTGGTCACGGATGAAATAACCGCGGCCACTAAATTTCGCGAATTTCAAATGCCTGCATTGAATCTTTTAAGGAGCGAAATTTTCGCGCGGCCTTAAATTTCGGGAATTAATCAATTCGGGAAATTCGCGAAGCTTAACGGCTCGCGAACATTTAGGTTTTACAGTATTCCATTCACCAACAGGGTGTGCTGCGTTGCCACTTCTCTATAACGTTTGAAGCGGTCTCACTCTATGCGACTTGATTGTTACGTAAACCATCCTTATGGCAGAGCCACAGGATAGATGAAGTCAGCGGACTGCGTCCTGTCAGTGTGGGGGATTACGCCGAAAGTCTGACGGAAACCGGAAAGAAAGCACCTGTGATCTCGTCTCTCCGCGCATGGTAGAGTACGTATACAAAGGGGAAACGGTACGTTTATTGATTGAAGAAATAGACCATCGGGACGCATAAGCAGCCGCGTGACGGGTACCTGTCAAATCCCAGACCAAGGACCTTTGGTCGCCTATGCGAAAGCGGAATCCGGGAGGAAAAATTACCGGCGAAAAGCTCACCGGAAATAAGCTCACCAATTTTTCGCGGGTCCGGCGAAAAGCTCAGCAGTCTTTTGACAGACCCGGAGAAAAGCTAACCTCAAACTAAATTTGAATTTAATAGGAGTAGTTTCACCAAGGTTTTAGGCACCCCTCACACAGGCGGTACGCCATGTAACAGATAGCGCGAAGCGATTTTCGCATGTTACTTAGTGAAGGGGTTGATCAGCGTCCAACTTTTATCGTGTACGTTTGTGACCTGAATGAGCAATTTCCACCGCACTATACCCCTTTTCATCCCACGAAAAAAGGCAGTTTTGCAAGTTGTTTATACGCCGCGCGAAGTGGTTCTTACAAGATTTGGTTGTGGAAGGAAGAAGCGGTATTTTTGGCGTTTGAATCTTGTATGTCTCGATAAGATAACATATATCAAATCAAGAATGCACCTACATATAACTTTGTTACCTATATAAGGTGGGAAATTAGCGAGGAGTCAGATTTGTTTCACTACGGTTCTTGAGGTCAAAACCAGTATAGAAGCTTTAATTCAAAGCACTAAAATGCAAGAAAAAGAAAAAAAAAAACTAACTCATTGATCCTTTATGTGGTCAGTGTCACGCAGAGAACACACTTCAGATCAGGTCGCTTTGTTGTAAAAAAATAGAAAAAATATATTTTTTTAATTGTCAGATTTGAAGAAAGAGTAAGTAAACAGGCGAGCTGGTTGATTGTGCACATATCCAAAATTAAAAAAAAAAAAAGACGAAGTCGTTGAACGAAGAAAGGGACAAACACGAAACGCATCGTGTTTATCTCCTACTTCGTCCTACGTCTCCAGTTTCTTCAAAGATACTAGATTTATTTAACTTTAATCAAACGTAATATAACATTAGGTACAAAATATTGATCATTTATCATTATGTTCGGTTTCAAACACGGTAGGTTGTATGATCAATTCTTTGGATAATTGAAAGCAATGCGGAAAAACGAGTTACTGCCTTATAACAACTTTTTGTTAATGAAAACCCCGCCACACAGGAACAAAACAGCTTAATTTTTTGTGAGCGAAAAACTGTCTTGGATTTTCTTTTTTGTTGATCTAATTTCTTTTTTTTTTTGCAAAACATTAGTTTCGCAATATATGTTTCTATCTTTTGTTTTCTAATTTGATTGTAAAATAAATGTGGCGGAACTGACCCTACGAAGTTGGAGGTCGGAGGTATAAATGAAACTCTGAGCATTGATTTACTCCGGGACAAGTTCTTTTAGAAGTGTGAAGTTTATTTCGTTTCTCACGGACGATGCCCGGTAGCGAGGCTAATGTTCTGTCCGATATAATTATTTCTTGTGCGATGATTTCGATATAAATGCAGGGCATATGCGCATATTAAAATCATCAAGTATTTAACAAACGACGAATAAAAAAAAATAAAAAATTGGAATAATATATGCGGGAATTGTTTGATTTAAATCATCCCAGTAAACCCGGTCTGATTCAAATCATCATTTAGGTCATATTGATTTTTATTCTCTATCCTGGCTGTAGCCCTCGTTCTGCTTTTATGCCAACCAATTTCGCGCGAGTGTTACCATATTTAATTCTGACGTAGCCAGGATAGAGGAAAAACAACCTTTTTATTTTCCGTTGAAATAAGCTCGGAATTTAAACCACTGTCACTTATACAAATGGTGAAATGTGAAGATTGGACCATGCGGAAGTATACTACATAAAATGTCTACCCAAGCTACTCAAGGAAAACTACTCAAGCCGCAGTTTTCTACACCGGTTCAAAACTTCTAATCCCTCGGGACGGATTACAGGACGTCTTTTTATATTTTAAAAGTAAATTCTGCTAGTGTAATGCAGAATTACCGCATGCGCATAAGGCATCCCAGCATACTTCAATTGAGCGAACGTATTTCAGTGAACCCTCCTTTCTTAGATTCGTAGGTGAGCTTTTCTCCGCATCCGTCAAAGGCCGGTGATCTTTTCTCCTCATCGGACAGTTCTCCGGTGAGCTTTTTTTCCGGTGAGCGGCGTCGGCGTCGGCGTCTCCGTCGGTGTCGGCCTAATTCACCCCTAAATTTAGCGGGAAATTGAATTGGTGTTGAGGTCACGTGACTTCAATTTTCCCGCTACATCTAACGTAGAAACTGAATGTGTTCATGGGTGACGTGACACAAGGTCACGTGACGTCATTTTCCCCGCTAAATTTACCAAGGAAACTGAATTGGTGTTGAGGTCAGGTTAAGGACGCGTGGGAGGCAGGTACGCACAGAGCATTAATCTGTTTGAGTCATAGACGGAACGTTCTCAGTTTCCCGGAAAGGGGAGGGGGGAATTTTCTCCCGCTATATATGTATAGTTCATGAAGCAGAAGTGCCCTCAAAAGTTTCGAATGCGAAGGTACTTGGTCCTTCGTTTCCCCGAGGAGCTGCCGCAGGGAGCGGGGAGGGTGGGGGGAGGGGTGCTAGTTTTCACGCAGTCGGCACCTATGGTTTGAGTTCCTCCTTCTTTCAATCCTAGGATCTGTAGAAAACGGAACATGGATCAATGTAATGCATACGGTATACGACGCTAACACTGTATTTTCCAAGGGATTCGAGAAGTTTCTGGGAGCCGTCATATAATCGACCATGGTTCTAAAATTAATCACACCGGTTCATTTTACAGTAAAAAAATATATTTTAGTTTTTATGTGGAAACACGTCAAAATGACTCAACTTTGTTTCTCGAACGTATGAGGGATGATGGAAAACGGAAATAAGAATATTTTTTTATTAACGTAGTTCTTTGACACGAGTTCATGTAAAAGCGCCAATTATTTTTATAAACGGATATTGTATTTGTTGTGTTGTTTTGGTGACTGCTGAGAACAGCTGCAGATAATGACGCTGGCGCGCCAAGTCTGCTTTGACATCGTGATCATCATGTGAACTTCATTCCCCCCCTCTCTTTTTTTTTCTTGCTTTAGCAGTTTTGGATTTGCTTGAACAAGTTGCGGACTCAGCCTTTTCCAGAGGAAGTGGGCGGGACGTTTGAGGAAACATTGCTCATTTTCATTCTAAGCGTATACATCCAGAAATACTTTATTTTGCACACGTATCTCAGAAATACTGGCACCGATCACTGATTTAATATTAAAATTATCGCTCACAACGTAATAAAAATCTATTAGGGATATCACTTTTTTTTGGCATTTATAATTACGGTTGGCCAAGAATTAGGAAAGGCAGCTACGAGTGTGCGTGCACTTGTCAGTTAAATATCCATAAAGGGATTACACAGTGGGCCGCTTCGAGTACTGTAAAACCCTCCATTTTCGCGGCCCCTATTTTTCGGGAATTGGTCACGGATGAAATAACCGCGGCCACTAAATTTCGCGAATTCCAAATGCCTGCATTGAATCTTTTAAGGAGCGAAATTTTCGTGCGTCCTTAAATTTCGTGAAGTTTTCAATTGGGGAAATTTGCGAAAGTTAACGGCTCGCGAACATTAAGGGTTTTGCAGTATTCATTCACCAACAGGGTGTGCTACGTTGCCACTTCTCTAACGTTTGAAGCGGTCTCACTCTATGCGACTTGATTGTTACGTAAACCATTCCTTATGGCAGAGCCAGAGGATAGATAGAAGTGAGCGGACTGTGTCCTGTCAGTGTGGGTGTGTACGCCGAAAGTCTGACGGAAACCGGAAAGAAAGCACCTGAGAACTCGTCTCTCCGCGCATGGTAGCGTACCTATACAAATGGGAAATGGTACGTTTATTGAGTGAAGAAGTAGACCATCGCAACGCAAATCAGCCGCGTAACGAGTACCTGTCAAATACCAGACCAAGGGCCTTTGGTCGCCTATACGAAAGCGGAATCCGGGAGGAAAAATTACCGGCGAAAGGCTCACCGAAAATAAGCTCACCAATTTTTGCGCGGGTCCGGCGAAAAGCTCAGCAGTCGTTTGACAGATCCGGAGAAAAGCTAACCTCAAATTAAATTTGAATTTAATAGGAGTAGTTCCACCAAGGTATTATTCGCCCCTCACACAGGCGGTACGCCATGTAACAGATAGCGCGAAGCGATTTTCGCATGTTACTTAGTGAAGGGGTTGATCAGCATCTAACTCTTATCGTATACGTTGGTTACCCGAATGAGCAATTTCCACCGCACTATACCCCTTTTCACCCCACGAAAAAAGGCAGTTTTGCACGTTTTTCATACGCCGCGCGAAGTGGTTCTTACAAGATTTGGTTGTGGAAGGAAGAAGCGATATTTTTGGCGTTTGAATCTTGTATGTGTCGATAATATAACATATATATAATCTATAGGATTCACCTACATATATCTTAGGTACCTAAATGAGGCGGGAAAAAAGCGAGGAGTCAGATTTGTTTTACTACGGTTATTGAGGTGAAAACGAGTATTGCAGCTTTGATTCAAAGCACTAAAATGTAAGAAAAAGAGAAAAAAAACTCATTGTTCCTTTATATGTTGTCAGTGTCACGCAGAGTACACACTTCACATGAGGTCGCTTTGCTGTAAAAAAAAATAGAAATATATATTTTTTTTCATTGTCAGATCTGAAGAAAGAGTAAGTAAGCTGGTTGATGTTACACATATCCAAAATTAAAAAAAAAAAAACGGATTCGTTGAACGAAGAAAGGGCAAACGCAAAATGCATCATGTTTATCTCCTATTTTGTCCGTCGTCTCAGGTTTCTTCAAAGATACTATATTTATTTAACTTTAATCAAATATAATATCACATTAGGTACAAAATACTGATCATTTATCATTATGTTGAGTTTCAAACACGGCAGGTTGTTTGATCAATTCTTTCGATAATTGAAAACAATGCGGAAAAAAGAGTTACTGCAATTATAACAAATTTTTGTTACTGAAAACCCCGCCATACAGGAACAAAACAGCTTTATCTTTTTTTTAGCGAAAAAGCTGTATTGGATTTTTGTTTTTGAGATCTGATTTTTTTTTTGCAATACATTAGTTTCGTAATATTTGTTTCTATCTCTTGTGTTCTAATTTGATTCTAAAATAAATGTGACGTAACTGACGAACGAAGTTGGAGGTTGGAGGTTTAAATGAAACTCAGCGCATTGATTTACTCCGGAACCACCTCTTTTTGAAGTGGTTCTGTTTTTAGAGACGACTGCGTTTTTAGAGACGACCCCATACCATATATTTTTTTCAGGAAAATTAAAAATTTGACCCTTTTTGCCTGCACGATTTGAGATGAAAACACCCAGATATATATAAATATATATATATATATATATATATATATATATATATATATATATATATATATATATATATATATATATATATATATATATATATAAATATATATATATATATATAGAAAGAGAGAGAGAGAGAGAGATGAAGTAACGTAAATATAAAACAATGGACTGGGAAAAGTTAATAAGTCAAAGATGCGGACTGACGGAGTTACTAATACAAAGTTTATTACGACGTCGTTTCGAACGGGGACCGCTCTTCATCAGGTCTTCATCAGGATAGATAGATAGATAGATAGATAGATATATAGAGAGAGATATATTACTCCTCTGAGAAACCTCTCGACTCGCAGGAAATATATAATGGTCTATAAATAAAGTGTGGCGTTTTCAATTTTCTTTTTTTTTTTTTGGGGGGGGGGGGGGTTCATCTAGAAAGAAAGTATTTGTTTGTTTATTATTTTTTACATAATGAAGTGTACCTTCTTCTTTTAGTGATATGTGCGGCGCTGCAACAGCCGATAGCTGGTGGAAGCTATTGACATATAGCCGAGATAAACGCTACGTTGGCCGAAATAGTCCATTGTATAATCTTTCTTATTCGTTCCTCGTCCATGCTCTGCGTTTCTTTAGTAAAAATTGCAAAATTATGCATTACACCGAAAACGCCTGCACCGTATTTGACTTAAAGGGAAACCGAAGCGGTTTTGTATTTGAGAAAAAACACTTAAGTGGCCTTCATTCGGCATCCAGGGTCACGAATATCGAGATTATTTTTTAATTTGGTGCACGGGACCTGCAGAAATTAATTTTTAAAGTACCGCCGAAGCCCCTCCTTCTTGGGACGTGACGTCACACTAGGAGTTTTCGGAATCTCTGCTCTCTTGCATTTTCAGCGCCTGTCAAAGCTATGCACGCGCACTCTTGCTATTTTCAAAAAGGTCAGAAAGAGGCGTCACCACTGCTGTCAGTGCAGAAAAATATACCTGGCAAGCTTGCAATTGCACGCGCTGCCCACACGAGCGACACGCGCTTGGCGGCCCAAAGATCCTGATATGACGTCACAACTGGTCGGAGGTTTTTCCCGTTTTCTCACGTTTAGTTACACCTTCGGGGAAAACAAACGCAATATTCAGATTCACCGGATAAAAATACGCCAGAATTCACCTCTAACTCGTTTTTTTCAAGAAGTGTTTCAGCTTCCCTCTCTTTAAAGGGGCGATGCAACAATTTTTGTACTTTGTCAAAAACGGCTTAGAACGGATCCCTGACGTTAATGACCTATAAAACACGAGTTTGTTTATAACCCCACGCAATAGAAGTCCCAGTAAAAAATGAAAGAAAAACGAGCAGCGTTCGCCCCCTCAACTCGCACACAGAATAAGCGACCACGTGATCTGGAGCCGATTATATGCCGTCAATGTTGATCATAGCCACGCGCTGGGGTTGGCAAAGCACAGGACACGCGCTGAGTTCCAGACATTGTTATGGCTCGGCTATTGTCGTCGTTGCAGCGATTGGACACGGGCCACTACCCGAATGCTCCTCGAGCTAGTAATTATCACGAGCCCAAATCGAGTGCCCACGCAATGCTCGGGTCCAATCAATGAGCCGCATTCAAATATCGTCATTGGGGAGTACTGCGATCCCCACGTTACGTCATCCAATTTTGCAAAGGAGAGATTAAATGAAAACGATAGCTTTTGTCTTTGATACTACACCGCAACAAAGGAGTTTCTTGACCAGTGGCGTTGCCTGCGAGTATCCTTGAGTCCCACTAGTGCCAGTAAGCTCGTGTAAAGTAAAGAAACAATCCAGTTGAATATCGTTGCACCGCTCCTTTAAACTCATCGCCTGCTCGGTGCCCTCACTAGAGTACCTCTATACAAACACGCGCTTTTGGCTGAGTGGTGACTTCCACAGCCAGTTTTACACCCAATGATTTTGTTTTTTTTTCTCTTCAAGTGCGCTCAAACCGGTGTGACTCAGCTCGAGCTTGTAGCCTTAGCCAATGTTCAGACGCGATTTTACTGCACAAGTCAGGCACTGAGTTCTCCACTGCGTCACGCGCTGGCCCACTGAGTGCAACAAATGATGACTTTACCAATAAACAAAAAGACATATAGGCACCCTAGCCCTTACTCTTACCTATCTCCATCTGCTGGCTGTTGCGTCAATCGGACGCCCGTTCATAGTAGACGGACGCCGTAGGCAGAAAAATTGGGTAATATTTTTACTTTTTACTCAGACAAGTTCATTCATTGAAATTGGGACGCACAAAATGCACCATTTCCGGCCGCCTCTGTACAAAATCCTAACTTAATGCGCTGATGAACAAATTTATGGACCGACGATCCCTTCGAAGGACCGACGGTCCGTTTGACACGTGCACTATTTTGAAGTATGAAACACACGTGGGGATGAAACGTGGAATCGACGAGCAGCTGTTAAATGAAATGCTTGGAAACGGTAGTGCGCCGAGATCTGAGAGTATTTCCAGCTACTAGATATGGGTTGCGTGGTTCGGCCGCGTTTGCAATATATAAGGTGCGAGGAGGTGGCCAAAAAGTCGAGCGTCTCCAAGATGTGCACTGGCTCTCCCTGCTCTCTCCCTTCTATCCTCCTCGCTACGTGAGAAGGCTGGCATGCGCACGCCTAATCAATCTGTTTGAGTCACAGGCGCAAAGTTCTGTTTCCCGAAGGGGGGCTGAAGGGGCCCGCCTTCAACCCCCGCCACCCCCCCCCCCCCCCCCCCGCTGCCCCCGCTGCTCCGCTGCCCCCGCTATATACGTATAGTTCATGAAGCAGAAGAAACCTCAGAAGTCCCGGAAGCGAGGGTACTTGTTTTCACGAGGAGCAACCGTCCGGCGGCGGGGAGAGGGGGGGGGGGGGGGGGCGCCTTTGCTTTATTTGAGAAAGTTGAGGCGGGGTGGGATGAGGGAGTTGGAAGATCGAGACCTTGAGGACCTCCTTAGTTGGCGCCTTAAGGTTCGGTTTCCTCCCTTTTTCAAATCTAGGCTCTGCAGGAAACGGAACATATATCAGTGTGGCGTACACGATATACGACTCCAACACTAATGTTTAACTGGGATTCGAGATGTTTCTAGGAGCCATCATATTGCCATGGAGAAAATAGGTTCTGTTTTCCCCGTTACTGAACGATACTGATGTTAACAAATAACGGTTTATTTAAGGAATATGTGATAGGCTTTTTGTAACAAATATGACCAATACGTCAATAAATGTTGGGGGGATTAATCCTAACCTCTGGCGACTTCCCCTGCCACCCTCCTCGATCACACACACCCTCAGCGGGGGCCCCCACCACAGCCAAACTCGACAAAAAAGGATCCACACAAACGCGGGCAAGCCGAACTCCTCCAAAGCCGTAAGGGGTCCCAAGTTTGCGAGTTAGCGGATGGAAGACTCCACAGCCGAAGCATGCAGGTTGTCCACCAGAGGCAGGGTGAGGTTCAGCATTCAGTTCATGCTGTCCGGGAACCAAGTCCCTTACGGCCCTTCGGTGGCCGCTTATATTGAGTTCAGCAGCATTCTGGGGTACTCCAGTCTACCAATCAGAAAGTTTTGGAAGGACCAATCAAGAGGGGTTTTCTTAGCACCAATCAAAAGTCTCGGAGCCCAAAGCAAATACGAACATTCCAAAAACAAGCGCATTCGCGAGACAGAACACATTCCAAACGAAGCTCAAAACAGCAGCTATAAACAATGCAAAGCATCTTCGTAGACAGAGAAGTTTTACACGGTGCAAAACCACCTCCGCAGAGAAAATCCCAAGAGCCGACATGCACAAAAGAAAAAAAAAAAAAAACATCTCCGACGCGGGATTCTATAAGTAGATGTAAGGTTACAGCGTTCACGATCGCCTCCATCTGGGGTCTCCCGACTCCGGCAGAAGCCATAAGCCGTGCCTTAAAGACGAGCGAACCCCCGAAGAAGGCAAAAACAAAGTAAAGCTAGACTAAACACTCGCGCGAGCAAAACTTCGCGACAATATAATCTACCTTCCTTCTATAATTACTCACGCCGGTTTATTTTGCAGAAACGCACGAAATAAAATTCACTTTTTATTGTTCACCTGGAAACATGTCAAAATGGCTGCACTTCGTTTCTCGAATGTACGAAGGATAATGGAAAACGGAAATAACAGAATGTATGACTAACATCCTTCTGTGACATTAGCTTGAGAAAATTTACCAATTATATTTTTTGGCGGATTTGTGTTTGTTGTGTTGTTACCCTGACTACAGAGTACAGCTGCAGATAATAATACTGGCGCTCAATAGTGAGCTTTGATCTAGCTACACCATGTGAATCTCTCTCTCTCTCTTTTCCTCTCCTCAAGAGTTGTCATGTACTGCAGAAATACTAGCACCGGTCACTGATTAAATAATCTAGTAATCGCTAACAACGTAATGCTAATGAATTAGAGAGAATTTTTGTTCAGCATTTATATTTACGATTGGCCAAGAATTAGGAAAGGCTGCTGCGAGTGCGCGCGCTCTTCTCGGTAAAATTTCCGTGAAGTGATGACACAGTGTGCCCAATCGAGTCTTTCATTCACCACCAGGGTGTGCTGCGTCGTCACTTCTCTAGAACGTTTGAAGCAGTCTCACTCTTTGCGTCTGAAGGTTACTTAAACCATTTCTTTTGGGAGACGCGCGGGTAAGATGGAAGTCAACGGATAGTGTCGTGTCAGTGTGGGAGAGGGAGTGGGGGTACGCGGAATGTGTACAGAGACACCGGAGAGAAAGCGAGAACTCGTCCGACAGCGCAGGGTAGAATATGAGGCATGCGGGTTAGAGAAGCTCGTATTAGCGAACGCCGTTTTACCGACCCCGGTTTATCGAACCCCTTTATAGAGAACCCATGATTTAGAGAAAATGGCGATGAGCTTACTTTTAGCGAATTCGGCCGCCGCGAAGCGGCGTGTACGGGTAAATTAGACGAGTTAACAATTCAGTAATGAGCCGCCGCAGACTGCCGCCGCGAAGCGGCCTTAGCGCAGTGGGGGCCTGGGTTAACACGCGCACCAGTGATACCGGCGAGAAGTGGCAAAGACTTTTATTAAAAAGCGTCCCCTTTTCGATAAACGGCATTTCTCTAAACTGAGGCTCTGCTTGCTCTAAATTGTGCTTCGATAAAACGTGCCCATTCTCTAAAACGTGCTTCGGTGAAATGGCATTCGATCAACCTTTGTAAACCCGGGTAGAATACCTATAGAGAGGGATAAAGGTATTTTTACTGAAGCAGTAAATAGACCATTGCGCCATGCGACGAGTGTGAAATCCCTGACCAGGGTCCTTTATTTTTTTTATAGGGAAGCGGGCAGACCAATCACCAATTTGTACACGTCACGTTCACAATACTTAAAACTCGTACTTCTATCGAATGTAGCTTTCACATGATTCGATTTATGGAGATGCCGTGTCTTTTCGAATTCAGAGGACGCCGGTGCTGGACGGGCGGCGAATGTCCGTCCAGCACCGGCTGGACGGACGAATAGAAAGGATTCATTCATCCACTGGCTGACGAATTTAACCCAAAAAAAGGCGTCACCGCTGTCTCGATCAAGCGTTGAGACAGCCCACAGTAGCAAAGTATATCTCCGAAAAAATATCCGCACACGAACGCGTCATATTGTTTCCCTGAGATGTGCTGTTGTAACATTCCCATAAGAAAAAAAAAAAAAATCAGAAACGTTGTTAGTTTTTTTACCTAGATGCATGCAGAGGGAAAAGTTGTGGAGAGTTTATCTCAGGCCGATTGATAGTTAATTTCGTTCGGCTTGCTGGAAAGACGCTACAATTGTGACCTAGATATAGAGAAGGATAAACCCTCGTAGTCAAAAAGCATAGAAGCTCCTCCTCAACTCGTCTCGCCTCATCTCCGGAGTTCGCTCTGCTAAGTGGAAAGGTTGGAGGCGTTCAAGGAAGGAACTTGAAACAGTATATAAGGGTGAAAACTGTAAACTGCACCAATAACAAAAGCTCTGGAGGCGACAAGTTTTCGCTCCGGACACCACGAAGAGAGATGGCGATAACTTAGAGACTTTCAAGCCTCGCTATTCGGGATAAGTTTTGAGTATCCATCATGCATGCTGTCTTCTCACTCCAAACACGACAACAGACCGTTGGGAATACAAGGGACAACTCCCGGACAGAAGGGCTCCATACTTGCAAGGTTTTCGTCGCAGAGGCAGTACTGCTAAATATCGCTGTTGCGTTTCCGTATCCGATGATCGTGGGTATGAAGCCCCGAGTAGACAAGGTGAGTTTTCAGTATTCCCTCCTAGTAAAGTGTTTGACATCCATTCCACCTCTATTTTCTTCTTTTCACTTGGTCATATGACTCACACGTTCATAACTGATTAACGTAGAAGTTTGCGCTAGTTGGAATGCAGACATGATTAAAAATAAAACAGAGCAAAAACGAGGACGAAGTAAAAGGTAACCGACAGGACACAGCGCCTGTGTCCTGTCGGTTACCTTTTACTTTGTCCTCGTCTTTGCGCTGTTTTGTGTTTAATTAGGTTAATTATCCCCGAAGCAATTTTTAACTGATATTTGCGTTATACGCTGTCCCCACCTTGTCTAGTTGTGGCTTTCAAACAATAATAATCATAGCCGGATAATTGTTGGAATAGTTACTTTAATTCTATCTCACCATTTCGTTCGTTCTCTTTGACCAAAGATGACCATTTCGAGGTTAATGCTTATTATTCAATTACTTTTTGGAGGTTATGTGAATGGTTGTCAAATGTTTTGTGTACAGCGTGACACAGAGCAAGAACGAGGGTTCGCCGGTTGTTACCATTTTTCTCTCACGATTGGAACACTGACGTTAATACTAAGACTGTGATTTAATGTGCAAAAAAGAGGAAACAACTTGGATGGCAAAATTTTCTTTTTGTGAATACTCTGTCCCAAATAATTCTTAATAAACATGTCGTTATTGCAAAAATTTGGATACTACGACCCTTTCAATCAATTGTCCACTGAAATGCGACAAAGCACCAGTCTTGTGTTCGTTCTGCTCTCCCGTCATATCTGTTACCAATTCACATTCAATGTCAGATCAGCGTTTCCTAGCGATACCGCTAAGGAGCTCCTGCTGCAGAAGCGCCTACGTTTGTGGTGTCTTCATAAAAATATCTTGATTGGTCGATACGGTCACCACGTCACAATCACTTGACCTCGCGCGAGAATTTCAAACAACGCTCACGTGAAACGTGACGTCACGCCTCTAAAATTGATTAATTTTAGTCGGGATTCGAACCCATGACCTTCTTTTGCGAGTCAGAAAAGCTACTGACTATAGCCATGTGCGCCGCCCACTGGCGGGAAGAGCATGAAAAGCGAATGAGAAGGCGATGCGAATGAAACCCGATAATGCTTGGCGAAGAATAAGTGCTCTCAACGTTTTTTTCTTTCGCGCTGTTTCGCACTGTGTATTCCATAAAGAGGAGATATGAGGAACAATATATTTTTTAGAATAAAACTGTGATGGTGCATGCGAGCTGTTGTAGATTTAACATCTTCTTAAAACCACCTAAGGCTTAAAGAACAGATTTGCGGAACAGGATGGCAGATGGATCCCTTCTGTCATTATATTTGTTTATCTCCCGCTTAGGAGTTTTCTTTATCTACACACACAAAATGTATTTTACAATTTTTCTAAGAAAATGTAAAATATATTTTAGTAATAATTTCTAGATTCATATTCGTTTCTACCTGTATCAATGTTTCTACAAGTAGCAACGTAGTGCGTAATATACCGGGCGTTTCACCGAACACCGGGCCACATTTTCATGCAAAATCTGCCCATCGCGCAGAAATGATATACATAATATGTCGACGTCAATGCGCCTAGTTATTCATGTATATAGCACTGAGAATATTTTAGTTTTAATTAGATTTTCATAATTATTTAAAAATATTAAAATATGTAGCTTTAATTAGAAACTTGATCGGCCTAATTGAAAACCACTAAAACAGCAAATTTTACGAAGGCATCGAGAATGTGCTTCGTTTTTCTTGGTCCTAAAAATATTCCTCTTGCTTAGACACTCCCGTACGGGTTTTCTATTTCTTATCCGAATTGTCTTTCCACAAGCCTTGCTTCTGATAGCACAAACGGTAACGTTTGCGCACCACCCCGTTTTCTACGCGCTTAGGTCTTTCAGACACCGACTGATTGTCGATGACGCCTAGCGAGTTTTTAACTGTAATCATATGTTTATAACTTCTAACCAAGTCATTTGAAAACAACGTGAAGGAACGTCACAAAAAACATCACGAAATGTAATGACAGTGAAGCATATTTCAGGGGAAACAAAAAGCACGTAATTGAGAAAGTATAGCAGTAAATTCAGAAAAAGTAACAAAGTCCCCATGTATACCAACGAGAATGGAACCCAGAACCCCAAGATTTTGAGCCAGAGGCTCTACCAGTGTGTCAAGTGAATATTTAATATAATTTCTATCGCTTGTGTCAAGGGGAGACCAGTAAAGCGAGAGATTGCTACGTCGAGTGAGGGAAGTGCGTAGGTAACCGTGTGGCCGTGTCATGATCACGCCACGTGATTTGACGTCATGGAAAAGATATTCGATGGGACGCCCTCTATAAAAACGGCCACCCCCAGGTTCAATTTCCGGGCAGTCATTTTAATTTGTTCTACAGAATTGACATACAATGATAAAACTTAGCAGACAGCTGCTGGGAGCAGTTTGTAATGACTCCAACAGCGGATATAACATACGTATTTGTAGCCCTACTGGCAGAGTTTGACAGACGAGTTGACTAGAACGTTCGACACAATGCCGGCGAACGGAACACCGGAGAGCAAGGAGCACGACTTTGAAGGCGGAGAATTTGCGGGGTACTCGCACTGTCGCAAGCTATCAGCGAGAGTTCATCAAATCCGGGAGGAACTTAATGCTGTAAGTCTGGGCCTTTGTTCCAAGGTCATCACACTGTGGCAATCAATTGCAGCGTCAGCGAATATTGTTCAGAAAGTTTAATTTTAATTCGATTAAGGTAAAAAAAAATGGGTATGAGAGTCAGAGTGCCGTCTTCACCATGCATATATCAGACTCGGCGGACATTAGATGAGGGGATAATTGTCATGATATGTTGAGTTCTTAACTAAAATGTGTTCATTTACTTCATAAGTATTTGTTTTAGCGGTCACACTGGAATTTTAGAATTGACGACAATTACTATCAGAATCCAGACCCGTTTTAGAAAAATATTGCGAAGAGGTAATGGTGTTTTTAGATATGAATCGATTAATTTTCTGGTTTGTTTCGCCCGGTTTATATATTCCCGCAAAGAGAGCTCAGTCTGCCTAGAGTGATTGATGCTTGAGAAGGTAAGGGGGGTGGGGTCTAAGGTTTGACAAGTGTAGCTGTAGTAATACTGTACACGAAGAGTGAAGATAGTGATTTTTGAATTTGCTTTGACGTTTAGGGGAAAAGGGGGGGAGTGGGGGGGGGGGGGGGGGTGGACAGAGCTAGCGAGAAAATTAGGCCAGGAGTGATCAGGCGATTTAATATGTAATCCGGTGATTACCCATTCAATATTTTGCTGCAGAGTCACACATATATTATTAAAACCAAAAAACGCAACTGATGAAAAACCAAACCGAACACAAGCACGGAAGCTCATAACCAGAAGTCAAGTGGCTGCACCCGACCTCGTATTGTTTTTTTTCGCTTCTCCGGCGTGTGAAGCAGACGACGCCGAGACAAATTACCATTGTTTGGCACTTATATCCCTTCCGCTAACTTCCGACTGTATAAACATACACACACCAATATCCCTTCCGCTCGATGGTCTGCACTTGAAGATCAATTGGCCGGTACCACGAACGACATTCCGTAAGCAGCGGCCTCACGTCCGTCGCAAGGTTGGTTCGTCGGACGTCGCCATCGCGTCGTCCAGCCCGCGGAACGTCCCCATATTAAGAATGACGTAGTACAAGCACTTCCGTTGATGTGTGAAAAAAAAAATTGATTAACGTATTTGCAGTTTTTTTGTAGGCCACAGAGAAAGGATTAATATTGTTTTCTATTTTTATATTGATTCTGCGTCTTAGATGACCTACGACTTTGAATATATTTGGTACACATAGTTTGGACGCCACGTGACCCTGACAAAAAGAGCAAACGCGGCTAAAACCGGCCAATTCTCGACCGGCTGTCCTCGGGGGGAAAAGAAAGCGAATTTTGAGCCGCAAATTATGTTCTGGGTAGTTAGAATCTTATAGGTAATATTCAAATGAAAAGCTGGGCCAGCATAAATGCCCTGTCAGTGTATCTTTAACAAATTAGACTGGACCTTAATTGAACAATGCCGGCCACTGGTTTTGACGCACTAAATTTTTAATCAGCTCTATGTGCACTGTTAGTTTCGAATTTTCTTAACTGGAATAGACGTCTGCTACTAGCTGAATTAAGGCCTTGCTGGTTCCGAGTTGCGGAGTGATGTAGTAGGTCATTTTAGACTCGCACATGGAAGAAAAACACATTAGAAGAAAAGAGGCGATAACAGTGTTCTGTTATTCTACATGGCAAGAGAGAGAAAGAGAGTTTCTCAAAGCAAGGTTTAAAGGCCCGACAGTAGAACTGACGAGACGGGAACAAAAAAGTCAATTGACTTTTTTGTCAGTCAGTTGAAAAAAAAAAAGTTCAAAAACAACCTAGATATTGCAGAATTTTGAAAGGTCAGATGAACGCTTTCCGTGTTGGGGACATTACGAGGCCATTTTTGTTAACGCCCCATATGTTTAACCAAATGTTTGTCCAAAACAAATAACATCTATGAGCGCTCGATGTGTGCGAAATCGCTATAACCAACATTTTTCACTAGGGCAAGAAATTTACATTCAGCGATGTCATCAGTGTGGACGTCAGCGATGGCCACGGAGCAGGAATACGGCCCCTCACCTTTGGCCGCCAGGTACGCCAATCAGCGAATAAAAGACCGTGGGTACTGATACATATAATTATTTGAAAGTGTAAACTTATCAACTACGCTAGAGCAACTTATTATCAAGAAAAGAAGAAAACAATCACGCAACAGGAAATACGAAAAGAAAGCAGAGTGCCGCCATAGTGCCGTGATCGAGAATGACACTCCTGTGACAAGAAAAATGCCGGTTCATGGAGTCAGATGACAGACGGTTTGTGCACGGCGAGAAAAGCCACAAAAAACAGTGACTCGGTGACACTGCAAAATTGATCCATTGACCTTGTAGGATCTTGCTAAAGTCCCACTAGGAGTGACCTAGAGCGAAGTCCAAAGTCCCATTTTTTTATCTTTCGTGTTTCAGCTCATTGCTGCCTGCGCGCTGCCGCAGCTCCTGGAAGAGGGTCGGCTGCCCAGTGACGTGGTGTCAAGAGCTCGCTTGATCCTCGACCACTGTCACGGAAGCAGCTTGGGTGAGGCCCTAACTAGAGCACTGGGAGCGAACCAAGGCGGGATAATGAACGCTGTGCCCAACAACTAGAGGAATCCGAATGATGCACATTTTTCTGAACTCACACATAGCGCGACAAAAGTTGGTTCATACGTGAGAAAATTGGCCGATGAATGAACTAGACATTTAACTCGACTCGGGAACGGAATGTTGTAAAGTGGCGCCTTTTGACTTTAAAGGGATCCTGAACCGAAAATTGAATTTCACAAAACAACTCAGAATCGATACATGAGACGCTACAAATCCCAAAACGTCACTTATAAAGCGGTATCGCCAACCGGTCGTCATATTTTTGCAAAAAAAAAAAAATAGCGCGCTCGCACAAGGCCCAAAAGACGCGTGACCTCGCGATTCTCATTTCCTCCTCTTTTCGATTTGACTCTGCGAGGGCGCGGAGAGGAAAGGAACCCGAGGCCATTTCTCCTCCTTCTCAACTATTTTGTGATAAGATGACGTCCACATTATCCCTCATAGTCATTCGCTCCTTATTTTCCAGAAATGCGGCCATCCGCTCGACATGATGATATTTCGTTGTTTATGGCGCCCTGTTGAACACTTCTGCAAACTTATTTTGTGAAATTAGAATTTTGGTTCACCATACCTTTAAGGTAACACATCAGGTGTGAACCGCTAGTGCACATACAGGGTGATTTTTTTTTTAATTTAAGAGACTTGTATAAAAAAAAGCCATAAACTTTACACTTATGCGATTTGTGCAGAGGAGCTATACGGCCAGGGGGACAGGGTATAGGGGATAATTGTAATGATCAGTCGGCTAATTAATTAGGATTTGTTAATTAACTTTTTAATTAATGAAAATAGACATATGGTTCAAATTAGAAACTTGCTCAGCGTCATCGAAAACCACTAAATCAACTCTTTTTAGAAGAAGATAACGTAAAGGCAGTATATTACGGCGTTCTGTAAAAACGCTCAGTTTGGACGCGTTTCTAGGTATCACTTTCTCATCAGAGCGCATATTTGCGCCCACGGTCCTGCCCCCCGGTGGTCGCGGCGCGCAGCCACCCCCTCGCCTACCTGGTAGCATGGAGATTAGTAGGTCGCACGTGTGTTGCGCGTCTCGGCCACTGGGGAGCAGGACCGCGGGCGCAGAGATGCGCTCCGATATAGAAATCCAAACCTAAAAACGTGTCCAAATTGAGCGGTTTTAAGGAAAGCGGTAATATACTGCCTCTGCGTTATATTTTTATACAAAGAGTTGATTTAGTGGTTTTCGATGACACTGAGCAAGTTTTTTAATTGGAACCATATATCAATTTCCAGTATTGAAAAAGTTAATTAACAAATTTTAATTAATTAGCCGACTGATCGTCACGATTAGTCCCCTAGACTATGTCCCCCTCATTGTATAACTCACCTGTACCAACCGCAGTAGTGTAACTATCACGGCTTTTTTTAAACAAATATATTAATAAATAAAAAAAACCTGCATATCACCCGCAGCAAAGGTCGACTGATGCGCAGCTTTAATTCCGGCCGCAGCCACCGATTTAATGCAGCCAACCAAACAGCGTCAAAAGCGCACGTGACGGCGCTCATCGCCCTTGTGTGGTCATCACAGACGCAGAGCAAATGCGCCGCGATCCCGCGCTTTTGTTTTTATTTAGTGGGTGACCGGGTTATTCGGTAATAACAAACTGCCCGTTCAAAAAAGTGCAACAAAGGAAATCCGTTCTACTGAACCAGGTGTTTTTGCTGGCACGTGCCGTCATTGTGGCCACATGCCCGGCTTTTTAATGCTCGGAGCAAATGCTGTGCGGCGCGCGTTGTTAAAAGTAGCACGAAATGTCTGCAATCGAGTTTTACTAACTGCGAACCATTTTTCGCGGGTCAAAAGAAAAATATAACGCCCAAGAATAGGAAGCCAAAAGCCTTGTTTTGTTATTTAATCTTGGAAATTAAAGTGGAATATTCCTTACCTTCTATCCTTCGAAAAGTTCTCCGCCTTTTCGCTCAAATGCGTCCGCGGTGTCCAAGCACGTCAGCCGAATCCTGCTCACGTTTTGCATACGGGCACTGCGTCACTGGGACGACAAATTCGATGTTGCGTGTAAAAAGCGCGATAGAAGATTGGGGTCATAGCATTCTTAAACCAACACCGTCAAAGTTGACAATCTGACATTACTCTTACCTCAGTAAATTAAAGCAACATTAATCCAACTAAAAACTTTGTAGTGAGCGTGTACAGACCGTGGAATGCCAACCACATAAGTTTTTTGAGATGAAGCTTTGACCAAACTGTGGCGCCCTCATTTTGGATAGTACAAGCTCACCTGATTGGAGATTTTCTGTTTGTACAGCATCAAACGGGGGGTCAAGTGACATTCCAGTGACGCCACGTCTCTATGTCACGCATCTCTGCCGGTGAAAGCCGCGCGATTTACCCTTTCTTCGGGTTTTGTCGGTTGGCGTTATTCGGGTTCGTCGAACGTCAAGCTGATTGCTCTGAATCAAAATTAACTGTTGGGCTAGTTGGCTACACACAAGCGCTCTGTCCTGTCCCTTCTTCTTTTCCTTGGTGTTTGCGCTTTTGAATTTTTATACAATGATTGCTCTGTGAGCGGGTAGGCCCGGCCGCCGCGAAGCGGCGTTTATGGGTGGGCCAACTGGGTTAATATTTTTGTAATGAGCCGCCGCAGACTGCCGAAGGGAAGCGGCGTGAACGCAGCGGGGAAATTGCTAAAATGTACCGGGAAAATGCACGTCACGTGTCCTCAACGCCAATTCAGTTTCCTCTCTGAATTAAGCTGGGAAAATGAAGTCACATGACTTGGTGTCCCATCACATATAAAGAAATTCAACTTGTCCGCAAGTTTTAGCGGAAAAATTGACGTCGCGTGACCTCAACAGAAATTCAGTTTCCCCGAAACATTTAGAGGGGAAAATGACACCATATGACATGGTGTCACGTCACCTATGAACAAATTTAGCTTCTCCGCTGCATTTAGCAAGATAATTTACGTCACGTGCAGAAGGGGAGAAGAGGAGGAGGAAGAAATGAAGGGGAGGAGTAGGGAAAGGAGAAGGAGAAGGGGAGAGGAGGATGGGAGCAGAGGAGGATGGAGAAGGAGTAGGGAAGGAGGAGGAGGAGGGGCATATCCTCTTCCCCGCACGCTCCCCTCTTCCTTCTCAAGAGCTGCGCTCTAATTTCGTGTTACAGAGATTTGTAAACAACTTTAATTTTTTACAGTTCCTCCTGAATACTAAAAAAAAACGCAAAAATGTAAAAAAAATGCAAAAATTAATTAGGTTTACTCTTACAAATGCGAAAAAAAATTGAAGCGTACTTTATTTTTAAGTCCTGCGAAGAAGAGGTAACGAGTAAGGAAAGTATGTTACACGTTACCCAAAATATGTAGCATAAGTACGTTGCCCTACACTGTTTTGACAGTAACTAGTGCGTTGCAAGTTGCAGAAAGAAGTAACGCGTTACCGGTAACGCCGTCACTTGCGATTTGTTGCCGGCAACACTGCATGCGCCAAACGAACCCAAACGCTTGCGGGGAAGCGGCCTTGCGGAGTGCTGAGTTTGGGGAGGGATGTATTTTTCGAGCTACGTCCGAGGAGTATAATTCTCACATTGAAGGATGACACGCACGAAGCTTCTTGATACTTTGGAAGTTGTGTGTGCACTTAAATACGTACGCGAGCGCAGTTTCAAAGCTGCCGGCAACAAGCAGACGGAAACGACGACGACGACGACGGCGCACGTGCGCTCTCTTCCAGGAGAGAAGTCACCGCCGGCGCACGCACGTACCACAGATTACTTTGGGCGGAACATAGGTTTTGCTTTGCGTTCCCGAAAACTTGATCTTACACTACAGTTTGAAGAGCGGGAAGTATCTTGGGCAGTTTTAACACAGTGTGTACCAACAAGCTACTGGGTAACTAGTTTTTTCTTCATCTTTCTTTATATATATAACGTTAGCGATGTCTTAGAAGTTTATAACACCGACGCAACAGACGACAGGAGCAGACGACACCGTCGGAGCTGCCGAGGTCAAGTCCGCAGCCGAGCCGGGAGCGCAGGATGGCACATGCGCGGTGCATGAAACGCCCGTCGCTACACTCCTACAAGAGCAAGGGTCGCTTCCCGCACTACTTGGAGGGTCAAAATCGGAGACCACTGCGGAACTCTGTTTCGCAAGCGAAGGAAGTCGCCGAACTCCAAAGGCCTTCTCACATATTTGTGTCTGACTGTGACGACTGCTTTTGGCTGCTTACGACGAGTTTATAGTAACTGTATAAGGTTGCTCTAAGCTCGTCGTAAACAGCCACAAGCAGTCCTCACAGTCAGACACAAATATGTGAGAAGGCCTTTGGAGTTCGGCGACTTGCCGAAGGAGTGATTGTTAGCGAGTGCAGGTGATCAGTGTGAAAAAAAAAATCATGATTAAAATATACAAAATAAATTAGATATATTTCATTTAAATAAAATTTATATATTTAAATCTGTTTTATCTGATTCAAATCAAATTTATCTGATTTAAATCAGATTAATGTCATTTAAATCACCATAGCCCGAGAAGATCAGTTCTTTATCACTAGATATGTATTTAAACACTAGATGTATACATTTCCGATTTCTGAAAAAATAATGTGGAATAAATAACCACTGTAAAAGCTTAAACTTCTGAGGCACAATATAATTAACAAATGTTATTAATGTAAACCCAACCATACTAGAGCAAAAAAAGCTGGACTTTCTAGGTAATGAAGAAAACTTTCTTTAATTTTTCTTTCTTGTTTTGACTTGCCTGAAATAGGACATCATTTTTTTTATTGTTGTTTCTTCCACATTCAGATTTTCTTGCAGTGGTCGTTATGTAACTGACGAACAAAGTAGAAAGAAATCTCGACGCTCTGACTTGCTAGCACCACTTTCCGTTCATGTTCAGCCTATTATAAATCTTTCTTGCTTGATGATTACTTGATATAAATAAAAAACACATGGACAACATCAAATACTAGAGATATGTTAAATAAAATAATCTTTTAGAATATTGTTTTGAAGGAGGGATGTTATTTAAATCATCATATTAAAACCAGTGGGATTTAAACGATGATTTAAATAATCTTGATTTTTATTACCCACCCTGCTCGTGATGCATTGCCCGTGTTCAATTCGTAAGTCACATAAGGTCGTGACACGACCGAATCCGTTCGGACCTTGCAAATAAAATAAAGTAAAAAAAGAATAGTTCGTTTTTTTTTTTTTTTTTTTTTCAACTTTGCTTCGGATATCACGCCTCTAGCGCCTTTCCGTCGTGGGCGATAGTTCTCTTGTGCAGTACTGCGCTATATGCAGTTACTAGTATTGCGGAACCAATATCGGTTCATGAGGCGGCTAGCCGACATTCTGTGAAATATTCGTTAGGATTTTAGCCAATTGTATGACAAGTTCCTGCGATAACGCGCCATTCGTATTTTGCAGGATCCATAATGTTCAAGGGCGTCAGCATTATTCGTCAACATGTGGCAGATTACATCAGTGAACGGGACGGCGTTCAGGCCAATATAAATGATATTTTCATTTGTTCTGGAGTGTTCCACGGCGCAACGGTAAGGACATTTAATATGACACTTGACTTTTATAGGGACACTTGGAAGGGACACTTCACCTTTTGTATAGGCTACATTGGTTGAAGGCGTAAAAAAAGTAGTCATATCGGACTACCTTTGGGGTGGTAAAAAGATCTTCTAAATACAACCACTCCTACGGTAAAAGTGAAGACCCCATATGTAGTAAAAAAGCAGGTAGTCAAATTTGACTGCCCTCTAAAGCAACATGGCGGCCAGTTAGTGACGCCCGAATTCCCCGGTAAGGCCTAGCGAAGAGCACGGATTTTTAGCCAAGTGAGAAAATAGAGCGCATACGCCTGTTCGACGTCTTCCAAGTGCCTTCGGTCACTCTAAACATCCATCTCTAGACAACGGTACCCCTACCTACATCCTGTAAGGACGGCAGCATGTTTTCCGGAATCGCCGCGACTCCCCCGACGGCATCTCGCTAGACTAACTGTATTTGTACCGCCGGCGGAGAACACTCAAAAAAGAAATCGTTACGCGAGGAATGGGCGTGTGGTCTTTATTGAACACAACGTATGCTTGCCGTATGCGGCGATGAATCGCTGGGCACCTTCGCCGACACTGACGAGAGGCGTTCAACTGGCACCAACGCTACCGCTATTTTTTTTCTATCTCTTCCTGTTTGTGCCTACCTCTACCGATGTGGTTATCCATTCATGCGGGTGTGTGCCTGCACTTCGCAGTTCTTCGACAAAGAACGAGCATTTAGGTGGCTGAGTGGCAATTATTACCATTGTTATTGAACTGAGAGGCAGGGACATAGGGACGCCAGTGGATTGCAGTCCAGCTGTTTGTATATCAATAGCTTCAGGACTGCTCAACACTTAGCTTATTGAATCAAGCGGCAGTTAGCGCCACCTAGGAAGTGCAGTAGTAACGGCTAGATGGCGCTAAAGAAATACTGAAAGGCCTTTTTATTTCAGATTTCACGGGACAATTACTCATACACCACCACACACACAGAGCGCAAACACCAACCAAGATACCGAACATTGTTACAGGCACATAGATGTCAGCAGTACAACAAGGCACAAACAACTCCAACAAAACACCTCCGCGACTCTCTACTCTAACCACCCTACCGACCCGATTCATATTCTGGCAAGGATTATGCATTACTAGATGAATACAAAGAGTATTTGAAAGGAGTATTAGTATACAAGTGCTCTGTGTATAATTGCGAAAGCATTAACTGTCCCATGGAGCGAGCTGACGTCATCAGTTTGAAGCGCGAAAACGGCACCTAGTTTCCGCGATCGCCTTCGGTACCATTGGCTGGCGTGCGTCGACGGGGCCCCCATTGGCCGTTGCGCTCCCCAGTCTCCACGATCACTCACTCCATGGCGCTGCGTGTAAATCAGCGCGCCGTCAACACGGAGCGTCCGAGGTCACCAGGGGAGCACGCGCTCCGACCGGCGACGAAAAGTACGCAGCAGACGAAAAAGGGAGCGGAGGAGCAGCTTGCATGCTTTCGCATTCACAACTCATAAGAAGTGCTTAGGTGTACCTCAAGCTTCTTTTAAATTGGCAGGCTTCTTTTAAATTGGCAATTGGGCTTTTAAATTGACCTCTCTTAATTTAGCACTTCAAAGAGCAACATGATATAAAAGTAATCGGCTGAAGTAACACCGCATGGCATGCTCCCAATCAGTATCGGTTTCAGATTCACGCAGTGATAAACTTACTGAAGCCGTGTTGCGCCATGCTCGTTCGCGCGTGTGATAGCAAAAAAGTTAACAATATCAACATTCATGGTTAGTAATAGGCTAAAGGTAAGATAATTCTTAGTCTTGTGTCGATCAGTTCAATCTTTGTTACCTTAAATTCAGTGCTTGAGAATACGCTTTCCCGTGTTGGTCGAGTAACCGATGAGTCGCTTTACTCGCTCCACTCTAAAAATATCTAAATTAAACTTATGTGGAAAAAAGTATTGGGGTACAATTATATATGGGCGGTTTCATTTGGGCCCAGGCAACGAGGTGCAGTCATAATTTTTATTTTGCTTCAAATTTTTATATTTCGTGGCGCATGTTCCAAGAAGAACCATCCCTTTTATTTTAATGTCCTGACTTGTTTAGTTTCTAAAAAAAAAAAAAAAAACTTAAAGAAGCGGGAAAGAACGACGAGGTTTTGACGATTATCGTGTGAGGCATTTTTGAATCACTCTCAATCTCAAAGTACTCAAAAGAGAGCGTCTATATTTTTTTAGTGTGATGTATATGCAAGTAGCTAAACCGACATTATAACTACTATTTATAATTTGTCGCTCCAATCTTTGTAAAAATCCCCAAACACGCCTCTGCGAACAACTGTGACCTAAATTGCGGATTTTTTTTTTAGCTGACTATGTTTAGTATCGTTTTAAAATAATACAATGTGTAGAACCTTTTATTGCCTTCCAATTTAAGTTTGTGCCTTTATAATGTGCGAGTACTGAGAAATAAATTATAAAACAGAGAGGGTTTTCACCTTTCGTTCAATTTCAGCACGCGCTGTAGAAAAAAAAAAACATTCTTAATTTTTTTCTTTTTTCTTGCGCCACTTTCTCTTCACACCCTTTTTGAACCCAGAATACAATCCGTTAGAGGTATATGCACTGGTTTTAAGTTTTAAGCCTCTAAATATGCTAAAAAAAGAAAAGGCTGATGGTGGTTTTTGACGATTGTCGTGTGGCATTTTTGAACCACACACGGCAATGAACCAAAAGAGAGCTTCTATATTTTTTAATGTCATATATATGCAAGTCGGTAAAACGGCATTACAACTGCTATATATTATTCGTCGATCCATTTTTTGTAAAAATCCTCAAACATGCTTCCTCGAACAAGTGTGACCTAAGCTGCGGATTTGCCTGGAAAACAAATATTTAGAAAAACTTGCAAGTTTAAAGCCGATTTTCTAAAAAAAACGTTTAATTTTTTCATCTTTTATTCACAGTTAGATAATATAGTACTCTGTCAGGAACTACCAACAGAAATTGTAATATATTGTTTGCATGGCGGCTATTAGGACTCGAATCTCGTGCTATGAGAGTTTCGAACGGGATTTCGCATAGACGCTCAGCTGAGCAGAATTTTGACGTATGTAAGTTTTTCTATTTACTGTTAGTACTTACCTGAATATCTGAGAGCAAAAGCCAGTGAAGCAACAATACTTATCCTAACAATATTTATTTACTTGGCACTGGGGTGATTTCCAAGGTGTGTGAGCTTCGCCCTCTGTATCGACGGAGAGGATACGTAACATATAGACTACCGGAAAAACTTAAGTCAAGAGGAAAAATTCTAAGTTACCCGGCATGAATCACAGAAAATAGAAATGAAACCTAAGCACATGACTAACACATTTAAAGCCTTACACGCTACGAAATGCTAGTTATTTTATGAAAGAGTCCGTATGCGCACAAAATAAACCGCACTTCCGAAGCGTCAGATACTAAGTCGTACATATGTATATGCACTAAATATCTGTTTGACATGAGAAAACATGACAATTACATATCAAGTTCGGTATTTTAAACTCAAAGCCGAAAGCAAAAGGCCCCAGCAGAATTCTCTAACCATCTGCATTCCCTCGAATTGGGAGGAAGTAAGCGCTGTGCCCGTACTTGTGGATACGGACTTCTAATTAAGTTTTTCTTAAGTGGATTACTCCAAATTTCATTAATGTTTATGGTTGGATATTGAGGTGACTGCTAACGATAAATAGAAAAACTTACATGGGCCACAATTCTGCTCAGCAGAGCGCCTATGCGAAGTCCCATTCAAAATGCTCATAGCACGAGATTAGAGTCTCCATACAAACAATATATTACAATTTCTGTTGGTAGTTTCTCACAGACTACTATATTACCTAACTGTGAATAAAAAAGTAAAGAAATGAAAGGTGGGTGTTTCTAGAAAATCGACTCCAAACAGGCTAGTCTTTCGAAATATTCGTTTTTCAGGCACATGGTGCGCATTGTATATTCAGCGCACAATATTCAAATTATACTCAAAAGAAACAGCTTAATTGGAGCTTTACGGTGAGGTAAAGAGCATAAAATATGCTGATAAGGTCACACAGCACAGCTGGCTGAACTTCGTCAAATATCGTCACCAGAGAGGCGGTTTGACAATTAAAACAACAAAAAACAATATTAAGGATCTTATGACCTAGACGCTTAATCACCATAAACAAGCATATCTCGAGATTGCTGCCGAAAAGTTATATCGATGTAGCGTAAAAAGTAAGAAAAAGGGAAGGAGTGAGATATGGCACCAACGATAAGCTGGACAAACGTCAGTTTCCACCTTGGCCGCTTCAACGGTCCATAACCTGAGAAGAAAAAATCCGACGAACTCGCCGTTTGCGTCTTTTTTTAATATAGGAATTGCCCGAGAACATGTATTTTTTGACAAAAATTAAAAATTCGACCCGATATTCGTGCCTGAGTTGAGATGAAATCACCCATATATATATATATCATAGCCGAGGGTTTTTAATATGCTGCACTCACAAAACGTATACACCCCTATCAAATTACTTTAAATCATTCAGATTTCTGTTGACAAAAAAGATGACACTTTTCAATCATGGGGACACGTCATAAACTCAAAACATCACGGCATTGCAAACGAAGCTATAAACTATATATACGTATAAAGTGGCTATAATGGAGACAAAGTGTTCAGGTGGCCATTGCTTGCACTCTTTTATTTTCAAGCCCTGATATACAACTCTACAATTGAAAACAACCGTGTAGGTACTTTAAAACATTGTGAAAATGAAAATCTGAAAAGGAGCCTTTTTCCAGCTCTGGACTATCAAACCATAATAATTATTGTAATGATACTTTCTGAAGCCAGAAACAACATTGCAGCCTTTTTACTGCAACCTTTGAATATGAAACAAACCAATAAACGCACATAAAAACAGGGAACATTTAACCAAAAACAATGTTATGTATGCATGACAAGCATATTAAGTAATGAAAACAGGCAACACTGCAGTCCTTTCACCATTCTAAAAAAATATCTGAAAACTATGCATAACACAAAAAGGAATATGATTTACATCAAGCAAAATACTGGGCCATAGAACCAAAATTTCAATCATAAAAAAAAGTATGAGGGGTACCCAAAAGCATCTGGAATGAATTTCCAGAGTGCGGGGCGTTCGTAGTGTCAGCATCCACCTGTAGAAGCACTAAGCGGCACCCTTCCTGAATCAGTTTGTTGACCGGCGTCGTCTGTTAAAGATTTAGCGGCATGTTGGGATTTGTTCCCCAAGCGCTTCAACATCATTCCTCGTTTTTTGAAATGTCTGACTTGAAGAACCTTCCACATTCACAAAACGATTTGCTTTCAAGACTTTTCATATGGGCGAACAGAAAAAAGTCACATGGGGCGAGGTCCTGAGAATACGGGAAGTGGAGAAGCGGTGGCATGCCTTTTTTTATAAAAAAAAATATTGTTGCACTGACAGGGCAGTGTGTGCTGGGGCATTGTTGTGATGGAACTATCATTCGCACTATCCCTCACATCGGGGCGTTTCTTCTTTCCTGAGTTTCGGAATTGTCGCAAATTCCCAAGTAAAACACCTGATTAACAGCTTCACCAAGAGAAACGAACTCGGAGTGAACAATACCCAAATTTTTCGATGTTTAAATCAGGTGAGGAGGTTGAGCGTCGCCCTTAACGAGGTTGGACGTCAATCAATATTTCACCGGCATTAAGCAGGAAAAACACTTATAGACTTACCATTTCTTACTAGCATCATCTTTGTAAGCTCTCTGAAGCATTACAAGAGTTTCTGATACAGTTTTTCTTAAAGGAAAACAAAACCTCCCGGACGCATTCTGTCCCTTCATATCAAACATTGCACAAAAAAAAAGAAAAATGATTTTAAGAGTACTTGAAAAAAAATAATAGCAGACAACGCCGGTCGGCAAACTTACTGGGAAGGTGTACTGTTAAGCTGCGGAAGCTGGTTCTACAAACGGCCCGCCCTTCAGAAATTCATTCAGGTTACTTTTGCATCCACCCTCGTGTGATTCACTGTGACACAAGCTTTCGATATATGTCATGTTAAAAAAAGATGGCAACCAGTCAATTAGGCTGAATAGACCTTATGCGAAATTGCTTGGTGATCTGACAACACTGAGAGCGTCGCCTTTTTAATATTGACAAGTGTCGTCGGTACCGAAGCACGGTGCAGACATCGGAGAGAGCCGTACAGGCAGTGTGCGATGGCGCAGCAGCAGTGGTTTCAGCACCTGGCCACGAAATGTGGACCAATAGTTTAAATAACCTACCGCAACTGTCTGACGACTCTCTCGGAGGCCTGTGTACGCTGGTGACAACCTCGTCGAAGCAGCGGAGGAAGTCCTAGGCCTTCGCAGTGGAAGCTTACACACTGCGGGTTGTCGTCTGTGGCATTTTTGAACCACACACTGCGGGTCGGGTGATAAGAGGAAGGCGGATGATTGGTCCGGAAGGCACGTAGCTCCCCCTGAAGTCCCAGCTTAAGGGTGAATAAAGTATAGGTAATGCACATTTTTGAAAAGGGTCTATTTCAGGGTAACTGACAAGCTGTTGGTGGCTGCAATACAAATATCAGAAGTGCATACTGCAATGTTCACTCGGCTCGTATCATTTTTATATAGCCTTTCTTCTTGTCATGAGCAACACTGGATCCTACCGCTGCCGCCTTGTCGTGGTTGAGACAGCTTAACGACGAGAACTGGTTTATTGCATACAATACTTTATCTTGTGGGCTGGCAGGCTGGTGGCATCGATTACATGATGGATCCTGTCTTCTTACCCTCTCTCGCGTCTTTTTGCTGGTGCTTGCCGTATGAGGCACTGCGCTCGGCACTGGGCTCCGGTGTTTTCCACAGCAGTTCTAAATCACTATATATAAAACAAAACAGGGTGATAAATCTGTAGCAATATAGAAAACAGAGATGTTTTAGGCTGGCTCGACATGAAAAATATTTTTCAAACTTTTGACATCGCAAGGCAAACACAATTTTGGAAGTTCCACGGTCTAAACCAACATGCACGCCGTACAAAATGCTTGAGGATTTATTTCCACCACCTGAACATGGTCTGACGAGCAGCTGAAATCTCGTTAGATATTCAGGTCGCAATAGCTGCAATTCCAGTCTCTCGAGTTCACGAGCAGCAACCGCTGACATAGCCACATGCTATTTTTTCTATTATCAGCATCAAAAATACAATTATTTTATGCTGTATAGACAATAACTTTTGGAGTGGTAACATGCATCTATGCCTATGTTTTTTGCTGATGCACCTAGAACCATAAATTACAAAACCAGAGAAAATAAAACAATAAAATTGTTTTGCCAATTAACCTTCTGACCCTTCAGTGATAATTAAATTACACTTCAATCATAAACAAATTTATTAAAAACTGTGTTTAATATTTATCTTGAATAAATAGCTATATTCGTACTGTAAATGTCCCATTCTTGCAAGCACATCAAACGCAGTCATTGAAATGAGGCAGAAGCATATTGGGACATCTGGGATGCGAGTCGCCTCACCACGGTTATTGCTAGCCTGGCTGCAAGCATGCCAGTTAAGAGTATCACGAACTACTTTACCAGGAAAACTACATTTGTCTCCATGCATTTACGCCAGCGCACCCACAGTGCCAAATGTTGCTCTCCAAGCGGTGTAGGCACCACGCATCTGAGAGAATGCTTGAGGATCACACCGTCCACGCTGTAGAGCAGTCGTGCCGTACCAAGGGAGAGGGCTGCCGTGGGCACACCGAGATACCAGGTTTGCCAAGGTAGTAGAGGCAGCTGTCTCGACTAGTACTCCAGGTGTCTACAACTATAGATGGCAACAGTCATCAATTGTTGCCATCAATCGTCCCAATAGACAGATCTCACTAAGCGTTCGACGCATGCATGACGCCTCCATAATTTTAGTTCACAGGAAGCAGACGGCAGTGAACAAAACGGCTCGTGTCGTCTCGTCACGCGCGAAGCTCCAGCGGGGTTATCCCACATGCACAAAGACTAAAGTTCCTTTGATGCATTGCGGCACCGGCGGCTTAACGAAACTGGTTGGTGATATCGATCTATTCAAAGTGGAAAACACTGAGGCTGCTGCGCATCCAGTCGTTTCAACCACGCAAAGACTATTCGTGCAAGGGCGACTGGATTTTTATAGAGTAAGATATTTTCATAGCAAAGTATTTGGTGTCACCATGTCACAACCTGGTGGTTTTCAATACCCGTGGGCTATATACTTTCACTTTACTTTACTTCACATTACTTCACTTTACTTGACTTTCAATAAACCATGTTACATCTGAAAGATGAGAAGTTGAAAAGAGGGGTAGAGAAGAAAGAACAAAAAAGAGGTATGAAGCAAAGCGACTGACCAAGTCGTTCTGGGCGAGGCAACGCAGGACACCTGTCTGCGCGGAGCGCGGGCTGGGGTGGTATGTTGCCTAACCCAGGGGGCCCTTGAAGGAAACCTAGCCCGGGACTTGGCTCAACTGCCAAGACCCCAGTTTTATCAGACACGGGCACACCTAGCACAGCCAGGCATGCAGGGGGTCTGAACCCACGCTGGGCTCGGGGCTCATGGTGATTGGTGGCGCCCCCCCCCCCCCCCCAAAAAAAAAAAGAAAAAGAACATTTACAAGCGCACAAGTCTCCTGTGGCGACGCGACCCTGTAAAAAGGGATTCAGTGCATGAAGTAGGTACTGATGGAGCCAAGTGAGAGATACACTTCAACTGAAAAACAAAAATTAAGGCACAGCTCGGACATATGATAGATGCCCTAGGTGCGGTTGTCTGTCACTTCCAATGTATTTGACCTGCTCCAAGTGATCTAATAGTCATCATAGATGATCTCACAGTTACAAGGTAGAATGTGCCTAAAATGCTAAAAGCTGTACTAAAGTATGCCCAACTCTCTTAACCGAAATACCTAATAATGCTTTTGTTTCATTTGTCGTTCTAATTAAGTGTGACACCTCTTTTTCAGCTACAAATGAAATGTGCTCATGTGAAACCTAAAACTTCATGCTAAATTTGCGTAATTCCTCCTCTGCAGCGTGCTTTCTTGCTCAAAATGAAATCGGTGGTCTTATCTCAATCTCAAGAAAAAGAATTGTCAAGAATAGTGCAGCCTCAACAAAGCTTTTTCTTAAAGCTTCCTTAGATAGACCGACTGAGTGACATTCGAACAAACCATCCAATGAATAGGTTAAGGACAAACAGAATCAAGATTAGACATTACACTGAAACGAGTAACCAAGTCAAATCACCAATTAGCTGAGCGCTCAGGCGGTCGTAACCTGCCAACTGAATAGCCTCCGCCAAAAACTCTTTTCATTGCATCAGTTGCCAAAGTAAACGTGAAACACATGAACAGTAAAGACAGGCAATGTGCAATGGTTCAAACAACAATTGTAGCTGGCGTCTTATGACACTGTGACATGGCGCGTCCCGATGACGCATTGCGGTGAGCTGGCGGACGCAAGCAGAAATGGCAACCATATATTTTAGTCATTCCACTGCAGTGTCAGGTGTATGCAGTTTGAATGTTCTCATGTTCTGCGAAGTTAATGCGTGCACCATGAGTGACAAGGAAGATGTTGAGATATTAGCATCCCAACTACGAACAAACAGAGCATCGCAAACAACAACCACGATGCCAAAAAGCGGTGCTAAATGCTGAAAGGTAGTGCATGCTTTGGTTTTGCTGCATAATTAGTAGTAGTAGTAGATTGGGGTTTTATGGCGGAAAAGCAACTAAGGGTATACGATGCGCCAAGAAACTTAGCTATTGCAGGAAAAGGTTTAAGGAGGAAAAGAGCTTTAGTAGCGGAAAGTTATTGAAGTTATGAACATGAGAAGTTTGTAATAGATGACCATGACATTACAATGAAATAAAACTAAAGTTTGCGTAAAAGGTTGATACTCTCTAGGAACTCAAAAACCTGAGTATGTGGGAGCAGTGGCTCATTTCCAAGTAGCACACCTAGGTGTAGAGGGACATGTTCTCCGTAGAGCTGCGAGAAGTAGAGGCGCCGTTTTTCATCATAGGCTGGACATTCGAGAAGGATATGTATACCACTCAAATCTTTCTGGCAATGTTCTCATTCAGGACGCTCCTCCCCTGGCAAGAGGAATCCATGCATAAGACGCGTATGCCCGATGCGCAGACGACTGAGGATAACTTCAAAAAACCTCTCTTCATGCCTGGCGCTTTTCCATTCACTAAGAAAGGGCTTTACCATATGCAGCTTGTTTTCCACCTGTAGGTTCCATTCTGATTGCCAGTGAGATTTAGCGTAGTACTTAAGTAAAGCATAGTAATCTCTGAATGGAAGGCTACTTATATCTACAGCACGGGTACCACAGGTGCTCGCAGCACGATCCACCTTTTTATTCCCAGGGATCCCAACATGACTTGACACCCAGCAAAATAGAATGTTACATCCCTTCCTGGTTGCTGCTACTATTTTCTTTTGAAGTAAAATAATGAGAGCATTTTTGGGGGTTGTGAGCGACGTCAGCGTTTGTAAGGCACTAAGTGAGTCTGTGTATATTACTGAAGGGGAGTTACTTGTCTGGATGATATGATCCACCGCAAGCAGTAGGCCGTGCAATTCCGCAGTAAAAACAGTCCCGGCTAAATTGAGCCATCGAACATTTCTTACTGAAGGGCCAATCATAGCGCACCCTATTGAAAATTCCATCAAGGTACGTAATTTGGGACGCTGACTGCCAGTCAGCTGCCCTGGTGGAACGTGCCCTGATGGTCCATCAGATGACGTCTGACCATTTTATTCAGCGAAATTTCGTCGACAACATTCGGTTTTTCCAATGTTAATCGCAAAAAAGAAATGTAAATATCGCCAAATGCGTCGACAAAACAAAATGCTCAAAAGATTCCAAAAAAAAAAAAAAGCAATCCCGCACGGGGGATCGAACCCGGGACCGCTTGCTCACGAGGCAGACGTCTTACCACTAAGCTACACTGCAGCTTCGAAAAACTCATTTTGAGAACACGTTTTATACGAGACTTTCGGGCGGCACTTGAACGCGTGAGCAGAGTACCGTCGGACGGCACTCGAACGCTCTGCAAGAGTGCCGTCGGACGGTACCCCACCAGTGATACACGCGCCGTCTGACTCTCTTTCGGACGGCACTTGTAGGAGCGAGTGGACCGTCGGATGGCACTGTAGACAAAGCCTCTAAGAAATGCTTCGGCTCCATATGCAGTTAAGCCTTCAGCATGTTATACAAAGCACTCGTACATCAATCGCCGTACTTCAGTTCTACTCACCTGCCATGTAGAGTGCTTTCGCGTCGTAGAACCCTCCTTTTGTTCGCGCGTCTCCGGCCCAGTAGAGATGGTACACCTTGACGTCTTCAACTACACCGCTAAACTTCCTTACATAGTCGGAACTCCCGAAACACTGGGTCTTTTCGAGGAGAAATTCTACTAAAACGTAAGACGTTGTAGAGCTCGGGCAGGATCGACAGGTTGGAGCAAGCGGGCAAACAAAACGAGTCGAGAGCGATCATTCATGGAAGCTCGGCGAAGCCGGGCGAAGCGACAGTAAAGGAGTAAGTGGCGCGTTCGGCCAGTTCGGCGTTCGGCGGGCTTCTGATCAGTGTTGTCGATCGGTTGCGTGTCATATCTCTAACATCAGCGGTTTTATGGTTTCACGTCCTGAAATCGTTTTCTTGTGCATAGATTATTTTTCGTATTCATTGATTTGACGAAATATTGGTATTCGAACAAACTTTACGTCCAATGACCGTACGTCTGTCTGCCCGTCAAAGCTTTTTGACGTACAGTCAGAGACAATCGATGTCCAATCAGAATCGCCACCAAGAAATCTTGACGGCATTTCGCGGCGGCCGACTGCCACCAGGAAACCATCAGAAAGCCGACAAGCGGAGTCTGACTGGAGTTTGACTGACGGTCAGAGTAACTTGTTGGCCAATCAGCCGTGCTTGACGTACAATCAGGCACAGACAGGCGTCCACTAGAAAACATCGACTGCCAGACAGCGTTACATTGATGGATTTTTCCTTCGGGCATCCAACAAAAGATTCCATTTTTGTGTTGTCTGTGTAGTAGTGATAACAACAATTGTGTTCCTTATGAAGCTGAAAACATTATTGACGCATGACCTATGTTGGCGTATCCTTCTTATTAAACTTTGTTAGTGAAAAATCACAGTGCATGCAGTTATGATCCCATGGAGCCACTGTATATGGAACAGAAGCAACTGACAGGTTACTGTCTATTTCAATGGACTGTGCCCAATTCCTGTTCCTCATAACGAATGGAGAAATAGTGCTAGGCTTATTTTCAAACGAATTCTCTGGTATCTCGTGCCCTTAACAACCTCTTGGACTGGAAGCTGAACGACTGACCGTATCCTTAATGAATACATGAATCCCAGAGAGAATCGTCGTCTGTCAAGGGACAACTCGTTTGCTTCAGCATAGAGGCTAAGGACAGGCGATGTTCTAAAGGCTCCTGTTGCCAAACGAAGTCCTTGATGATTTACAGGGCCGAGTGCCTTAAGAGCTGTGGGCCTAGCAGATCCGGACACAAAGCTGCCATAGTCTAGGCGTGTGCGGATTACAGAGCGATAGATTCGCAAAAGACATAGACGGTCAGAGCTCCATTTATTCTGGGACAAGACTTTAAAGAGGTTTAGTGATTTCTGGCATTTTAACTTCAGACGTTTTACATAAGGCACAAACGATAGCCTACTATCAAAGGTAAGGCCCGAAAACGTATGGTCTACTTTTACAGGGATGGGGGTCTGGCGCATATACAGAGAGGATCTGCAGAGACTCCCCTTATACGGGAGTAACAGACAGCAACCGTCTTTTCCGGAGAGGAACTAAAGCCGTTTTCATCTGCCCACTTGAGGGGATTGTTGATAGCAACTTGAAGCCTTCGTTCGTATATAGAAATATTGCACGATGAAACAGAGATTTGAAGGTCATCGACATAGAGTGAATATTGCACAGAGGAAGGTAGGGAACGGGCTATTGAGTTCATCTTTACCAAAAAGAGAGTAACGCTGAGGACTCCCCCTTGAGGGACCCCGGACTCCTGGACGAGTTCTTTAGAGAAAGACGCTCCTAGCTTCACAACAAAAGGTTCAATTAGATAGATAGCTCTTTAGGGTACCAAGCATCCTACCTCGTACCCCAACTTCATACAAATCACGGAGAATTCCATGACGCCATGCTGTGTCATATGCCCTCTCCATATAAAAAACACTGATAGGCACAACGGGCCATTCGCAAAAGCTTCACGAATTATGGTTTCAAGACGAACTAAATGGTCAACTGTAGAACGACAGGAACGAAACCCACATTGATTCTTATCCAAGATGTTTTCTTTTTCTAAATAGTACATAAGTTTTTTTTTGTTTACAATACGTTCAAAAGTCTTGCTCAGGCAGCTAGTAAGGGCAATAGGGCGATAGATAGATGCCGAAGAAGGATCCTTGCCAGGTTTTAAAAGAGGAATGACAGTGGCTACCTTCTATGCCGAAGGGAGTCTGCCCTCGTGCCATATGCGATTGAAAAGGTACAAAATAAAAAGTAATGTAGAAGGATGGAGATGTGTTAACATCTGGTAGTGTATGCCATCATGTCCTGCAGCTGAAGGCTTTGTTAAGTGAAGGACCATTTCGAGTTCACGCATCGTTAGAGGTAGATTGTAGTCTTCATGGGCACCACCTGTAGTCTTCACAGCATGTTATTCTCCACGTCGTTTTTGCAAAAAATGCAGATGAATAATGTTCGGAGCTCGATACAAGAGCAAAATGCTCACCAAGAAGATCCGCTTGCTCCTTCAGGCTTTTTGGACAAATCCCATTTTTGGAGAGGAGTGGGACTAAGAAGGCATGATATTGCCCTTCAATGCGATAAACTTTGTCCCAGACTTCTTTGACTGTTGCGCTACTGTTAATGGAAGAGGCATACCCCTGAAAGGTTTCACGTTTTGACTGACGTTGGATGTATCGTGCCTGAGCTTTCATTTGCCTAACGCAACGGAGGTTGCTTTGAGTGGGGTAACCTCGAAAGATACCCCAGGCTCTGTTTTGTTTTTTTCCGTGACTCAGTATAATCTTCATTCCACCACGGCTTGGGTCGCCCCGGGAGACGCGTGGAAGTCCTAGGAATAGCAAGTACCGCTGCTTGAAGGATAAAATTACTTAACATCTCTGTAACTTGATCGACAGAAAGTCTATCAAGTGACGTGCATGCAAGTTGTGTCGCTTCAGTGAAAAGAGATCAATTTGCTTTCTCTAGCTTCCAACGAACAGTTCGCGTTGGCGTGCACTTTGGAGGAACAGTGTTCTTTAAGAAAATAGGGCAGTGATCACTTTCGTATGGGTTAGTGCCTGTCACCCGCGTAAAAGAAGTAAAAATGGATGCACTACCGATGGAAAGATCAATACATGAGGACGATAATGATGATGGGCTAAAATAGGTCGGTTCTCCAGTGTTAAAAAGACAAACTGCTTGCGACATTAAAATTGTCTCGATCATTCGACCACGGGCATCGATGTCGTCACTACCCCCCAAAAAAATGATGCGCGTTAAAATCACCAAGTAAAAGAAAAGGCTCAGGAAGTTGATGTAAAATCGCATTAAAATAATTTGTCAAAAAAGGGAAAAGGAGGAATCTGCAAGGAACATACAGTCGCTACAATCATAGATATCGATGTATTTGCAATTATGTTGCTGCTATATAATTTTCTTTTGGTGATTATATGACCTCATAAGTAGTACATATATATCTTTTTTTAACTTTTTTTTCTCTTTTTGTTGTTTTGCTGTATGTTTGCCTGCTACCTGTGTTGTGAGTGTAGCCTGGTACTAGGGGCCTACTCAGGCGACTTTATTGTCGCCTTTTTGCCCCAGCTCCATGGGAATATCTGTATTGTCAGAAACTCCAAATATACTACTTTGTGAAGGAGGAGATGCACCGCTACTGCCTCTAGCGCAGTATTAAGAGCGATTTCGGAACAGGGAAGGTGCTTCGGGACAACCACTGCAACTCCTCCAACAGAAACACACGCATCCTCTCGGTCTTCGATAAAAATACGGTAACGTCTAAGAAAGATAGTATGCTTTGAACTGAAATTCGTTTCATGTAAAAATGAAGCATGTGGGCGGTGTTCCTTCAGGAGGAACTCAATATTATCAGAGTTCCTTAGTAGACCTCGACAATTCCACTGGATGATCGCCGTCATTCTTTATAGAAATTTAATTATCAGAGGAGCGATTAAGAAAAAAGGGGTGATGTATGCGATACTTCATCTAGGAGGAAATACTGGTGTTTTCCCTTTATGTTTCTGTTTCTGGGTCTGCCACTCCATATCCTCTAGATCTGGCTCTGGAGCAGAAAGGTTGCCTCAGTTTTCAGTCTTTTCTGCTTCTATAGACTTCTTGGCAGGCCTGCCAAAGACATTAGAGCTGTCTAGGGATCATGGGGGCAGCCCACGGTCCCTGCCTTGACCTGATGGGGCAGCGGTCGACGTGCTAGGTCGGCCCACACTCCCGCCTGTATCATCTGTTTCACGTGGCACGTGATGCCTCCTAGACGGGGAAGTTCTCCCCAGGGAGGACGAGCGAGAGACTCGCTCTGTGGCTTGAGTGGAGGGGCCAGGATGCAGAGACGAAGGCGTGATCTGAGTCGCTGCTGCCGCACCGATGTCCTTAGTGCGACTACGGGCATCTGCTGCTTTCGCAGCTGAGATAGAATGCCCAGGAAGCGCAAGCTTCAGTTTGGGCGTAGAGGACTGGAGTGGCTTCCCGTGGTCTGAAACAAACACCTGGGTCACCACTGATACCTTCGACGGTGCCGGTCTTCTGCTGGACACCGCCTCGGCAAAAGAGCCTCTTTGGAAAGTAGAGAGGCGGCGCTTTGCATCCTGGTAGGTAATGTTTTCTTACACTTTGAAAGCAAGTATTTATTTTTCCTTTTTAAAGTGGTTACAAGACCGAGGGTAGGCAGGATGGTCGCTGCGGCAGTTTACACATTTGTAGTCTAAGTTTCAGTCGTCAGCAGTATGATCAGTGCCGCTGCATCTGGCACAGGTCTCACGACCACGGCAAAATCGTGAACCGTGACCTTACCACTCGCAGCGAAAGCAACGTAAGGGGTTCGGGACATACGGCCGCACTTTGCAGTTGATATAACCCGCCTTTACGGTAGAGGGCAATGAGTTTTTCTCGAATGTCAGTATAATATGTTTCTTAGGGTCGTTACTCGCCATCCTTACGGATTTTAATTCGTTTTGAGGCCTCAACACCTTGAGCGCTTAGACCCTCCACGATTTTCACTTCAGAACTGGTTACGAGATCATACTTCGATATCACACCGCGAATGGTGATCAGCGTACAGTGTGCAGATACGGTCCCTTTGAGATCGTGTATCATATTCAGATTGAGCTCGGCAGTGCCTGATATTTTTCAAAAATCTCGACAAGAATGTCACCGTACAAAAGCTTTTACGCTTCATATTTCGTCCCAAGCGTGTTTTGAAGAACTTTAGCAACAAGGAACGGAGACAGTTTTGAAAGTGGCTTAGAAGTGCCGTCGGAGTGTAGAACAAAACTCTTGTAAAGTGGTCGTTTGAGTTGTCTTGTTTCAGAAATGTGGAAAGTGCTTCGGTCCGGACTCTTTTCGGAGGCCCATCAGGTTGTTTTAGCTTGGAACTTCTAAGAGGGGAATGGTGTTCGGAAACTGTGGCGCATCGCCCACCACCGAGCCCAACAAGGGGCCCTCGGGCCCTCGGGGCCTCGGGCCCGAGGGCCCGAGACCGGGGTAAATTCGGGCCCCGGGGGCCCGAATTTACCCCGGGCTCGACTCAACCACCACAATGCCCTTTTCCCCGGGCACGGGAAAGCAACGCACAGCCAGACGTGGGCGGGCGAACCCGCATGGTTCCGGGTCGTGGTAGCGCCACTCACCAAACACCTGCTTTCATAGGTGTCCCCCGCGGGGTGCTGCATAATTGGTTTGGCTTCACATATCAGACGGGGAAGAGGAATTGCAACGGCCAGGGTCCTCTGGTGTAACAACCGCTACGAAGTGGCCTAAGAAGTTTGGAAGGTGTTGGCTGTGCCGGTTTTCACGTTTCGTAATGACACACTGTGCCTTTGTCAGGCGCCCGTCACTATGTATATACCTCGAGCAGTAACAGGAAGATGTGGGTAGGTGAGCAGCGAGTGCCAGTAAACCAGCATCAAGAAAATGACATGGAAGGGTACATGGGCTTATCCAGCTTCGACATCAGAGAGGCATGAGCCAAGCTGGGCTTTGAGTGAAGCCTCAGCAGAATGCACGAAGGGGGACCAGGCAGGCCTTCATTAATGTCCGTTACAAAAGGTGCCTACCGCACACTATTGAATATATAGGAGGTAGAACTTGGTACATAGTCTTTCCTCAAAATGAGCTTCAGTTACTTTCCACGATCCCGGGTGTTGCTTGGAGTCTTGTGAAATGACAGCCCGGCCACGTTCTTTCCCACAGGTGCCACGATAAATGCCAAAAACAGCACCAAAAAATGCAAGAAAGCACGCGTGAGGCTTATTCTCGACGTTCACATTTTTGCCTTGTATGGGGAAGCGAGGCAACCTCGTGGTGGTAGCTGGCAACCGGCAATTGAGCAGGCATTACAGTATACAGGAGGCTATGCTCCATGACACCTATCCAGGCAGGTCAGTCATGAAGAGCTTGGTAAACACCATCTTCTGGTACCCTGGTGTTGACGAAGACATTTAAGACCCTGTAAGAAGGTGCAAGACATGGGCCCAGTCCTGTTAATTGCCTCTGGTGCAGGTTCAAGTGAGCTGCTTGGATACCAAGCAACGCGGAACACAGCTTGAAGTATGCCGTACTGGTGGAGAGTTCCGTAATACTGATCGCTGTCCACTCAGACACAAAGCAGATAGAAACATTGGCCGAGACCACATTGGAAACCCAGTGCGTCATCTTTGGTCGTTTTGGATAGCCAAGGATATTGGTGTTTGACAACGGACTCCGGATTAATAGTACTGTTTTCTAACAGTTTTTACAACGGTCATGTGCAGCACCCCACCACTACTTCGTATTACCCTTAGTTCATCAGGTTAGCCGAGCATGCGATATGCAGAGTTCCAAGGCTGCGAGGTTCAGCCTCGCAGCCTTGGAACCAGGTTTGCAAGCAGTTCGCCACTTTTGTCAAAGTTCCGCTGCTGCAATACCTCAGCAAAAATATAGGAAATACTCCTCTGAACTGTTATTCCGCTACCGCATCTGATCCCAGACTGATTTTTGTCTATAGACATTTGGAGTTGTTTCCACACGAGTAAGGCAACCATACTTTTAGTGCGGGACAGACTGTGTAGGCGCACAGTTTCGTCCTATGATGATGGTAGATTCCTGTAGTTGTCTGCTCACTTGATGGCATACGAATGGCAGCACTGGGCACCCAAGAGGATAGCACCAACAGCATGCGGATCAGTGCTGAACACGGCTTCTCTACAAGAAGACGGGCCTGCCTGTTGTAGTTTTTTGACGGAGAGGCAACAATCTGGTGGTTCGGTGGTTCAACGATCAGGCTTGGCAGCAGGAGACATCCAAAAAGGGCCGGTAGAGCGGCCAGGTGTTGGGTTACCCTGACGGGAGACATGTAGTGGCCGGGGTTCACTGTCAGCACGGACCATGTTGGCGACAAAGCAGAGTTGATTGAATTTTAGGTTTAGTTTTAATTAATTATATACCAGAATATTAGAACTGAAGAACAAGAACGGCAAACGAGGGGCGAGCTCGGGCTCTAGGTTGCACTCATAATAACACAAATAATGTCCGTGACGACGCAACAAACTAGTAAAAGCCAATTACTACATTCTCCCTTCCTTATTTATTTTTTGAACAAAACCTCAAGAAAGACCTTCTGAACCGACAATCGAATTTCAGGAAACAACGTGCAATCGTTAGGTGGGACACTACAAATCCCAAAACACCACTCATAAAGCGGTATCTCCAACGAATCGTCGTATTTTTGTAAAAAAAGAGCGCGCTCGCACAAGGCCGAAAAGACGCGTGACCTCACAATTCTTATTTCCTCCTCCTTTTGCTTTGACTCCGCCAACACTTCCTAGAAACTAAGGCCGTAGCGCTCTTCTCGTGACGTCGCAAAGCAAGGCCATCGGGGGCGCGCGTCGAAGCGAAGGCAACGCGCGTGGATCGACCGTCGTAACGCGTTTTAGTCACATACGCGTGTCTTATTAGCGAAAATGAAAGCTGCACATAGCAACGGGGCTATAACACATTTTAGTACTCGTGCAAAATTTTACACAGCTAAATAATCGGTACGAAATGGGACAAGGTATGCGTATAAGGTGTCTATAGAAAAATGCGATTCTGTTAAGTCGAAAACACTGAGTCACGCAATTATTGCTGCAGGAGTGCATATTTTATACAGAAATACTTCGAAACAATGGCGAGACACGCAGTGATTGGACACTGCAAAAGAGATCACAGTTATAAATCAGGTAGACGTAGTCAACGCGGACACGGCAAGGCAAGTGTCACTTACAAGCATGTAAGCAATATTATCGCGTGCAGTCACTGAATTCTTGCATTATACACCGTTCACATGGCAAAAGTAATGTAATTTCGATCGAATTACTTTATGGGGTCGACAAATCAGCTTGCGACGCTCGTATAATCACTCAAGAACGCGAGCTGATAAAATCCCATATCATTTAATGAAAATATATTAATTTTTCCGTCTGGTAGGGGTACTAAACTTACCATTTACAGTCAACTAATTTACTTCCCTTCTATGGGTTCGAGCTGCCTTAGAAGAAACTATAACTTATTTTGCATACAATCATACTATTACCTTAATACAGTTCAGATTCTAGTATAAACGCGGTAAAGGTAATAAAATAAAATTAGTATACATAAACACATAAGCACGAACAACGCAATGTCAATAATCACTTGTTATTCACATTCCAGTAAAAACTAGATTACCACGCATATTTATAATGTTGACGCAACAGCATGTGGATAATGACGAAGAACGACATTCCATTCTATCACAAGATTTAAAAAAAAAAATCGACTGCAGCACTTTACTCACGTCCTACATGACCAAAAAAGCACGCTAATAAGTTGTTTTTACCTGTCGATCGTATCCATACGTCCCGCGATATCCGCCACGAAAACATTTGAACACGAACTCCAAGAAGTCGCTCTCTGTCGAGAGAGAGGTCCATCGATAATCGGCCAGTATCATCGTTGACTAGTTGGCACACGTCACAAAAACCGTAGCAGGACATGTTCCGCGAATCCACGTAAATTGCGTAATATCAAGCGACAACAAAAACACTACCCGAGACTGCGGTGACGACAGAGAAACGACGGGAAGGAAAGAAGTTTCAAAAGGACCACACGACAGCACCGGCAGCAGTGTCGGACAAGAGGCTGAACGTTGTCAACCCATTTCTTGCTTGTGTGCGCTCAATGCGGCGATGCCTGGATTTTTTTTTTTTCGGTTCCCTTCCCTTCTGAAATGCCTCAACGTTCCTTTTCGGACAGTGAGCAGCTCACACACAGCGTAAATTTACCGGAATCGGAGCCCGTATGAGGGAAGATGTCCCACCGGAGCCGGTTCATTCGAAAAGCGTGGGGAGCTGCGGGACTGCCCGTAGTCCCGCGGTTACGGGGATAACCATAGATATAAATCTGGTACTTTGAACCTTGGTAACGCGTTGTATATTACGTTTATATTACATACATATTAAATTGTACAAGACCGCGCTTTTAAAACGTATATTAATGTCTGATAAACGCTCACGAACACCACCGCGTCACTCGACAAGAAACTTTTTTCACGTCGATACCAGATATTTTCTCACGTAGTTACAGTCGCCTCGGTGGCTCCGAGGTGAGAGTGCTGGCCTACGCATCCCCATGTGGCGGGTTCAAATCCCGGCCGAGGTGCCCGCAATCTGACGGAGGCTTATTGCGGAGGAGGCGCCGTGTAACCGAGCTTTCGGTTGCACGTCAAAAGATCCCCAGGTAGTCGAAATTAATCCTCAGTCCTCCGCTGGGGCGTGCCAGATGCCCGTCGTTGGTTTGGCACGTAAAACCCCCAAATTTGACTTTCTCACGTAGTTGCGCCATGGCCTTCCTTCTCCGAAATTGTGACGTAAACACTCGGAGCGCTACGGCCTTTTGTCTAGCAGGTGTTGGACTCCGCGAGGGCGAGGAGTAGAAAGGGAATCGTGGCCATTTCTCCTCCTTCTCAACTCTTCTGCGATAAGATGAGTTCAACATTCTCCCTCTTTCGCCCCTTTATTTTCCAGAAATACGGCGATCCGCTCGAGATATGGCTATATGAGCGATGTTTCGTGGTTTACAGCGCCCTGTTGAACACGTCTGCAAGCTTATTTTATGAAATCCGAATTTCGGTTCAGCATCCCTTTAAAGGGGACCTGCAATAATATTTAAGCGTCTACATTTTTTGCGGTTTCCAGGTCTCTTGGGGTTCGGGCAAGCCAGCGGGCACAGAGAGAGTAACTAAATATCAGTGTGCCATATTTTAAACGGGCGACGCGGAAACCGCCTCCACCTATGGGGGCGACCCGCGGTGCCGAAAGCGCGCGATATGTGACGTCTTTGGTCTTGGGCTTACTACTGGTCAGAGCCGCTAAAAGCTTCTTTTTAGTCGAAATACAAAATATAAGTGGCGCGAATCGTTTTAATTATTTATTAAAGAAGTTTTTGTTCACTATTTTAGATCAGAAAAGAAACAAATGCAGTTTAGAATTGTCCGGAAACAAGAAATGACCAGTCGACATACCCGCCACCAAGCGGTGAAAAAGGCGGCGCATACTAGAAAGGAGTAGTGGGATCAGGCCCCGACGAGCGGCGAGCGTAGAAACGTCCCAGATGTACGCGGTGGCGCTGCGGTCGTATGGACTGGAGGATCCGACCGGTTCCGAGCGTTCCCAAGGCCTTCAACGAGCGGCTTTAGCTTGCGGTTTGGCCCTTTGGCGGTGCGGCAGCGCGAAGCGGCTCCCGTTCTGAGCTGATCTTTACCCCGTATTTGCTGTCGTTTGTGGCCAATGAACTGTCAGGCGGAATCAGTGTTTAATTGCGCAGAAAATGCAATGCGAGCCGCCCTGGCTGCCCGCTTCATACAGCCTAGCCAGAACATGCTTTAGTGGCGCCCTCTCGAGACGTCGACACAGAGTGCGGCAGCCGTGAGCGCTCGCTGAGCTCACTACCCCTGCTCTAGTTCACGGCCACTCAAGCAACCAAGGACGTCATGAAGGAGGTTATTTTTGCTTGTTTTCGCAATTTTAATTTGCCTATACCTTTTAAAATAAAAAAAATTCGAGAAAAGAAACGTCACTAAGTTACTACGTCCAGTGCGCTCAGGTTCGGTGCAAATTAAAAACCAGTAAAAAAGCCCATGCAGGGCCCCTTTAAGGGGGTACAGAATCGAAGCTTGAAATATCCCCGGAACACTTCGAAATGGGTGAATGATGATTCATGATATCCGAAAATGATAATAACACGCTTGTATTTTTAGCATATGGCCATATTTATCGTTCCTACCAGCAGATTCTGGTGAGCGCTTCAAGATCAGCCATCGAGTCGGCGCGATGCGTCTCAGGGCATTTGCCAGTGACGTCACGCTCGCAACGTCACGGTCCCATACACGGCCAAGGGCACAGTAATTAAGATCAGTCGTCACTAGGTGGCGCCAGCTCTATCGCCAGGCGCGTTACAATCCTGCCAAGTGGGAATGCCCTTGATATGGTGCACTAGACCTGAGAGGTGCTCCAAGCGCCGCTCGCTCCTACACGCCTCCATCGGACACCGCACTGTGGCGTAGCTCATGATGGGCCCGTGTCGTGAGATATTCCAACGAAGCTCGGCCCCTCAACTACCAAGTGCTATTGAGAAATCACTTTATTTGTTTTTAAATTGCTTTTCTTGCGTTTACGGACGAAAGACTGATGTTTGTCAGCTGCTGTCATAAAGGAACCACGTCTTACAAAAATGACGAAGGACAGGTAGAAGCAATAGACATGACAAGCGCTGACTTACAACTTTAATATAAAAAAAGAACACGTAAAGCCGTCGAACCACCAAAAACACCAAGCACTGACTATCTGCCTATCTTACCAAGGTATTTACAAACTCGCTTCAAAATGACACATGTGCGCGATATACTCAGGGGAAGAAACTGATGTATTAGTATGTAAAGCAACTTATATTTTAAGCAAGTTTTTTATGTGGTCTGAAAAAAATGGGCTCAATTTAAACAGAACAAAAAAACAAAAGCAATTTATTTAGGTCAACAAATAGACCTGTTTTTATAAATAATACAATCAATCTTGGTACTTCCTCCATTGAACTTGTAAACCAACATAAAACCTTGGGTGTAATTTTTTCAGAGCATAACCATATAAATTATATACTTTTAAAGCTTTCACGGGTAGTTGGTATTATGGCTGGCTGCCGTAATATTTTGCCATCCAGCATTAAGCTATCTATTTATCATGCATTATTCCAGTCCCGCTTAAACTATTGCCATCTTGTGTGGGCCACTACGACTAAAACAAACCTTAATAACACATTATTGCTCCAAAAGAAAATTTTAAATTGGAGATGTTTCTTATTATGACCCCACAGAACCATTATTTTCCAGATTTCACATACTGCATATGGAATCCATGTGCGAGTACCGTTTGCTTTATTCAGTTCGTTTTTCCTCCCCAGCTCTTGTAGAATTTTTGTATTCAATTTCACATCTTAGAAGGCATGAATGTGTTGTTAGCACGCGTCACACAGTTTCATGGGTCCTCCCTCGGTCTCGTACAAATTATAATTTTCAGTCCTTAGATTATAATATACCGCTTCTGTTAAACAAGTGTATCAATAACAACATAAATATAAACACAATAAGTAAGAGAGCCCTTGTTTTGTACTTTTCTAGCATTGTATAATTTTAATGTGTTCTTCGTTTGTTGCTGCTGCCAATGTAAAGGGATCCCAAACCTAGTCAACCTGTTCTTTAACAGCTTTCTGTATGGGCTTTCCCACCAGAGTTTCTGGAAATAAACCTGATTTGATTTATTTGAACATCAAACACAAAATAATTTGACCCCCTTGCGCGAGGCTACATCGTCTGTTACGCTTGTTGTGAACCCTCGAATTGAGGGGGTACGAAGCCGCGTTTGATATCTGTGCACATGGCGGGAGACGTCGAAGAAGTTGGAAAAGGTGAAACTGTGTAAAAGACAAAAACAAAAAAAGACGAAGAGCTTTCTCCTCCGCGGGAGAAGAAGAAAAACACAATGGAAGGAGACGGACTGCCTACTGGAAGTGGTCTTACTCGATCTTTGTCTTTCGTATATTCGTGCATGCCTTGTCCGTTTTTCTAGGGGTTCTAGTTACCGGTCATACAAAAAATCGTGTTTTCTTTTCGGCTATCTTTCCTTCCTGATGTTTTCTATTTTGTTGAACTTGCTCTCTTTATGCTGCTGAATGTTCTGCTCGTATTGCTCCAGTTACTGCATTATGCTCATCTTTTTAAGAAAGTAACGCGTAATTAAATTAATCTGTTACCAATATTTCGTAGCAAAATTACATTACACATTAATTTCGAAAAAAGTATCGTGGAAATCACAAAATTACTTGAAAAAGCAACAGACACTGACAATGACACATCTCAAGTCAGCTATTTCTTAAAGATGTGCGTCGTCGTCTTCGTAACAGTTCTTCCCGGTGGTCGTAGTTCCGGGCACCTGGGATTGTAGGGGGTGAGGCTTGGGACGAGTGAGGCTTGATGCGGGAGAAGTGTACAGAGCGCGACACTGTTAGCGCGAACAAGCGGTCGCCGGTTTTTTCAGTTTTTCTCTTTGAAACCAAGGGATGTCATCTAAGTTATTATTGCTACGGAAAGAGCTCATTTAGTACTATAATGTAAGCGATAAAATTTCGTGCTTGCTAATAATATTTAGAAGTAAAATGCGAAAATGCGCCGCTGTCGTGTTCGTGCTAACAGTGTCGCGATGTGTACATTGTTGTGAGTTCTGGTGCGATGGTCGCAGGGCGGACATATTGGGCCCAGCTCGTAGTTTACGTCGGGAAGGCGACGTATGAGGCGATGCGGACTGGTGAAATTAGGTGGTAGTTTTTTTAAATTTTCCAGTCTTGCGATTTGGTGTCTTAAGCAACACATGATAGCCAATATTATAAGACACTGGTAAGTGGGCGTCCGCTTGACGATGTTGTTGTAGCTTTTGCGATTGCAGAGTTTGTGGCCTGGCGAACTGGCGGACGCTTTCGGCTCAACAAATGACTTTAGAGACGAAGAGGACCCGAGGTGTGTCAGTGTATGGCAAAAAAGTGCCAACAGTAGTAATAGGGTCGTGAGTGTAGAGGAGACAGTAGGGGGGTAATTCCTTAATTGTTTGACGTGTGTTATTGTATGCGTAGGTGACGCAAGGAAGGGTTTCATTCCAGTTGCTCCAGTTGTCCGCAACACACATGGACATTATGTCAGCTAGTCTGTGATTCAACCACTCGGTGAGGCCATTAGCCTGCCGATTATAGGCGCTTGTCAGATGATAAATCGTACTGACGAGCCTCAGACCCTCGATCAGAGTTTGGCAATGAAGGGCATGCCACGGTCGCTGGTAATGAACTGCGGAGCGCCATGGCGTAGTAGTGTGGAGGTAAGGAAAACGTTCAACACTTCTCTTGCAGTAGCCTCAGGAACAGATTTGGTTTATGCATAACGGGTCATGTAGTCAATAGCTACGGTGACATACCGGCTGTTACTGGTGGAGGTGGGAAATGGTCCCGAGTAATCCATTCCGAGTCTTTCAAAGGGATGATGTGGTGGGGAGTTGGAGTCTAGTATACCAGATGATTTTGTTGTTGGAATCTTGGTGCTTTGGCATTGGTGAAAAGTGCTGACATATTTATTGATGCCACCGTACATTCTGGTCCAAAAGTACCTGCTTCGTACTCAAAAGTACGTTATGGAAAAGCCGAGATGTCCGGCCGTTGGGTCGTCATGATCAGCACGAATAACATCGTTTTGCAGCTCTCATGGAATGAAAAAGCTAAGGACGCCCTTCCGGTTCGTAATTTTTTCTGAATAGGGTACCCTTATGAAGGGCGAAGAAACGCGCTGAGCGTGCTTTGCGCTGTGGAACAAATGGAGTTACCCCAAGAAGATAATCAATTATCGTGTTTGGTAGGGATCAGATACCTGAGCTGCGGAAATCTCAAACGGTGTCAAAGGTGCTGTCGTGAGCAAGTTTCTTGTAACTTGATGAGGAACGGCGAGCGGAAGTGGGCATCGGGACAAGCCATCGGCTCGAGGTTTTTTTTCGGATTTGTAGAAGACGGTGAATCTATATTCTTGCAATTCGGGCGACCATCTGTGAGAAGCACCTGAACGAGGAGGGAAATCTCCAACACAAGGCACTGACATAAGTGATGGCTTCGCCGAATCTGACGCTGAAAAAGCGGTACTGGCGGAGCATTGACTGCCGACCCTCACTATCGACACGGAGAGCACTGCCGCCATATATTCGCATTTGAGCCATCAAGATGCCCCTTTGGTTAGGACACGGCCGGATTAGTGGGAATTACATGCTTTTAAATCCTAACCTTTTACTCAGGTGAGTTTGTGCAGTTCAACTTTCATAAAGGGATTGCACATTCTTCATCCTACTCTGAATGGTATTACCTTTTTACGTTCATGAACCGATTTACGTTTTTATTGTTTGTTTTGAAACGTCTCTATATTGCCATGCCAATGCTGCTCTTTCCTTACGGGCATCGGCAGTGGCGGTTAAACGTGTGGTAGGGGCCCGGCCCTTCGTCGCAATTGACGTAAATGTAGAGCTACCGCCACAGAAGGTGGACTGTTCCGGACGCTGCGTTCTGTGGCAAAATTTGACTCCTTGCAGGTGGAGGGCCGCTTGTCTCGCGGTATTTCTGCAAGAACCCCTTGTAGGGCTTCGGAGTGCATTGGACACTCCCATGCTAGGTGTTTGGTGTTTGCCGGCACTGTGTGATCTCGGCACATGCCCACTTCCGGGTCTTCCCTGAGGACCCAGTGCCTCAACGCCGGTGCAAGTGCGATGTTGCTGGCAATACAAGTGATCGTGACGTAAGCCGTACGGTTCAAGCCTGGGAACATCTTTGGAATCTCCCTGCTGGGACGTTCTTTGGCGGCAGCGTTTTGCCTCAGTCTGAGGAGGATGGCTTTCCGCTCCTTCTTCTGAATGGCCGCCCTTTCTGTGGTGCCTGTGGTGTCGTCAGAAGATCTGGGTTCGCTCTTCTAGCAGCATGAACCTCTCTGACTCACCCTGTGGATCATACATTAAAGTCTGAAGGGCTGCAATCTTTTTGAACCTTCGGACATGGTTTGTGCCACTTTGACATCTGTAACGGCATTATTTCGAAACAGATTGCATTTATGGGTTGTGTTTTATGCCTAAAAATGTCACGTTCGAGTGTGACGTAAAGTCTCACGCAAGCGAAAGCGACTAAACCTAAAAGCAACCGAGTAATTTTGGAGTCCTACTTAGTGACTACTCGCTAATTAAGCGAGCTGAAATAATAAAAAAATAACGAGCACAGAGTATGAGAACATAGAGCACACCCTTCTCGCTTACACTCACATAATATATAAAAATGGAGCTATTGTGGCAGAAAATAATTTCACTACAAGAAACGCGGAATATAAATTGTTTTTGTTTCCTCGAAACTGTTTCTTAGGGATTAATGTGCATGAGTAAGGATATTACATTTTATATAAAATAGTTAAGAAAAAAATTAAAGACGCTTACAATCTCTATAATGCGAATTTAGAGCGAAGCTCTTGAGGTATTTTGATCTTGCCTTAGGCCGCGCTAAAGAATTTAACGAAAAGATATCTACATGTACAAATATAGACCTCGTACGCCTGCGTACGTCATATAAATTATATATCATATTTATATACATATATAAATTAATTATTTATTAAAATAATATTTATAAAAAGGGGAGGAGGAGTGGGTCCAGAGGACCCTCCTCCTCCCCCTCCTCCTCCGGTTACGCCGACGGCCACGGCGACTCCGACGCCGCTAAACATGGCAACAAGCACCTAAGAGCTCCGCACTAATATTGGTCTTGACGCGAATATCTTATAACTAACCGTTTTTGTGAGCAGTAGGCGGCTCACATTTGGTTCTTCCTTTAGCTTTGTAAACCTGTGCTTATCGCAAGGGTGACTTTAGAGGTTTCTCAAACAGCAATTCACTCAATTATCTCCTTTAGCTATCTCTTATTTTTTTCGAACAGTCAAAGAGAACCAACTGTTTTTTTCTTTATGCATTATATTTATTCTGAAATAGTAAAATGCTGCGCTAGTTGGTTAATCGGCATAAATAAACATGTAAAAAAGCGGGAAAAGGGACAAACTCAAAGAAACACACGCACATACAAACACTGGGCAGGCGATACCAAACACTGGGCAGATGATACCAATGTCACATAAAACTCTTCCGAACATACACACTCTTATCTAAGTATGGATACGCACAATCGAAGTGACGCCACGCTAACACGTAGCGGGAAGTAATCTCCTTTCATAAACTGCTAATCCATAATGCAAGTGAGTCATGGGAGTATGTGACACAAACAGGCAATGACTAAAGTTTTGTACACTTACAAGGGCTATCACTCGATGATAAACTTCAGATCTTTGGTCATCATATATATGGATCAGTAGGATCAACAACGTTGTAAATCACCTATAAAACGAAGTGCAGCCAACCTAAGAAACAAAACAAATACGGTATAAACTTTCGTTCGCACTAATATATGGCACAAATAGTTTTTGATAAACCTTTTTTGTGGATATAGTGACTAAACATTTCCTAGTACATTTGAGAACAAACGCACAGATATAGTCAATGTCCTCTTGCGGCGTATTGAATAAACTCATACAAATTGTACCTAAATAGTAATACTGAACAAGAAACGCCACAAATTGTCTTAATAACACATACCCGAGGTGACACTATACTTGAAAAACCAAGCCTGGCAGAGTCGACCCAGGTAAAAGTCCTTTGGGCAAAAATGGGGTGTTTGGCTATGAACATAGGACCTTCAAAACCCCTAAGAAGCCAACGAAGAGCCAAAATTTTATCTTCTTTGGCCAGAGTCCAGATTTATCTAAACTAAATCGCCAAGCAAGTGCAAGAATTAGGCTTCACGTCTGATATTTGTTTTCACCTGCAACGCTTCGCCCAAATTGTGCAAGAAGCGCCAGAATTAGCCTTTGCAGCGGGTTGTCGGCCAGTCGTGAAAAGTTAGGCTTATGTCCCGCACTTTAGCAGTGATCTGGCGAACCAGAGAAAATCCTTAGAAAGGATAAAAAAAGTACTTTTAAACAAACTTCCGACTTGGAGCGAAACCGTATTATGCCCAAGTTGGGCCCCTAGGATTGCCACAGACGAGTAATATTTTCCTCTTCTATGGCAATAGCTAGATGAAAGGTAGATTACTCTCAATGCTTGGTTGAAGGCGGAAAGCTGCCTGTTCGCACCGTTTTCTACGTGTGTTTCTTAATAAGATCACAGATTAAAATTTAGTGAAAGAGGCACGGGGGATCAATGTCCCTCACCTCCACCAAAATGTCACAAATAAAATAAATTGTGAACAGGAAACTGCAAATAAACTTGAAATCAGCCAACTTTTGCCAGAAACAAAAGTGTGAATGAGCGTCGAAAAAGCAGAAGCGAGCGTCGCGCAGTCGGCGTGACAGCTGGCTTGATCGAGACTGCCTTACTCACACGTCTTAACAATACTGAAAGCTGGGCTAGTTGGTATTGGTCTTGGGTTTCCAAAGGGATGGTAGCACTTTTTAGACGAGGACAAAAAAAAAAAACAAAGACAAGACAGACACAGCGCTCGTGTCTGTCATGTCTTTTTTTCTTTTGTCCTCGTCTAAAAAGCGCTAACATGCCTTTGGAAACCCAAGATTACTCACACGTCGTCAGGAAAATTAGCCGGCAAGGTCATGGTGGGCTACTTATAACTACTGCTCTCAGAATCTTGAACTTTCGGCGTAGAATGTTCGAGCATCGCGCTATGGCGAGACTTACATGGCAAGGCTGTGTTGGCCTCCTTATTTATTAATCTCGATATCTGAAACACTTACTCAAGGTAGGAGTAAGCGTGCATCTTCTGGACGTACGGAGAAGCCTTCCTTCTCGGCCATGCACCCGACAATATGAACTCGACAGTCTGTAGATGGTACAGCGTTTAGAATTATCTGAACAAGTCAGTATGTCACCGGATTTGTGTCATGAAATGTTCCTTTACATTTTGTCTGAGTGCGCCTAGTGATTTTTCAATCATTTTTTTCCTCTTTGCTAAACGTTGAATTTTGGGCTAGTTGGTTTAAAGACATAATAAAAACAAAACAGGGGGAAAATAAAAGATAAACGACAAGACGAAGCGTGCTTTTATTAATCCCTTTTGCATAGGAGGCTAATTTATATATTGTATTAACTATCCTACATTTTTGAAGAAATTTTGCAAACGCGGAAATGACTGGGGGGGGGGGGGGGTGCGAAAATTGGAATTAATATATATGTGGCTTGATATCTCTGCCTTGACAAAATGTGAAATGTGTTCATTTCGATGGCAGGTAGAGGTCTGCGGCGGCAAAAAGTAACGGCTTATTGATGGCTCTACGTTACTTGATATAAAATGTAATCACGCTACTATCTCTGTAGTGAAACATTGTATTTTGTTTCACTTTGAGGGAACCATTTCCACTTATTCCTTTAATCACAGCTAACTACTGCCGACACATGTTCCACCAGAATATATATATATATTTAGCGTATCCAAGCATTAAGTAGCATGCAACGAGTGTAGTTACACAGGCTTTAGTGGTGGTGTCGGCAGCAGTAGCTGTTCCAAATGAAAAAAAAAAAAAAAAATTAAAACTGATGGTATCTTGCATGCGCGTTCGTCAACACCTTAGTTTGCATAATTACTTATTTTTTGTTTATAAAGGAAAGGCGGCCGCGTGCAGCGCATAGACCTACATTTCCGTCGATCTCGTTGATGCTTGGGTAATTTAGCAATACGTCGATTTCTTCAAGTCTGCTTCAAACAGGACACAATAAAATTTCTTATGGCTGCAGGTTTTTCTGCCATCTTTGCATTTAAGAATAGTTTCTCGTTAAATTATATATACATTTTATATAGATCTAGAATCCATCTTGGATTAAAACAGCTCGACAAGACAAGAACAAAGTAAAGACGAGACAGACGACGGCGCTATCAACTAATAGTTCATTTTCACTGCTCCCCATATATACATATACACATGGCAAACAGCCAAGATGCTCATTATATTAAATATCGTCTCTTCAAGCCGATATTTACGAGCTAATGGCATGGTTCAAAAACAATCGTATCTGTGTTAACATAGATAAAACCAAACTAATGTGTTTCCGTTATCCTCATAAAACAATAACTTTTAATATTCCGTTGGTTCTGCATCGATCTAACTGCGAGAGATGTAATTGTATGCCGCTTGAATATGTATCTTCGATAAAATATCTGAGTGTTCACTTTGATGAACATCTTTCTTGGAATAGTCATATTGAGTATCTTGCGAAGCGACTTCGCGCAGTATCTGCATTTTTATATCGTTTGCCAGGTGCAACCAACCTGACTTTGAGAATGAGAGTTTTTCAAGCTCTGGGAGAGTCGGTGCTTCGGTTTGGGGTCGCGCTTTATGGTTCTTGTTCGAACTCTAGAAAAAGTAAATAAGATAATATTTTGCATAACATTTGTAGAAATTTAGCACATGGAACCAAATTGGAGGAGTTAAGAACAGAGTCAAAAATGCGTTCGCTACAACTTTTGTCAACTGAAAGAATATATATCTATGAAATACTAGTTAAGAATTATTATAATGGTACCTTTAAGAACCCTGTAAAAAACAAAAGGTTTTGAGAAAAATAGAGCGGTTCGCCCTCCCTAGGGCATACACAAATTACGGAAAACGGGTTCGGTCTTTTTGCGTTTCTCATTACTTTAATTTGTTGCCTAATGAGCTTTTTCATCTACAGTCGTTGAAAGTGATAAAAAAAGAGCTTAGAAATTGGTGTTGTACCTACGACTTTTAAATTGTTGTACGGGTTAAGGGTACGGCGTTTTTCTGTTTATTTTGTGCTTTGCGTTATTTTGAGTTTGTTAGTTGTTTCTCTGCTGGTTGCCAGGTTGCGCTTACAAGCACAAACGTGCTTTTGCGGACCTGTTTTGTAACGATCTATATTTATTCGTGCAATAAAGATATTATTATTATTATCATTATTAACCCACTAGCCCAAACGTATCTTTTAACTAGAATCTATACTAAAGTCTTAAATCAAATCGAAATCATGGCTATTTGTCGGCCTAACATCGAGGTGCAGACAACGACGACGTTTTTCCCATGCATGAACCCGACGGCACGATAATAACCCAGAAGGTTTCCATCTTAGCTCCGAGTCAGTCGCACCATCCCTTTCGCCCTCAACAACGAATGCGCTACAAATTGGTGGCCCAGACGTAGAGCACCTGTCATCCAGGGAAACGTTCTCCGCGGCCCAGGGAACGGCAAACGCACAGCGTCTTTGACGAATATGTCGGAGGCCCATCTTCCACGATTCCTACATCCACCTCAGACTCCTTTTTTTTATTATTACGTAGGGGTGGCCTTTAGGCATAAATGTCTCATATGTATGGTACAAGGCCTGTGGTATGGATGAATTGAAGCAATGTTTTTTGATAGTGGTTGTCATGCAGCCACTTATGGTAGCTGGTGGGTGCACTGTGTTGGAGACCTGCAGCTATGAGTAGGCGAGTGCGCTCGGTCTGTAGGCTAGGACAAGTCCATATAAGGTGACACACATACGCTTCCGTCACGTCTAGGGGACACTTGGGGCATGTCGCCCGTCGTGCGCCGGGTGGGGAGCTCCATGTGCTGGTTACTGCCGGTGTAAGGGCCACCCCAGGACGTAGTCTCCGAAGCACAACTTCCTCCACCCTTTTGAGATGGTGGGGAAGGGAGCAGACACTCGGAGGGATAAGAGCGCGTGTGTCCTGCCGGAGAGAGTGTTTACGGGCGTGGAGGAGGGAAAGGGGTTCAGACGGGAGGGGGAGGAAAGGGAGATCGGGATCAGATGGAAAGCGTGCTTGTTGATCAGCTGCAAGGTCGTATTGGTTCGTGGCATGACCTTGAATCCAGTACACCTTAATGCAGGTCGAGGTATTGCGGTGAAGGGTGTGTATCCTTCGACAGAGTTTCATTGCTTTAGAAACCTTTTTGAGCTCTCGAATTGCCGCTAAGGAGTCAGTAAAAATGTGAAGATGGCGGATCGTCGGCAGCTTGGTGGTCACTGCTTGTATAGCGTCGTGGATGGCCTGTTGTTCCATGACAATTCGGTCGGCTTCCTGAGATGTACATCGCTGATGCCCCTGGATGCATGTATGTGTGGAGCTGAGGAATGAGACTCGGCCACCCTCTGGGAAGATCGCTGCATCCGTATAAACTTGACAGTGGTCGTCATGTTGGGTTTCGGGGCAGGGACGTTGGGAGGGTGTGCCCCCCTGATTGCGACGTCGTAACTTGGTCGGTTTGTTGGTAGTAATGTGGGTGAATTTCCATGGAGGTATCGGCTCCGACTGCACGTTCAGCGGGGGGCCACGTTGAAAATGCGCATGTAGCGCAGCAACCGCTGGTACAAACTGTTGTTTAATTTCCCTTGCCTGTTCTCACTGAGAGATGAGTTCCGTGATTGTGTTCAGTCTCGCGTGTTCTTGTAGGATTGGAATTGGAGTAATGCGAGGTAGCGCCGTGATGGCGCGCATTGCGTCACGATTAATGGTTTCCAAGTGGGACCACTGTGCCGCCGTGAGTCGATGGAATTGCGCTTGGTAAATTATTCGCGGTTGCATGATGACACGCACCAGCCGTTGAGCAATGTCTGTGCGAGCACCACCAGCTTTCGGTGCTATGCGTCGAATGAGATTGAGAGTGGTGGCAGATTTTTGGTTAATCGTTCGGAGCCATTGGGTTCCACTTCCCGACTGGTGTATATCCAGGCCCAATATCCGGACATCAATAGTCTCAGGTATTCATATAGCACCCAGCCTGAGTTGAAAGGGGGTCTGGGTAACTTTTTTACGTCCCGCCTTGTTTGCAACCACAACGTTGCTAGATATCTGCGAAGAAATTTCCAGCCCGGCTCGTAGTGAATAACTCAGAAGAATGTCAAGAGCTTCTTGAAGTTGCTTGGCTTGCATAGAGAGGTCCTTGTGAGTGGTCCATAAAGTGACGTCGTCAGCATAGACGAGAAATTCGACGTCCGGAACCCGATGCAGTTGGCATGCCAGAGGTATGAGCGCAATGTTAAAAAGAAGCGGAGCCAAGACGGATCTTTGGGGGACCCCCCTATTTAATGTAAAGCATCCTTCTTGTTGTCCATCCACCCTACCTCAGACTCCTCCTCTGCCCCGTCTCCACTGCCGCCGACATCTCCCAGCAACGGGCTGCGATCCCCCCGCTCGCCCCGCCGGCTCGGCAAATCAACGTTCATTGACTTTTTCCAAAAGAGCTGAGGTGCCTGTGTTGCACTGGCACCCGTATTCATCTGTATCAACATGTGTTCAAAAGCGTTCTTTGCTATTTCTATCTCCTTCCTGTTTTGTCTTTGCGCTACATTGTAAATAAGTATTCATCCGTGTTGTATGGTGCTGGCCTGGCACGGTCGAGTGCTGCAACAATCTGCAGTACGTGGCGCACCGCGTCACGCTGCAGCATGGCCAGTCACGGCACACCACGCTCTTATTAACTTGGCAATTTGATGGCCGACCAGAGCATCCTTATCGTTTCTTTGTCAGCCGTTGATCTCCGCTCGGTGCGTCATTTCCGGCGATGACACTTCATCGGTCCCACAGCTGACCGGAATGTCCCCAGGAGCCCGAGGTGCGATCGAGCCTACTCCAGATTGGATCCACAGCAGCAACGGATCGTTATTTTTACGCTCTCTACGGCGTCATTGCTCCAATACGCGTTACCACAGCGCCAACTGCCTTTATGGTTGGCGCATGCTCTCTTCCGCACCGCCCTCTACCACTTCTTTCGGTTCGCAGAAAACGCCAACGGCAACAGCCCCACTCGGTAGCTTCAGCTGCATCCCCTAAATCCCTCCGAACCATTCATACTGCAGACCGACAGGTGACGGCTCTAGGGGGGCAGGGGAGGGAGGGGGGGGGGGGAAGCTGAGGGGCCTCTGTGGCGTTTCTTTGGGCCAACATTGCCGACAAAGACAACAACAACGTTGTTCCCATGTACAATTCCGACAGGACGAGGAAAAACAGAACGTTTTCATCCAAGCTGTAAGTCGGTCGCGCCATCCCTTCCGTCCTCTACATCGAATGAGCCACGTAAATGTTAGTTTGAACTTTGCTGCATTACAGGCATTTCGTAATATTCTGTTACCCTTTTCAAAATAATATCTGGAAAAATGAATGTTTTAAGGCAATTTATGTACCGCTCCAGATCATTTACGTTAAATCGGCATTGAGGTTTCAGATAGAACTGTCCCAAGGTTTGACACCGGAACTTGAGTAAACCCAGTATTATAGATTTTGCTTTTGTTTACACAGAAATGCAATAAAAATAATGCATTATAAAGTGTACTAGAAGTATTCGAGGTCACAATGTCATCGTGGTTTTATCGTTCGTTTAAACGGCTTCTCAAGATGCTGAGCTCATTTTAAACAGTAATGAGGTTGACTCACATTTGGGGGCCTGCCCAGACTACTAAGAGAGGCATTAGTCGTCTGGCATGTGTGCCACCTATTGTGGTGCCGCCGTGGGACCGAGAAATATGACCGGCGTTGCAGGAGAGAGAGAAATAATTGGAATGGCTCAGCTTGTGCGAGGCGTCTCCTTTGGAGGGATGAGCCCGTACCATGCATTATTGGCTTTCCGGAAGCCGCGCGGTGCCGCCATCTTATGGAATCTCTCAGCACCGTCGACCAACGGAGCACTACTTAAAGACTTCTAACTCGTCCGCAAGAAGAATCTTCCGACCGCTGTATTTCAGGGGGACTATGATGAACTCTACAGTCGTGGGGGCTGGGGGATAACATCTCGCTGATATTTGTCGGAAAATGCTGCCATTATGTGGCAATATCTTCGCGGGACCTCGTGTATTTATGGTAAACGGTACTTTTTCGGAAGAAGCTATTTCTTTGTGGCGTTCAATGGTAATTTAAAATTTTATGCGGAAACATCTATTCGAGCACGATGTCGCTATACTAATACTTTCCCAATGAAATGAATCGTAGAGTTATATCACGCACTTCTATAGACGAGGGTACTACTTTTTTAAAATATCAATTCATTTGAAAATATTTTTTTATATGTTTTGTACCTCTAGCTCGTCACATTTGATTTGTGAAACCCGGAAGAAAACGCAGTTGTGTGCACTGCCACAGACGCGGTTACTGTGGTTAGGATTGAGTGACCAGCTAGAAGTTTTAAACTTAGAACGACAAGCAGTTGTCTCGGAGCGCGGCGTTCATTAGTTGAACGTGTCATTTATTGAGATATTCAAGCAAGTGGCGCCGGCACAATTTGTCATGCTCCGGAACATTAGATCTTTTCATCGGCGTTCGAATGCTTTACATACATCGATTCGATTTCTAAACTCTCAATACGATGATCGCCAACACACAATAAAATACTCACCTTCAAGCACCCCGTACAAGCTTCAGTATTTCTACGTTGACGTGTTTCTCCCATAGACATGCGTGTATTGCCTGGTGTCAAGCAATGGACACCGGTGGTGCCACGGACGAGCTCCCGTTTCATGATCCAGCCGTCTACGATAGAGATCAGTGAATCTGATCGGCTGAAGGAGTTTGAAGGGCTTATAGGATTCTTTATCTCATCAGCGCTCAAGGAATATTTTAAATAGGGTTCCGGATTGGCTTGGAGAGTCGGCCCAACATTCTCGAAATTCTAGTGCCTCCCAGGAGCCACAACCAGTAAACAGTGGTCCGGTACGTCTGTTCTGTGGTCCGGTACGTCTGTTCTGGCGTGTGACGACGGCCAGCTAGTCGTGCGAGCAACGCGCGGCAGCCTTCGACATCATCTGCCACCCCACCTCCGCTTATTATTGTCTGCAACGCCGGTAAGACGCGGACATGAAAGCTTTTCCAGCATGCATAAACCACGGTCCAATACATGCGTCTGTCAGTGTCTGTTTAAGGGCGGTAAAAAGCGACCGAGGGGACAAAAAAATTCACCGAATGTATTAAGAAGTCATTTCAGGTTTAATGCGATAGCATATCTTAGACCCCCCCCCCACCCCAATTTCTTGGATATTTTCGGACTCCTAATGCGCAGTAGGTTTCCGCGCCAAATTTAGCGGAAACATTCACGTCATGTGGCCTATGCACAAATTGAGTATACCCGCTAAATTGAGTGGAAAAATTGACTTCACGTGACCTATTGATGATAAAGCTAGTAAACAGACGAGCTGGTTTAGGTTCCAAACCATTAAGACCTTAAGACTGATATCCCGAGACCTATGCACCACTTTAGTTTCCCCGCTAAATTTGGCAGAAAATTGATGTCAGGTGACCTACTGAAAAATGCAGGTACCCTGCTAAATGTAGATAAAAAATACGTCACGTGACCTATTAATAAATTTAGTTTTCCCGCTTAATTTTGCAGAAAAATTGACGTTACATTACATATGCACGAATTCAGTTTCCCCGCTAAATTTGGCGGGAACATATATGTCACGTGACTTGATGCCACGGGGTCTTCACACAAATTTGGGTTTCCTGCCAAATTGAGGGAAAACTGATGTCACGTGACCTAAGCACCAATTCAGTGTCCACGCTAATTTTAATGGGGAAACTTCGAACACTAATCTTAGCAGAAAACGTTTCCCGCTAAATTTAGCGAAAAAAGTTACCCGCTAAAGTTAGCGGGCAAATTTCCCCACTAAACTTAGCGGGTTAAGTTTGCAAACTAAATTTAGCGAAGAAATTTACGTTACGTTAGCTCAACACCAATTACGTTTCTCCGTTAAATTTAGCAGGGAAAAGGACGTCAGGACTTCGTCTCACCTCCCCCATGAACAAATTTAGCGACAGGAGGAATGAGGAGGAGGAGGAGGGAAGAGGAGGAGTGGAGGAGGAGAAGGGGATGGGAGGAGGAGGAGGAGTGGAGGATGGTGGGAGGAGGAAAAGAGGAGGGAGGGCGCGGAGGAGGAGGGGCATACCCTCCCCTACGTACCCTCCCTTCCTCCTTCTCAAGAGTTGCGCTCAAGTTACGTATTACAAAGTCTTGTAACACCGTTCTTTTTTTTTAATTTTCAAACATCTCGCCTCAGACTCCGCCAGCCATGTTTGTAATTGTATTCCCTACTGAAAAAAGACCTTTCAGTCCTTTCAGCCCTGATGTGTTATGGAACCCTACTAGGCCTTCACGACTTCAGACTTCAGCACTTCAAACTCCAGCTCTTCATACTTGAAGGCTTCAGACTTCAAGTATGAAGCCTACTAACCCCTTAGCCACCATACCTTAGAAAGGCAGCTTTCGGGAAAGTCGTGACAGCTCAAAATGTATATAAAGCGTTAAATCGAACCCGCACGCAAGCAGCTGCAGACAAAAGTGATCAGACAACATAGGGACAACCAAGTTGTTTGTCTTAAATGTAAACAATTTCGACGGACATCCGTCAGCTTAGGAATGATTTTAAAAAAACTTCAACTTGAAACTCTAACCAAGCTTTATTAAAAGCAAAAAAAACCCGACGTTTCGGAACCAACTCGGTTCCTTGATCACGGGTGACTGTTTTTGTCCCGCGGGACAAAAACAGTCACCCGTGATCAAGGGACCGAGTTGGTTCCGAAACGTCGGAATAAGTTGGAGTTTAGGTTGAGTGGAGTTTAAGTTGAAGTTTTTTAAGTTGTTTGTCAAAAAAATATATATATTTCGAGGCACTCACAATGCCGCTGAGTAAATTCCTGAGACGTGCGGCAGTTCAACTTATAAAACGAGCAGGTGCACCACTCAGAGTGGAACTCAACGCCGACCTCGAGGGCCCAAAACACAGAAAGCTCTTCAAGGGATGGGCGCGATGCTACACGCACGAGTCCGTCGACCACGACGCCCGCGCAGTAACAACCACAGCACGCTGTCGACAGACTTCGGAGCACGAGCAGCGGAGCGCCTCTCCTTTGCATGCTCGGCGACGGCCGAGCTGGCGGCGCTTCGCCGGACACTGTCCTTGAGTGAAGCAGAAAGTGCACCCGATCACGTGCTAGTCCTGAGCGCCTCGAAGGCGCACAGGACTAGCACGGGAAGGGGCTCGGAGGTGCTCTAGGTTGGCGGCACTCACCCAGCTCGCCAACCTAGAGCTCGCACCACCGCTCACCGGAGAGGTGGCGAACGCGGGGATCATGTTGCAGCGCAAAGAATGAAGACATGCCTTCCAGTAGGCTGCCGTCCCACTGCAACATTGGAGGGAATGAAGAGGCGGATCGCTTGGCGGCTTGGGCCCAGGGCGACAACACTTGTCCCACCTCCAGCGTGGCTGCGTTCTCGGGCGTACAGTTCCTGGTGAGGAGGGCCGTCCGCGTGAGCCCCCCAGATATCGAAAACAGCCCCATGTCGCCCAGATTCCCAAAGAACCTGCCGAGTAAAATCGCCACAGGAATGCACATACTTCATTCGCTCAAACAGCGCCTTCACACGAGCTCACCGAGCGTCAACAGCCAACAGGAACAAAGACTTTCCCGCCGACCTACGACCGTTGCCACCGGCAGCAAACTGACATATCCGGACGCAGGAATGTCATGGCGACTCTAATTTCAGGGCACCCGTCCCAGTCGCGCGCAGGGAAAACCAGACCATTTGCTTTCAGGGCCCTGTACATTCCGCAGGCCGTGGTCACAAACTAGTGATGGAACTAATTAATCTGCCGAACTTCAGAATCGGCAAAGTTCGGCACGTGCCGAACTTGTGAAGGAAAGTTCGGCAAAGATTCGTCGAAAATTCGGCAAACGTGTGCGCGCGCGTGAGAACGCAAAGAGTCCATTTGTTGCAAATGGACGCCGTGAGGTCGCGCGGTTACCACCGTACAGTGCAGTATTACCAGCGGTTTCGGCGAGGTCGGAGTAGGCGACATGGTAACTGAGTGTTTGTCAGCCTTTGTGAGTGTGGTCCTCTTCAATATTTTCTGCCTCAGAGCAGAAGTTTGACCATAAATAAACGAAAATATGACGCAGTCCACCGAGCAAGGGACAAATGATGCGGTACTTTCGGGATAACGTGATTTTCATTTGATCTTTTCAGTGAAGCAACGAGGCAGTTGCAACATTGACTGACAAGTACTTTAAAGAACTACAGCTCTTACTTGAGCTAGTTGGTACATACTCGAATAGGGTCAGCTGAGCAATTACAAATTAGAAAAACCGTGAGAGGAAAAGACATACACAGCGCTGACTATCAACTTGCTTCCTTTAATACTTCGTCTTCCTCTTTTCCTTTTCCCTACAGCTAGTGATAAAAGCCATCCCCCATGTCCGCGCGCTGCACCCAGTAGGGTGTTATGCGGCTCGTGCCACGGCCCAAGTAATGGAAAGTTTTAGGGAACCGGAACAAAATACGATCGATAAACAAAAACGATCGATACCTTGGATCGGGCGAGTCGACCGATCGTGTGCCTCGAAACGGCTATGGGGGAACCGTATTTGCAGACGAGAGCAGACGATCGGTACAGGTCGCGCCCCCTGGCAACGGAAACCTGCATCGGCCTCGTCGAGAATGTAGATATTTGCGTGTCCCTGTACAGATTGCAGAAACTTAAGTAAATAAAAATCGCATCCTCAAAATATAGAGAACCTAAAACAATGTATACCTACTTATAGTTCGTCTCGTTTTTTACTCGAATGAATGCGCTTCCGTATTACAAACCCTGGCGCTCCATGGCGTGTCGCCACTCGCAATGCGAAGTTCTAAAATGTTCGTCTGCTAAAGGAGCAGACGAGGTTTCCGACAACAATGGCGCTCGATCTTTTTGACGATGACTTGGAGTTGGCTCTATTCGGCGAAAGCAATTTACAAAACGTTCTTTTGTACGACTGTCTGCGCACTAAGAGAAGGCACTTGTTGGCGGCAAGGCATGGGACGTTCAACTTGCCGTCGATGGACGAGGAGGACGTCGTACGGCAGTTCAGGTTCACAAACGAGGATCTGCGCCATCTCCGATCGGCGCTGCGCATCCCGGAGACGTTGACAACGAACGGCTGATTCTGGGTGTCAGGGGCTCGTTTGCCACCGTATTTTTATTTTTTTTTTTCAGTTTACCCGATTTATATCCTCGGGGAATAAAATAGTTCCTCAGTCATACATGATAACTTGTTTTGTAAGTCATCCGTTTTCTCAGTGGGCAAGCTTTTGTGTTTTACATCAACCAAATATGATGTTTACTCCAACCACGTCCTGATATGCTGAAAAGTCGCCGACAGCAAACTCGATTTGACACACAAATAAGAACACGCTCGCGCGCGCTTATCATCAACATTCGAAGTCGTCTGCCAGCGATCCTGTGTCTTTCCCTCGAGGCCCACTGCAGGGTTGAGTATTAAGAAAGTTATAGACAAATAAAACTAGAAATATTAAATCGCGAAGAAAATACAAAAATAACAGAAATATACTCACTTTCTCAGGTTGAGGCGGTCATTTTTCTGTACAAAGTTACGAGGAGGTCAATCCGTTCGCTCCTCGCAACGAGAAGTTTTTTTTCGACGCCGCGTTTAAGCCTTTAAGGACGTCATTCCAAAGGGCTCGAGTAAAAAAAGGATTTGCGCCTAGCACCTCCCGAAGTAGGAAGGTATCATCTTCCGCTGAAAACCGCTTGCGAGGAGGAGGCAGAGGGACGGAGGTAGATACGGCGCCCATGTTGCTCTCTTACGGTAAAGATAGCAGACGATCACGGTCGTACACCCGCGAACCGATCGTTCAGCCGTGTACGGTACGACCACGAAAATAAATAAATAAATAAATAAAGGAAAACCTGTAACTTTACTGCTGTGAACCTATTAAAACTATCACCCAATATTTAAAGGGCTCGTTTTATAGGATATATGGGATTAGCATTAGAACACAAATTGTTAATTCATGCAACATTTTTAAACTAAAAAGTATCCAGAGCCTTGATGCAGAAGGCTGTTGCTCACTCTGTTGACACTACGGATAACCCTCACTCATAAAGCAGCTGTAAAAACGGGTGATAAGTGCTCGAAATGCACATCCCAACGTTTTTATGAAAAAAACTTAAAACATGAAAAAAAAACTTAAAATATGAAAAAAAAACTTAAAATATAAAAAGCTTAAAATATGAAAAACTTCAAATATGAAAAAAAAACTTCAAACATAAAAAACCTAAAATATGAAAAAACTTAAAATATGGAAAAAACCTAAAATATGAAAAAAAACTTTACATAACAAACTCAAATATGAAAAAAAATTAAATATAAAAAACTTCAAATATGAAAAAAAACTTAAAACAAAAAAACTTATAATATGAAAAAAAAAACTTGACATAAAAAACTTCAAATATGAAAAAACTATAACGATAAAAAACTTAAAATATGAAAGAACTTGAAATATGAAAAAAAGACTTAAAACATAAAAAACTTCAATATGAAGAAAAAAAACTTAAATTATTAAAAAAAACTTAAAATAAAAAAAAAGTAAAAATATAATAAAAAAACAGGCATATGGGCCAACCGGATTTGAACTCTCCATTACCACTCCCCTGCGACCTCACGAAGTTGAAGCTCCAATCCACTGAGCAACTGAGCAGACGATTTGCGCAATTGCTAAAAATTAATTTATTTCTATTGAGGATGTCCTATTGCGTTTCGTTTTGTATTCTTTTTCTTATTTGCTGACTCCAACTTTATGCACTTGCTGTCACATATGGCGCTCCTGCCAGGCACTACCACGAGTTATTTTCTTCATGTTTGAAGCCACGGCAGGCTCTCTCCGCCAGCGAAATAGCCGTTTTGCTAACCAAGCGAGACTGTTCATGTCGGCCATTGGTCGTGCCGGTCGTGCCTTACGGTTCGACCACCGCATTACGGTAAGATCGCAGATGACAAGCGCACGCGCAGTTCGTACCGGAGGGCCTATCGTACCGTATCGGATGTGCAAAAACGGTTCCCTAAAACTCTCTATTGTCTTTCAGGGCGCCGTAAATCACAATCCACGCGAAAGAAAGACAATACTTGGGCCGTGGCTCGAGCCGCATAACACCCTAAAGGCTGAACTCCATGGGACGAATTATGTGACAAATAACAGGGGAACGCCGCCCGGCGGCTTTTGCTCTGCGCGTGGAATCAACACAGTGACTGCTACGTCGCGCGCAAAGCGAGCGTGCCGTCGGGCGGCGTTCGCCAGTTATTCGTCACATAATTCGTCCCATGGTGTTCAGCCTTAATGGGTGTAGCACGCGGACATGGGGGATGACTTTTATCACTAGCTGTCGTGAAAAGGAAAAGAGGAAGACGAAGTAATAAAGGGAGCAAGTTGATAGTCAGCGGTGTGTATGTCTTTTCCTCTCACGGTTTTTCTAATTTGTAATTGTTCAGCTGACCCTATTGGACTTTGAAGAACTCCTCGCCATTCTAGCGATCGTGTTTTCGGCTCACAAGTAGTTTGTGCCAAAACAAAATAATATTGCTTTTCAATTAGCGTTTTTTTCGCAGTTTTCATCTATTCGCATAAAACTAAACACAAAACTATTATGGTCGACGTTGCACAACCGACATTCCTAACGTTTCCCATCTTCCTAAACGTCCGTTGTGTCCGAACATAGGAAACTGGCATTTTACAGGATAAAAACGAGAGTTGCGATTACGGCACGCACACTTTCATGCAAAGCTAAAGTGACTCAAATCGATAAATATGCATATTTACAAAAATATTGTAATCCCTTCTGGTGAAGGCTTAACAGCCGTTGCATTCATTCTCGCGCACAAAACGGTGACTCGCAGAGGAAATATAGAACACAATACACATTTGCAGGCTTGCGCTGATGAGGCCTCAAAACCGAAAGTCGCGTATCGTGGTTGCGTTGACCGCGTCTGCTACTAACCAGCCCCTTTGTAACACCAAGTCTGCAAAATTTCACTTTAAAATTAAAAGTAAACACACAAAGAGGACACTGATACAATAATCTTGTAGAATATCAACTTATATAGTACTAACTGCGTCAATATGCATTAAAAAAAAAAAAAACCTAGAAACCTTTTTAGCACGAAAAAAAAAAAACGATGTATCAACTTTCATGTCTGGCACCGCTGTCTTTCTGCCGAATTTTTGCCGAATCTTTAGAAAAGTGCAGCCAACATTCGGATTTGGCGAATCCCAAGATTAGGCGCCGAATTTTTGATTCGGCAAAAGTTCGGCCTATCGCTATTACAAACCCCTTCTCTAAAAGAAAAGGAGAGATATTCGGAGTGCGGGGTTCGCTTCAGCCGCCCTAAGACACGTTTGGAAGCCGCGATCTTATGCCTGCAACTTCTCAATAAAGTGTTTTTTCAACGCTCCGTTTCTGAAGCAAAAATCACATGCTGGTGAGCCTTGAATTTGTAAATACTGAAACGCTTAATACACGCAGACGGTGCGATGGAATGTAGGTAAAAATATTGAATACTTATGTGTCCGCTCTAGTCTGCTGTCCGTCACATAAGACGCACATTTCGGACCGGCTTGGCCTACTACGTTGTTGGGCGCGCGGCTGAGCCTCTGGGTGGCCAACTCGCACCGCTGAATTCTTGGGGCGATATCATTCGATAAAGCTAGCTCGATAGACTTCTATCTGTTCTCAATGGGCGGCAATAAATGACGACAGTTATCTCCGCATTCACTATTGGGGGTCGAAAGTGGCTGTTCCGACGGAACCGTATATTTCAGCGTCAACTTCAACGATCATAGCGCTGTTGTTGGTGGCTTGTTCAGGACGTTTGAACCCTCTTTGAGGTGCGCGTCACCCAGCGTAGAATTTTAGTGGAGCCCAGAGGTCACCACCCCAATTACGCCCGAAAATGTCGATGGACGCCTTTCGACCTATGACACTACACGTTAAAAAGAACTACCCTCAGGCTTCATTCACAAAGCCGTCTTTTTCCCCATCCCGGCGGGAGCGCTGGGCGGTGTTCCCGACGGGGGACAGGTTTCTTGGAACGTTTTTGGACCCAAATCGCGCCGCCGGACCCGAACGGAGACGAAAGACAATGTACTACGTCTCCACCGCTGACGGGAGACGTGAGGGGCCGGAATCCCGCGCCAACGAGGGAAGACCGATTCCAGTATGGGAAGCTATCGCCCCATCTGGTGGACTCTCAAAAGTTAGGTGACGATGGGCACAGCCGCGGGAGGGGGGTTTGACCGTACCGTGCCCCAACGACGTAGCCAAAGAAGACCTTTTCGGAAAAGAGCGGGACGACACGTGTGTGGTGTGATGTTTACTGTTTTGTGCAACGGCCGTACAGTGGAACAAGTTTTCAATAATATCACGCAAGCGTCGACCGCGGAGTGGTGCGGTATTTCGGGAGAGATTACGCGCGTGAAAGATCTTTCCGGTGCGAGCGTTGTCTGCTAGGCCATTTTGTTTACCGCACACAACCCTGCTCCTCATCGGCTGGAAAAGCTAACCGCATTTAAGCAAAGTTCTCAACAGCGCTTGCTTAAAACTCGCTTTTTTCGGGCACACAAAACAGCAACCGGCCGCAAATTCAAACACGAAACAACACAACCGTACGCAGCGTAGAACTATCGTCATTGCGCGACTGTTTATGCCCTGCAAGACTATCCCGCCAGCGCTCGCTCTTCAAATATTTTACTCTACCTGCAGATAAGAGAAGCAGAAAGAGAGACAGGGAGAGTGAGGGAAGTGTGCGTTAGAGAAAGAGTGATGTAAATCAGCACCTTGCGCTCATTTGCTACGCAGCAGGCGCTGTGTGCGGTCAACGGAATAGTTATAGCAGGCGACGCTCGCACCGGAAAGAGCTTTGTGCGAACGCGCCTTATCTCTCCCGCTTCGCCGCACCCCTCCGCGGCACGGCGCTGGCCGGCCTGGCGGTCGACGCTTGGGCCACTGTACATAAATTTGGATCTACCGCCGAGCTGCAGCTAAAAAATTGCGAGACCGCATCTGTTCCGATATACGGAAATGTGATTTCATGGAATAACAGCCAAAGGATGAAAATATAGTGGTCGGTCATCGGGGAAGAAATGTGGCAGAACGAGTTTTTGATGTGCAACCTGCACGCAGTCTGTCTTGCCGTTCTTGTTTCGAAAGTAGAGACGAATAAAATGTTTTCAAACATGCAAGATCGTTATCACCAACCCAAACGCGAGCTCCAAGAAACAAACAAGTTGTGGCGGCGCCCATCGCCACCGACCATCCGCTACATTTTGTGACTGGCGCCACCACAAAGTCGTCCAAAAGAGAGAGAGAAGGTGGGTTACAAGATTGGTTCCACAGTTATAGGGAAGTGTAAAATTTCCCACGAAATTAATCGGTTATACCGGGTATACAGCCTAACGCAGAAGTTTGGCCCGGATTTTGAAAGGAAGGGGCAGATAGGTTTCTGGGCTACGCGACGCAAGCCACCACCTAATAAAGATTGCCCAGCCACCAGCATCTATCCACCAATGTAGCCATCGCCGGCACACCCGCCGCCGCTGGTTGGAACACTCCACCATTTCGCACCGCCCCGATTTCGGCATGGCGCCGACGGCCCAGGCGCCGGAACGGCGCGAGGCTCCGGCTGTGCGAATGTGGCCTTACTCGCTCGTCTGGAGCTACACGCATCATGAATAAGACTTCCATTCCAATACACCAACGATGAAAATTGCAGACAAGAAAAGAAACGCGGTAACAGCAAGAGAGTGTAAAGCACTCGGCGACATGTAGCCGAAAATAATTGTCGGATATAAACGAGACAACACATCTGCTGTTTTTTTTTATTATTAAAATAAAATAATCAGGCATTTACAATTATTATTATTATATATATACTATATATAAAAGAACCCGTCGCTTCTAGCTTACAAACGTCGTCTGCTATTGCCCCCCTCCGGAGCCCCTGGATATGCATGTGCCGTGTTATCGTCTGCAACCGCGACTAGGCTCAAGCGTACCGCCTCTAGAGTACCTGGATTGTAGAAAGGCTTTATCTAAAACCATGGGGAGCGTTTGCACTTCAATGGCGAAGGCGTCCTGCGATTATTGGTCGCAAGTGCGCATGCACTACGTTGTCGCTTGGAAGGAGGCAAGAAGGCGGATAGGGCAGAGATGCTCGCAGACAATCAATGAGCTTGTCACCTCCTCGCAGCTCGAATTGCAAATGGGGCCATAAAATATGTGAGCCATGTAGGTAGAAAAAGAGAGAGATAAAACACTTGCGAAAGAGGAAATACTAACGTGGGAGTTACCGCCAAGGGACCCGTATAGGGCAGTTGGACACTCTGTTCAATTCAGGCTCTCTAACCGCCGGCGATTATGCGTGCCATCGTCTGCCGGCTCTTCTGCCAATCACACGCCTTTTTTAGCACACGGCCGCAGCAGAAAGGTATTTCCAGTTTTTTGTTTCTAACTTACTCAGATAAGCTTATTCTCTGATATGTTTACACCCTTAAGCGAGTACTTAGGCCACCTTTCTAAAACATTTGAGCTACATACACCTAAATTGCATCAAACAGTGTATATATTCGGCAAACACTATTTGTCCAGTGCAAATATAAAACAAAATACGTGTACAAAAAATTCCCTAGAAAAGTTTTTTTTTTATTTCAGTGTTTATTTAACATGTTGTACAGCCACAACAAATATTTGGCAACATATAGTGATGCAAAGTTGCTTTTATTAGGCTATTGGGCAGGAGATCGAACTATAGGGGGCGCTCTAACCCGTTTGTTTCCCCACAAATCGGTGTTTACGCAACACAAGGCCTGTGCACATGTCCGCAGTCCTTATAGTCATTTCCATGTCATCTTCTGCAATAGAGCGCGGGGCACAGTGTAATGTAAAAATACTAACAATCGACGAAGTGACGTTAAGTGCCGGATCTATCCTGAAAGCAGTCGTCAGAGAATGCGAGATTGACCCACTTCGGCTTTTGTGCTAACTGGGCACCGAGCCTGCTGCATTGTTCATGCAGGCCGGATTGGTAACAAAAGAGCCCCTCCTCCCCCTCACCGGAGAACACGAACTCCAGCCGAACGCTGACGCCGCGTTCGGTTGTGTCGGCCGAGCCCTAAGTCATTGTATTTGTTGTCCCCATCCGGGTAGTTCTAAAGTTATCCACTTGGGGCGTCACGGTCGCTCCTCTTCCCCAATAGGGTGATTTCAGACAGACTTGTACGTAATCCGTTACAAGTAACGAAATTACTTGTAATCCCTTACATTTATCAGTAATTTAGTAACGGAAGAATTACATATTTTCTAGAGTAATTTTAAAGTAATTCCCTTACATTTTCACGTAACGGATTCCTTGTAATCCGTTACATTTTTTTTTTCAGGAACCCCCCCCCCTTTTTTTTTTAAGAAAGGGTTGTTTTTATATTGGTAAAGTCGAGCGCAGTGAAACTGTCACGGGAATTGACTAGCGCAAAGGGAGGCTTGGTACTCTTCAGTACCGCAAAGCCTTTTTTTTTTTTTTGCAACACTAAGCCTCTGAATCTATTTTTTTTTAGACCCTAACAACAATGTCGAAAAATCTAAATAAACATTTCTACAAAAAGAAAAAAGGGGGGGGGGGCAAGATATATCCGCTTTTTTAGTCCCTTTGTTTTTTTTCTTTGCGATCGAAGGCGGGGCGAGGAGGACACCAAGTGATTGTGTGCCCCTTCGAGAAGCTCGAGGCGGTAAGTGCACAGGCAAGAATTAACAATGTCCTTCTCGGTTATAGTGACTACGACCATTTTCATAATGGCACAACACGAGACAACGCTCCGACTGTCCTAAAATCCCCTAAAAGGATGTGATAATATGTGAAGGTGTTATTGCCACAAGCATCCTCGTTCGTTGTTGCACCCTTATCATCTTCTCTTAAAAAACAGGATGTATCTTTTTCTGCTTCTTTCACCTTATTTGACCCTGTTTTAAGAGCTACTTACTCTTTTGTAGTTTAACTTCTAGGGTTGGCCCACTTTATTTGTGAATTCCAGCCACGTTATCTGCATCTCAGTCACCATTTTTGTGAGTCAGCTTTTTGCGAGCACTTCGAAAATGGTAGTAGTCTTCCTTTTTTCTTCTCCCTGTTTTTACCCCAGCAGGACGCATCTTATATCAAGCAGATATTTTTACAAATAAAACATGATGGTGGCTGACGTAGACTTGATATTCTGGGCTGTGAAACTCGTGAGTGGAGCCATAGCGCGGCTTACTTAGTTCTCTGCCCATCGCTGCCCGTGGCATCAGCAGACGTCTATCTGGAGAACACCGGAGTAAACTGCAGTCGGTTCGTGCTCCGTGCGTTTTTGAACGGCATCAAGAAAGGTACACACGGCAAACGTGCGTTTACATTTCCTTGTTTTAACCGACGTTCTAATTAATTGTTGTTATGAGTGTTCTTTTTTTTCTTTTGATTACTTATATTTATATACTGGAAAAAATTTTTTATTCACTAACGTGTCAACCGAGGCTCGACCTGGCCAGAACCAAAGGAACAAGAATATCGATAATACCTTACTGTTACAACTATGTTTTGCTATTGTCTGGCAGTATATGCCGGTATACGGAGATGGACATAAATTAACTCTTATTCTAGTTTTGGCCAGATGTATGGTGACTTCTACAGCTTCGCGATTTCGACAATGGAGAATTTCAGTAGATTGGTCCGATGACTCCGATTACGATGGTAACCGGACAAAAGCTAACCGGACAGAAGCTCACCGGACAAAAGCTCACCCGTTTTTTGACAGACCCGGACAAAAGCTCAGCCATTTTTTGACAGACCCGGACAAAAGCTCACCTCGTATTTTTTTTTTTTTTGCTACCTGGGCGAAACACGGGCTGAAATAAAGTGCGGACGCGATGGACATTGGACCATTTTTAGGAGAACTTGTACCCCATCCACCATTGAGTTGCAAATTTTTAAAAATACTTTGAAAGAACGGGAGTTGGGCCTTTTGGAAAAGTACAAGACAGATGACCAATTTAGAAAACTGTGCGGGATTTTAGACAGGCTCGCGTTCCTTCCACCACAGCTTGTTCCACAGGAACTAACCACCAGGGAAAAGTCTACCGGTGACATCGGCTACCTGCTGGACTATTTTGATTGCACGTATGTCAACGGCCGCTTCTGTTATGCTTCTGTTCCATCTGCGGCGACACCCAGAGCGAATTCTTCCCTTCGCCTGACTCTGCGCCGACGACGACCGGAGTTTCCCCCGTTACGGTGGAATATGTACGACGCCACTCTTCAAGATAAAGACTGGATGAACAACACCTGCGAAGGATGGAGTACCGGGTTCCAGAAGCTCGTCGGCCACGCCCATCCAAGCGTCTTGAGGCTGATGGAATGCCTACAGCAAAAGCAGGCGCTCGTTGCCACGGCATTGACACAACCCCGGAGAAATGAGCCCACAGTAAAGCGGGTGCGAAAACCCACTCTGCGCCTGCAGAATCGTTTTAGAAATATTTGCGAGGGCTTGCATGTACATCGGGATATACCAAGACTGCTGGAGCTAGTAGGGGACTGCATTCGCTCCTAACCAATCGATAAATAAACTTGTTTGTATTAAAATCAACAAACCATGCGCCTGTCAGATTTAATTTATCGTTGCCTTTTTATGTCGCACGCATGCACCTAAGTTGTCCGCACTCGTGTTAAGACCAACATGAAATTTTCTCGTGGTGAGCTTTTGTCCGGGTCTGTGAAAAAATGGGTGAGCTTTTGTCCGGCGAGCTTTTGTCCGGTGAGCTTCTGTCCGGTGAGCTTTTGTCCGGGATTCGATAACGATACCCGATACTCCGCCGCTGCACATGCGCATTCATTATAACGTTATCGGGGGTATGGAGGTATCGGAACGATCTACTAAAACTCTCGAATATCAGGCAACGGCTGCTACGACGAAGCTTTGCTCTATCTTTGAAGTAAATAGTACTTCCATTGCTTTGCTGAAGAAGCTAAATGCAGTGCATAAAGCCTTCGTGAGGAATAATATGCCACTCCCATACAGTGTCTCAGTTCAAAATTCAGTTCAGCGTAGCACTTGACATCTTCAGTAAGAAATAGTGCAAAATGTCTGACGAGACTTTCGAGAGTCAGCTGTTGCTCAAAATAGTCAAGGGCATTAAATGGAACAGGTTGCAACAATAAGAACTTGAATAACCCTCTTCTCTTTGTTTCTTAATTGTAGACAATATTGTTGAAAGTAACGCCACGAAAGTAACGGATTACTTTTTTGGGTAACGGTCACTTACTTTTATGGGAGAGTAATTGTAATTGTAATAAATTACAATTTAGCCTTGAGTAATTGTAACTGTAATTCCTTACTATTTTTCAGTAACGTGTACAAGTCTGATTTCAGATAAGATCCACCAAAGGGTGGCTGGTCGACATTTTTAAATCAACTGATGTTTTTGATCTGCGATTGTCTAGTGTCCGGTATAAATGAATCCAAACTTAGTTTTTACCCGAAAAAAAAATATTGGGGGTCACGAAAAATCGTAAGGCATGAAGAGGTGGGCAGTTGCATTAACGCACACTGATGGAGGGGGCACGTTAATACTGCAGATCGGGCGAGTTGGTAAGGCATCATTATGAACCAGCGCACAGGTAGACAGTTACTCAAAAAACCAACCACACAGAAAAATACACTCACACAGCGCTGAACTATCAACTGATTTGTATTTCAAACTTCCTCTTCTTCGACCCCAAGGAATAGGTTGCCAAGGAAGAAAAGGGAAAAGGCAAGGCAAAGTGAGGAAAGGGGAAAAAGAAGAAAAGGAAAAACAGAGATGAACAGAAAAACTGCATTATTTAGACAGAAGGTGTTTTCGACAGTAAGCCAGTATAACCACTGGTTTCTTTCTTTTTGTTTACTTCTGAAATTATTTAACAAATAATTTTTGTAACTCTTGGATTTTTGCATCACACGAACAATTTACGCCAAGAGTTTAGTCGACAGTAGACCAGCATATCACCTGGTTTATATATGTTCGTGATTAATTTTGTAATTATTTTTGGGAATTTTTGTAACTCTTGGACTCGACTGTATTAGTATTATTCTCCTTTATTTTCCTTTTCTTTGTCTTCTATTTTCCTTTTTCTGTTCATCTCTGTTTTTCCTTTTCTTCTTTTTCCCCTTTCCTCACTTTGCCTTGTCTTTTCCCTTTTCTTCCTTGGCAACCTATTCCTTGGGGTCGAAGAAGAGGAAGTTTGAAATACAAATCAGTTGATAGTTCAGAGCTGTGTGAGTGTATTTTTCTGTGTGTTTTTTTTTTTTTAGTAACTGCCTACCTGTGCGCTGGTTCATAATGGAGGGGGCACGTTTGAGAGTGAATAACTAAAACGATAGCATTAGGAGAATTCAAATACTTTTAGACGCAAACTTTGGGTACAGCTTGCTTGTGATATAAAGCAATAATATTTATTTTATTTTGTATTTATTTTTCTAAAAATTGCCAAACATGCCTGCTCGAACAACAAATGGCGAATTTCGAGGCCTGTATCTCATGAAATAATTTAATCAGTAATATATATCTTTAAGTTAGTATTCTACTTATATATGGATATTATTTAAAAAAAAAATAAATAAGGTATCTCACTGATACGATAGTCAGAATATATTTAGGCAAACATGGGGAAAAAATCAAACAACGAAAAATTCCGATGCGCATAAAAAAAAACACCCTTCGATTTTTTTTTTAAACTTGGGTACTTTCTTATGCTCTATTACGGCATTAATTTCTATCAAAACATGGTGCATAATTTTATTTTGAAAGAAGACACAACTCTTCAAATTAGGGTCCTTTCTCAAAGCCTACACTTAGCAGTGCCCTATAGGAAAAGTGACTCTGAGTTCCAGTTTCAGGAAACTAACACACATCTTTCATATATTTTTATTCAGATGAGGTCACTGAAAACTAGTGCTATTGGTCACACACCAAAAGTGAAGAGAAACTATATACATCATTTTACATACAGCGTACATAGAGGTATCGTATTATAGACCAACACGCTGTTTACAAACAAGCCCTCTTTTCCCACACTGCGCGTGTGCAGAAACCGAATTCGCGTGAAGTGAATCGTCTGCGCCTGCGTAGTGCCGTCGACAGCGCCACCGCAGCTGCGTGACGTCAGGGCCGCGTGCAGGTCTTTACACTAGTGATTCGAGAAAAGATGATGCAGTGTGAAGTTTTACTTTCCGGTATAATTTATAATTAATATATAAGAAACAATTTTACTTCCACACACAAAAATAAAGATATAACATTAAAATTGTTTAGGTTAGTTATGTATTCCCGGGGACAAACCATTTCAGGTGAGCTGTGCCACCGCGCCGGACTGTAAGAGCTTCGATACTCTCGGTGTACGAATGGATCGTGGCAAGCCGAGATATTTTATCCTGCGCAAGGACAACCTTTCGTGATTCTTATATGGTGATCAGATAAAGATTATAAGCTATAACCAAGTAAAAAAGCAAGTTAAATACCCCGCGAAAAAAACTGTGATAAATAAGATAACCCTGTATTCAAAATGAGCAGTCCTTGGGGCATCAAATTTGGAACTTTACACTAAGGCTTTCCTCGATGTACCCATTCAATAATATTTCTTCTAACCAGATCCGACTGTCCGTGCTGCATATATGTCACAAGGTTCTGCTGTTGATGACTTGCACAGCCGCCACGCGTGCCAAGACTGAATGCCAGGAAAGGCGCGCACCGTCAGCCACTCTTTTTTTTTTTTTTGACGATACCGAACAAACTCATTTTCGTCCAGATACACAAGATGCCCCCAGTTTCTCAAATGGAACGCTCACCATTGTCCTGTACGTCTGAATTGCGTTTATTGAACGTTCTCTCAGGTTGTTCAGCGTGGCCTGGTGCTTCACGAGTCCGCCAACTCCGTCGCCTGCATTTTCCCATGTCCAGATGCAGAAAAAAAACCACTGGGCTTGTGGGCAATCGTTTTGTGAAAACTGGTGAAGCTGGTAACGATTCTTAAAATGACTGGCGGCCCCGTCACTTACGTACGTCACGTGCGAGTATACCGAAACGTTGTCTTCATCCCACTCTCTCACGTTTTCTAGAGCCAAGCACGTGAGAGCGACGTCATCACACAGGTCCTCACTGATGATAGCAACGCTGTTTGTAGATTTTCTTGTTGTCACTACACATGTAAATATCGTAACGTTTTTTTCTTTAGTGGTATGCTTTAACTTTGTCAGGAAGCACGATGGTCCTGTTTTCAGCAAAGTCAAAATGAGAGACAATGCTCCCGCGTTGCAAGCAGCTGCTTTTCGTCGTAGATCGCTTTACCTTGCGTTTGTCGGATATGGTTGTGAAATATCCAACTTTCAACAGCTACTTGAAGGACTTTTAGGAAAGTCTCAAAATCCAATTTTTTTTTACAAGGTTGCCCGACTTTCATGTTGTAAGCACAATCTCTTCATCCTCTGGGATATAAAGTTCCTCGAGCGTAAGGGACTAGCCTTTTGGGCAGTGATCACAGTCTCCTTAAAGGTAGAGACTTGCTAGTGGGTAGCACAGAAATGCTGAGTTCATTTCACCAGTGTTGAATGTTGAGCCTGTAACGTTCTTTGCAGCGACAATACAGAAGTAATAATTGGCGCAACGCACACAAATGCACACGTCCTAGTGTGGAATATATTTGACCCATCTAGGGTGCAAGGAATAAAGTTTCGTTAGCCCAACGCCTGAATCATGACGCTTCTCTTTGTATACACGAAAGGCCTCTCGGATTGAGCGTGTCAGGAAGCACTTTGACACGAACGTTTTCTCCCCATCGAGCATGACAGATATCACGTCCGTAGGGTTGGGACCTTGGCGCGAACATTGTAGCTCGTCTTTCGTGAAGTACTCTACAGCAGCAGACAGGTTCTCACGGCTCACCTTGCACCTCATGTAAGGATCCGGCTCATACCACACGCCATGATTTCCTCACCTAAAACGTAAACACCGTCGCCATGTTAACCTTTCCTAGGTTAAAATGGCGACAGTGTTTACGCTCTATTGTATTTCGGCGGGGCTCGTGTATTTGGGGTACTGCTCTCTGTCGGTGTGCCTATTTGTGCCTGATATTATCGTCCGCGAAGCCAGCGAGTCGGATGGCGAAAGGCACGAATTATCAGTAAACAGGCATTGACGGTCATATTTTGCTGGTTGAAGTGAACCCCATCATCCTTAACAGCGAGCGGGGAAATTCCAAAAAAGATTGTATCGGCCGTTTTGCCAGAACTAGCGACGGGTGTCGCCTGCTACTTCCGTCAACTATTGAACCCTAATCGTGATCTTCGCGAGGAAATGATTGGCGCTAGCCACAGAACACTACCACGCAGAAAGGGAATGCTTTGAATATGTTTTTATTCTAGATATAAGTCAGGGAGATATATAAAAGAGAGAGATGGAGATAGAGGGTAAGAGAGAGGAGCATATAGTGCCAAAGGAAAATAACGTAAACAAAGTTCCCAGTGGCCGATGGCTGCAGAATCTTTTCTCAGATCACTAGTTTGTAATACGATAGCTCTCTGTACACAGTAGTTTCTCCTCAATTTTAGTGTATGAACGATTTCTATAGTTATCAATGGCCTCATCTGAATAAAAATATATAAAGATGTGTGTTAGTTGCACAAAACCGGAACTCAGAGTCTCGTCTTGTATAGGGCACTGCTAAGTGTAGGCTTTGAAAAAGGATCCTACTTTGAAGACTTGTTTCTACTTTATCAATAAAATAATGCAACATGTTTTAATAGAAATGAATGCCGAAATAGAGCGTAACAGGGGTCCCAAATTTAAAAAAAAAATCGAAGGTGGTGTTTTTTTATTCGCATCGGAATTTATCGTTTGATTTTTTTCTCATGTTTGCCTAAATATATCCTGACTATCGTATCACTCAGATACCTTATTTATTTTTTTGAAATAATAGCCATATATAAGTAGAATACTATCTGCAAAATATATAATAATTATTAAATTATTTCATGAGATACAGGCCTCCAAATTTGCCATTTGTTGTCCGAGCAGGCATGTTTGGCAATTTTTAGAAAAAAAAAATAATATTACTTTTTATTAGTTTGCGTCTAAAAAGTATTAAAATTCTCCTAACGCTATCGTGTTAGTTATTCACACTCAAAGGTGCCCCCTCCATCAGTACGCGTTAATGCAACTGTCCACCTCTTCATGCCTTACGCTTTTTCCTGTTCTCAAATATTTTCTCAGGTCAAAACTTAGTTTGGATTAGTTTATAGCGGACACTAGACAATAGCATATAAAAACATAAGTTGATTTAAAAATGTCGACCAGCCAATCTTTGGTCGATCTTATCTGAAATCACCCTATGGTCATTTAAATAAAATAGTCTGATTTAAAACATATAAATTTGTGTATTTGATTTAAAGAAAATTCTATTTCTGCACGGTTTAAAATACACATACTGTTCTCTTCTTAACAGGCATCAGATTAAATATTTCAATATATTTAATTAAGAAGTTACGTTTGTGTGAGCAGGAAGTTATAGGACTTTCAGGGACACTACGCCACCTTTTGCGATGGACAATTTACGGTCATCATAACCCTTTGGGTCTAGGTCTCTTAAAAAAAAGTAAACATTATATTCATGCGTGGACGATTTATCTATTAAAGTCGCTATTAAAAGATAAAAACCAGTTGGCGCCGTCGGACGAGGAAGTGCAGAGCCCTGACCCTCCTCGTGCGACGGCTCCCTCTGGTGTCTGCGATAGTTTCGAGGTAATCGATCATTTGACTGCAATTTTTATAGATAAATCAGCCAAGCATGGATGTAACGTTAGATTTCTGAGGATGATCTGAGCCGATATATTGGGTTATGACCATTTGAAGGCTATCGCACAAAGCGGTTTACTGGTACCTTTAGCGGCGGCGCCTCTTTGAAGTTTGTGGAACTTTCACAATAAATATTGAGATTAGAGAGGTCTTTGTTAGCGATCCTCTCATCGTTATTGCCGTCATCTTCTATAAGTTTGTTTTGGAATTTTATTTTCAGATAAAGCAGAAGTTTTGTGCTGACATCAGTCAAGGAACACTCAAACGGAGGCGCGTAGAGGTCCCATGAATACATGCCCAAAGAGTTCAACTTCCTATTGCGTTCGTTCTACCGCCGAGGACCACAACAATCGTGCTTCAGAACATGTCGCCGACTGCTGCGATGTTTGGCACTGAACTTCTTGGAACGTCGCATGGTTCTCCTTGTGCAAAAGAACGCTGCCCTGGAGGGTTCTCGCAGTATTGCATAGGTTACGGGTTTGTGTCAGCAGCCATTCCGAAGAGACAGTCGTCGTGTTCAAATGTACAAGCGTTAGAACCCGGCTGCACGCTTTAGTCCATCCTAAAGTCACTTTAGTCCATTCTGAAGGTGAGTTCTAATCTGCCGCGCCAGATGACAGGAAGCATGCAAAGACGACACGTGACGGTGACAGCATACTTGCCAGACTGAAATAGAAGAAAAATAAAGAGTACCTTGTCGTTTGACTCTCTAGCCGCATCACAGGAAATTCAAAGCGATCGGCTTAAACTGATTGAAGGTATTCTGCTTAACATCTAAGATGTCATTGCTCAAGGTGATTGGGACTTGTGGAGAACGTCATTCTATATCAGTGGTATCCGGATGGGTACAGTGCAAAAGTCATAAAAAGGGTCAATTTTACGTGAAGATCCGCATAAAAATAGAAAAAAAAATAACACTGTTCTAAATTTCTTTTTAGTTACAACGGCGAATTTCTTTTATAAAGCTATTGTGCAGCCTTTCTTCTCAATGCGATGTGCGTATATGGTCACAGAAGCTGACAATGCGCAAGCTGCCTTTTTTCTATAGCTCCTTTTTTATTCGCTTTTCATTCTTTTTTTTTTTGGGGGGGGGGGGGGGAGAGAGGTAGTGAATAGCGAGCCGCACTTGGGACCTTGAAAAGGTGGTATGAGGCTCGCGAGCCACGGTTTGGCTGCCCCTGGCCTAGACGCACAACACTGATATCGACCCATCTAGTTCAATTAAAGAAGCCTCACGCTACCCACCTCCGAAGCGGCACAAAGTCGTAACTACAGCAACAAACAAAATACTGAACACCGGAGTCATTCGTTCTTGCAACGGCTGCAGGGCTGCCCCAATTGTTGTTCTGAAAAACAATGGACAGGAGTTCACGTTTCCGCATCACCTACCATGTTCTTCTCTGAAGTACAGATATGGACGAATATCCAATGCCTGGATTGACGACAACGTGGAATCTCTGAACAGTACACAGTATTTCAGTAACATCGATTTGGCATTAGGGGATTAAGAGGTGGGAATGTCGACAGACTCCCGAGAGAAGACGGCGTTTGCAGCGCACTTGGAACTTTTTGAGTTCAACGTCCTCCTATTTTGGCTGTGTAACGATACAGCAGCGTTCCGACATATGGTTCAAATACTAGTAGGAAAATTATAGTTTTTTTTTTGCTCCCGGGATGATCTAATAATTTTCAGCAAAACGGAAGCCGAACGTATGAAACTCATCAGAGAAGTTCTAAACATTTTCAGTGAAGGAACTCTCAATTTAAAGCGTTTAATATGCCTTTTTTTTACAGCAACAGCCTTTTGAACCTCAGCCACAAAACATAGAGTAATAATGGCATCGAGGCAGTAATCTTGCAAGAATAGCATGGACAGGAACGGGTCATTGCAGTCGGCAGCGTACCCTCACAAAATCTGTACGCAGCTACATTGTTACCAGAAAAAAATGGTGTCCCTTGACCACTTACGTTACTACATGCACTGTCTGCTCGGGCAACGGTTTACCTGTAAAGCGGACCATAGGGCACTACAATACATACACAGCCTCAAGAAACCAGAAGGCCAAGTTGCCTGCTGAATCGACCTGTAGAGGGTGCTCGCACCACTTGAGGCCGCCATGACGAGGGGAAAGAGATACATTCGGCTCTCCTATGTTTTCGATGTGTTTGGTTAGATGCGCGACGACTTTTAATTACTAGTGACCAATTGCAAAAGAGCTGCACTCTAGAAAGGCAGAAAGGCCACACTTTCGTGCTGTTAAGTTGCGGATATGCACCGGTACGAAAAAAATGTCATAAAGGAACTCATTTCGATTATATGGAGACGAGGGACGCAACCGACGTCACTGACACCACCGAGTTTCGGTGATTAGTGCTTCGCAGGCGGTGTTCGACTACTTCGATGTGCTGTTGACAATTGGAGGAACGCGAAAAACATGACGAAGGCACCCGAGAGGAAATGTGGCGCCGCGGCCGACCATCTTCTTAGAGTGATAGTGGCCAATCCGGCCATTACGGCACCTTTAAATAATGACATGATGCTCTGGGTATTAAATAAGGAATGCGAAAGCAAGCTAGTAAAAAAAAAAAGGAGATCATTTGGTATTAGAGAGACTTGTGTCGCGCTGAATAAAGTGTAATAAAAACGTCCGGAATAATGCCTGGTAAATCCAAGACCCAGCTCGGCGACTCCTGCGGTGAAGCTTGGCTCGTCCCTTCGGCGCCTGAGGAAGGTGGGTGCCCATCGCCGAAGTATTGCCGTTCACGAGGTAGTTGAACGCGTTTAAGAAGTTGCTGGTTTGAAGTCGTTCTCAGGTATATGAACCAGGTGGATCGAATATCTAGTCATGAAGATTCGCCTACGATACCTTCGGTAGATTTGTCATTTCTTTGAGGAACAAGTGCTCTTTCATTTCACCCAAGAATCTAGAAGGCGTGTCGATTCCCTATAAGTCGATCTTCAGGAGGTACCGCAGTTAGTCCTTGGCGGTGAAACATTTAAATTACTCGCTGCTCACTGCCGGATCTCAAAAGAAGCAAAACCTATAGCCACCCGGAAGCGAGATACTCCCCCGGAAGTTCGTTCATGTTTGTTTTGAAGCAATAGCTTTACAGGCGACACTTTGCAGAGATCTCGACTGTCTCCAGTCGCCGAGGCTATGGAACGAACCTTCTTTCTGCTTTTGGCGCGAGGCCATAGAAGTGGGATTTTCCGTCGGTTTCCCCGGCATCCCGAACTCCTACTGCGCTTACTCACTTACTTCACGGAACACTGGTGTAAGTCGTTCGTGGCATCCACGACGCCGACCACGAAGGCTATGAGAATTAACCACGTCGCGCCCTCGTCCTTACCCGCATCGTGCGACCGTGCTACAGCTTTCGCATTAGTTTCTGCGCACATTGTGGTAAAAAAATATGGCTTTTTGTTTACACCCGCACACCTTGTATAGAGCTAGTATAATTTCACCGTCTTTCATCAAACGGGAAAAGAACATGGCGACACTGATTCATTGTCACAGCGACCTTCCTTGCCGAATGAAGGACCCCATGAACTTCCCATGACAGTCTCACAATCTTCGTTCGCTGTGAAGAATCTAGATAATGATCTACGACGTGACCTCTATCTTCCGTCCATTTTGGCTGACCTGCTCCCAAGCAGGAGAGCAAATTGAATAATTCTACATGCCGCTGGACACTATTTCGTAACCGCATGAAGTTAACTCTCATCGACGGCTACCTGGAGTGAACCACGACTGCAGGGTCAACCTCAATTCTCGTAATCCCCGAGATGTGGATGCCACTTGCCCTGCATTACGCTCATCACTCACGGGTTGCGGAGCTATTAGGCGTGCAGAAACACTAAAGATTGCCATAGAAAGGGTCTTATGAATATGAATCGCACAAAGTGTAGATGATTTGCGCTCGAGATGAGTCAACTACTCCCACACGTAAAGCACCATACCCGAGGCAACGAGCACGTCTTTTAGGAGGAGGTGATCTCCTTTTTTTTCAGCGTGTGGCTGTTGACCAACTGGTTCATTGCAGTTTACGGGAAGATGACATAGGCATTTCCTATAGGCGACCGAATATTTTACTTCGTAAGTTTAAATGCTTTTCTTAAAGATTCACGAAAAGAAGGATACAGCTAACTGCGTTTTCAAAAGTTTTTTTGTTGCTACGGCATATTATCAGCACTCCACTCTGGCCAAGGGAGAACTTTGTTCAAGGAATGTGCTAAATTTTCGTGATCCGCAAGACGAGGACATCCCCTTACCACCCTCAGTTTGAATGATTAGTGAACACTTTAACTGCACGCTGATGAACAGCCTGAGTGCGTACGTAGATGAGACACAGACTGACTGGCACACAAAACTACTCAATTGCCCTGAGTTCATATCGCTCCAGTGCGCATGAGTCAACTAGCTGCAGGCCTCATTACCTGTTTTTCGGCAGGAACACGATGATCCCAACTTAAATGTTGCTGGATATGAATGCAGACTTATTAAATACGGGCCCCTGGCCATTTTGTGCAGTCGCGGCTCTAAAGAGCCTAAGTAAATAATATTATTAATATTATTATGGCCACACTAACTATTTCTAGGGTCTAGTTGTGATGACTACGTATCACGTTTACTGATGAGCTTATCCACGAGCAGGCAATTGCAAATAACAAAACAGCTAATGTTGCACAGTGCCGTCACTCCAAAATACGTATTAATGAAGGGAAATATGCACCTGGCGACAGAGTTCTCCATCCCCTTGCAGTGCCAGGAGGACTATCCTTGAAGTTGCACTTACCGTTTTGGGTCTATATCTCGTCATCAAGAACTTATCTAGCCATGTCTACCGGATTCAACAAGAAACAGAAAAAAAGAATGGGAGGAAATGAACGGTAATTGTTTGAAAATACTTGTTGAGGCAAAAAAGACAACAATGCTGCCTACAGCTCGATATATTAGAAATAACGAACCACCTACTCCTCATCCAGCATGTGTTAAAGGAAATGTTTCGTAAAGTAAACATATTGGTGCTCCATGCAGTGAAAGATTATGACTAAATAAATGAGACATCACTTGCGATTTGTCGCGATATTCTAATCGTAGAACTGTTTCAAAACATTTTCATTAAAATTGTTTTAGCTGAAGTCTAATAAAAGACAAACATCATTGGCAACAGTCGCATTTTTATTATCACCAAATCATTTCTCGTAAAAGACGAACACTTGTATAGATATACTAATTGAGCAGTACTTTGCAGTGAACAGTGAATATTATTACAAACGTATAGCATAGTCCATCAGGTATTTGAAATAATGACTTATTATCTAAATGCCATTGCCTCTCCTTTTCGCACGTGGAGTTTAGCGCGGGAATAGGATATATATATTTCGGGGATAAAAGTTGTCTTCATGAACTTTTACCGTACGTTCTTTACAATACCGTGTGATTATAATTCACCAATAATATTATGAATTTATTATTTTATTGACTTTCGCTTTTTAGGTACCAAGATACAGATTTAAAACACTGAAGTCGTGAGTATCATTTGTGAAACAGACAGTTAGCCAAAAACCCAGCATTTTTAAACTTACCATTTAAAGGTCGTTTTTTGTAAAGGCCTGAATGTTTTTGCTACGCACTTTAGTATATTGATCATTGCATACGAAAGTGGTCAAATGTTTTTAACACTGCGAATACTTTATTGAGTATACTACTTTTCATTTGATACTAAAGCAAACATAGGTTCAGCTCAGGGCTCAATTTACCTGCGATTCATATTAAAGCCCTCTGAACGAATAAACCTTTGCACATATCAGCACACATTTGTGCGAAAATTTGCTATAAATACTCGCCAATATTGTCATATTTATAATGCGGCAGATTGACATTTACATATCCTATGAATGTTTTATCAAGGACAATATAAAACAAAAATATAATTTTTACAACACATGCAATTCGCTGCAATTTGTATACTGTCCACTTAACTATATGTTAGGAAGCACTATGGATGTTTGCACTACGACACTATTATAACGCATATAACCAAATAGACGACAACCGGGGCCGAAGAGCTGTGCGCCATTTTGGAACCTGCAAAGAGAGCATAAAACGTGTTAGAGTAAGTTTATATAAATGGATGTTACCATATACAAAGAGTGAGTTAAACCTTGCAAGCCTTTAATGTGCAATACAAAAGTGCTCACCAAACCCCCAGAAAACACGAAGTGTCAATGCATCGCAATACTAGCGTTAGCTTAAAAACGGATCTGCGTCATAGCTCTGATGGGAACAGGCCCAGTGTAGGAGGCCGCACACAAAAATCGCATTGATATTGCAAAACCTTTTTGCCCGTTGGTGCGAAGGGATGAACTCTACACACGCTCTATTGGCTACGTGATGCCAGACAGAAATTCCGCACGGTTGGGTTGGAGATCCCACTATAGCACCTGTAACGGCCAAGTTAAGAACTAAACCCGTGGGAACAACAACAGGAATTATGCATGTGTGTTTCTGATGCAGCCGGTGGCCTCGTCAGCATTCAGTGGACCTAGTATTTGAATCGGAGAAAACCAATCGTATACGAGTCCCAGACGAACGTTGGCGCGGGGCTCGCGCCCAATATGCGCCCTTCCCTCGCATGAAGCATATAAGCGCAACGAATCCAGTTCGTAGGGCTAATCTTTGGTAAACACCAAGTCTTCTGGAAAAGAAGATGGACTAAGCTATCTCTATATTTCGATCATCGTCAAAGGTCAAATTTGTTTGACGCCCCGCACCCTCACGCTCTGTCCAGGAGCACGCGCAGAATGTTAGGCAAGCGTTCCGACTGTCAACTTCGTGGAACTGCACGCGCCTCCTTCGTGTAAGACCAAAGAGTGGACGCACGCTGCAGCCTTGTCTGACGGCCCGACGCGACAGCTCACAATTTAACATGTTTTATCTCTGCGTCGGTTTGGTCGCAACGCGACTGCAGCCGCGGGTCACGTCGGCTGTGCCAAGGCGGCGGAAAATTGAAGGAACCAACGTGACGTACAACTTTAAATGAGCATACAGAGGTCGACATCATGGCAAGACCCCGACTATTTAAGAACGTTATTTTTGGCCTGGCAATCATACCTTGTAGCAACCGTTTGGTAGGAAGGCAAACATGTGACTGCTGATATCGTCAGTGATTAACTGGCTAAAATAGCAGCCATTTATTTTTCGACTGATCGGCGATCGATCCATTGACTGATGATTCTGGCACTCACCTTTGTGCGACAGGGTGGCAACGGGTGCGCTAAGTTCTCCATCTCAGGGTTTCCAAGATGTCAATTAATTACCAGCTCGCCTGCACTCTATCACTGCTTACACTTCAAGACTTCGATTCAAGTCACTACGTCGGAGTATCCACTAACAGTACTTTTAGAGCACCTCCGGATGCAGTTAGTTTCTTTCTAAATTTCCGGTTGTTTTCTTTCATTTTCATTTTTTCATGGAACATTGCGAGATGGCCGCCATGCTGACAAAGCAGAACACAGAATACGCTAATATGACGCTGTAGCTGCTCAAGCGTAAACTTGTGTTTCTGATTTTCCTTTTTATAACGGCTGAAATTTCCAATAAAAAGAATGCAACTTCTTATAAGCACGCCGGAATTCAAGTGACTAAATCTATCGACAATAAATCTAACGTTGCGATCTCTATTTTGCTTGGCCGTCACTTCCGAAGAAGCGTAAGCAGAGTCGGACCGTGAAGTTCTGTACGTGTATTGCGCACCGTGTGGGAATGCAGAAGCTGCGCTGCTTTCTATAGCTAAGGTTTATGAAATAATTTAGTGAAACTGCCAAAGAAACAAAGAACGAACCCAATGTACGGTGCAAGCAAGAACCGCTGCATTCTCAAGGTTGTGTTTGCCAGAAACGCAAATCACACGAATGGGATATTGAAAGAACGCAAGAAACATCTGGTAGGCACCAGCAATGAAAGTAAGAAACAGCGTTTAGAAAGCTATTCATACCAAAAAACTCAGATAAATTTTTACAATCTGGATTATGGAACATTAAATCTGTCTTCTGGAAATCTCAAATTCAGATTGCAGACCAAGGAATAATTTCTGCAGATCTGGAATCCAGCTAGAATCCAGATAGATTTTCAATTCCAAAATTCAGATAGCGAAACGCTATACTGGGTTTTTGGGTTGAGATAATTGCTTACGCGTAGCACCTCCAGCGAAAAGATTGGCATAAAGACACTGATGATTAATTTAACGCATACCACAAGACTACCGACACATTCCCACTTCATCAGAAAGCCGTACGAGGTTATAAATCACATTCCGTTGATTCTGCGGTAATACATCCATCGGGACTTTGTGCGGCAAAGGTATTTGATAAACCGACCGAACTAAGAGAAGTGAAATAGCTATCAAAACAAGAGCGAGCCGCCCACTATCGGCGTCTGCTCTCAGCGGAACCAGGCGGAACTGCGTCACACTTCCTAAAGCAGAACTTCTTGACTCCACGAGCCCTAAGTCCGAGGACGGAGGTCCGGAGTTTAACTCGTTTTACGAGAACCGGAAGTGCGCGTGACCTGTTCAGTAGATGAAGTGACTCGAGTCATGACTCCGAGTCTCTATTTAACGCACATCAATCAGCTAAGATCATGAGGCGGATAAGACTGCAGTTATGTCCACGGTCCACCGTCGTGGTCTCCTCGTTGAGGAAGCGGCCTCCCGTGCTCTGGCTGTTCCAATGAGCGCTCTAAGTGGAGCGTGTTTTGTCCATTTTTGCGAGCATTTTACACAACGATTAAATACAAATAACTTCATAGCTTATAAGCTAAACAAAAGGGCGCTTACAAATATTAATTATTCGCAAGAATTTAAGCAGTCTGCAAAATAACAGTATTGTCAGCGTACATCGCCATGGTGAAACAAATTTTGAATAATGTACTATAAAGAATCTGCATTGTAGACTCTAGATTCTAGTAATCTAAGAAAAGCCGGGGTTTGGCTTGCGTTGAGGCTTCCTTCTTTGTGATCGGTTCTCTGTGTTCTTATCGGCCACTGAAGCAATCTAATTGGTCTTGGAACACTCAGAAGATGCCCAGGACTGGCAACGCCACGCATTTCTTAAGATGTCACACAATATTATACCTCACCTACCCCAACTCCCCGATCGAAGAAACCCTTTTGCGTGCCTCCTATCGTAGAGAAGCTTGTCGCCAACTCGCCCGTACTCGCACCTTGCTCACCAACACGTCTCAAAACGGTAATACGATGACCGACAACAAGAGCAACTTGCACCCTGTGACCGCGTACTCATATACTTTACTCTCCTTCAACTCGGACGCAGCAAAAAGCGTCTCCAAAATTACCAAGGCCCAACCGTGTTATTCACCAAACATCTCCTGTAGACTACCTCATGGAACCTGAACAGCCATCAATAGACCGGCGCACACACGGTCGACACGTCGTCAACGTCAGTCGCCTGAAGCTCTTCATGCCACGCCAACCCACTCCTTGACTACCAAGCTCACCCATTCGCCCAGGATGCCTTCTCTGAATGGGAAGCATTTGTGTCGTGAAAGTGGACAGCAGGGCGTGGATCGCCTCACGAGATTGAATTAGGTTCAGGATGGTCTCGGCAAAACCTCCGCTACGTGTATTATTTATTATTCAAAATCACTCTCACAATATATAGAGGGTGATTCAATAAATAAGGTGAATTTTTTTGTATAATGACTTCTAATACAAATAGAAGCTTACTTTTTTTTTCTACGTAGTCTCTCAACACTGTCACACACTTTTCCCATCTGTGCACAAGCTTCCGTATTTCCTCAGCGTAAATATTTTTAGACAGATGTCTCAGCCAGTCGCTCACAACACTTTTGACTTCATCGTCACTTTCAAACTTCGTGCCTCTCGTGAACGCTTTCAAGGGACCAAACAGGCGAAAGTCTGAAGGGGCAAGGTCTGGGCTATAAGGGGGATGAGGGAGCAGTTCCCAGCCCAGTTCGTTGATGGTCTGCACCGTTAGGGCTGCTGTGTGAGGCCTTGCGTTGTCATGATGCAAGATGACTCCTTTTGACTGATGACCTCTGCGTTTGTTTTTTTATGTCTTTCATGACCTGCCTCAGCAGTTCACAGTAGTTGGCACTGTTCACAGTGCTTCCTTTTTCAAGGAATGAAATGGCGATTGGGCCTTGCATATCCCAAAAAACGGTGAGCATCACCTTCCTAGTGGACCGCTGGGACTTGAACTTCTTCTTCACTGGAGAGCCTGCGTGCTTCCACTCCATGGACTGTCGTTTAGACTCGGTCTCATAGTGCCAAACCCATGTCTCGTCAGATGTGACCATCTTCTTCAGAAACTCATCACCATCCTTCTCATAGCGGGAAAGACACTGCTGGGACAACTCGACCCTCCTCTGTTTGTGCTCCGCAGTAAGCATCTTTGGCACCCACCTGCTGCTGACCTTCGAGTAGCCAAGGTCATCATGGACAATTTTGTGTGCTGTCCCCACAGATAAGCTCAAAGTCCTTGCAATGCCATCCACTGTCACCCTTCTGTCAGACTGAATGAGGTCATTGACTGATTCGATCACCTCAGGAGATCTCACTTCTGTAGGCCTCCCAGGCCTGTCTTCATCCTCAACACTGCTCCGTCCTTCTTTAAACAATTTAGCCCACTTGTAGTCATTTTTTTGGCTGAAATATGTGGCACCATACACAGTTAACATTCTTCTATGAATTTCAATGGGTTTGAACCCTTCAGCAACCAAAAACTTGATAACTGACCGCTGTTCAATCTTGGAGCATGCTTCTTGGTCGGCCATCTTTGTTACTCGGTAAAATTCTCAGTTTTTTTTTTTGTAATCTGCATAAAAAATAATTTCCATGCGGAAAAGTAGTAAAACAATAAAAATAACAAACAAATAAGCTTCTATCTGTATTAAAAGTCCTTATACAAAAATATTCACCTTATTTATTGAATCACCCTATATATACCGGGTGTTCATTTTTAATTCGAACAGATTTATTACAAAAACTCTGGAAAAGATGCACTAGTACGGTTTGTTCAAGTGAGTTATGCGGCTAAGGGGACATTATGTGGGTGGCTAATCCTTGCGAGAAGTTGGCTAATTACTTAAAATTCGTTAATTAACTTTTTAATTAATGAAAATAGACATGGTTCCAATTAGAAATTTGCTCAGCGTCGTCGAAAACCCATAAATCAGTGATTTTCAGATAGACTTTGAGCGCGTGAGAAGCGTAGTAGTGAACTGAAGTTATCGCTCGTACCGCTTGTACAACTTTCATGGGGTTGGAACGCGTCGGTGCTCCACAGAAACAAAAGGAGACAGCGTACTGCTGTTTGGTTAGACCAACACTGGAGTCCGTATTGAAAAATCCGGCAAAAACTTCCAGTGACATCCGGTGAACTTTGAGTCACATCCAGTAAACATTGGTCAAGTTTCACCCGTTCTGATCGGAAACCAGCGTAGTTTACCGGTCTTTGCTGGATTATTTCATGGCAAACAGATTTCGCTGGAATTTCACCGGCAGCGGGTTTCCAGATTTTGCTGGAATGTCACCGGCAGCCACTTTTGTTTACCAGACGACCCGGTGTTGCTAGAAATCGCACCCAAAACAGGTGACTCGCTCCCCCGTTTACCGAACTTCACTGGAAGCCGACGCGAGGGGATGGGGAAGCCGAGACGAGCCGGGGACTGGGTGTGTAATTATGGTGCCTAGAACGCATCAAGGACGACTCCCCACGCACCCTCTCTCCCTCGCATTTCATTCGTGGGGAAAATGTGAGATGGTCTTTTGCTGACTCTTTTGAAGAAAACGAGTTTCTTTGTCCGTCAACGAGCTACTGCCGGCCAGGAACTGTGGGGGACAATCAGCCGCACGGCACGCGGAGGGACGGCGCCGTGAGCGGCGAGGAAGAAGAAAAAGGACGCTCGCGGCTGGGCGCGAGAGAGACAGTTCCGGGGCAGTGACATACGGAAGAGCCGGTGCCGGGCAGCGACTCCAAAACAGAGACCCGGACCACATGCCTTGGCCCTGCGCAGCACCCGACTCACGCAATTGAGTATCGATAAAGTATTTCTCCAGCATAGCGCTCCCCGTGTGACTTCCTCGGGGTGAGTGAAACACGGCCTGATCGGGCGTTATTGATAGGCGACCCACATAACTGGCGCCCAACGTGGAGCCCGACCACATTTGTCTGAATGACAAAGGTGGTCCCATCTAGATACCGGTCGAATTTCTTTAGAGAAAACATGACGGCCAGCCCCTCCTTTTCGGTCACGCTGTAATTCGTTCTGGCGGTGTAAGGGTTCGGCTGGCGAATGCCACCGGGCGCAGCTGTCCGTCATGTTCTTGCAACAACACCGCACCAACGCCCTAGTCGCTCGCGTCTGTCTGTACCACGAACGGACGGTTAAGGTCTGGCAGGCACAGGCTAGCCGTGGCTGATATCGCCTTCATGAGGGAAGAGAAAGCTACCTCTTGTTCTCGGCCCCAGGCCCATATCGAGCCTTTGTGGAGCAGCAGGTTCAGTGGCCGTGTGAGTCCAGCGCACCCTGGAATGAACTGTTTTGGACATGCAACAGGAGCTCGTCGCAGTGTTAGGAGGCCGCACGATGGAACAAAGGATCGTGGCTTGGGGTGAAGTGGTGAGCAAGGAAGAGCTTTTCGAGGCCCAAAAGGCAGATGGTATTGTCAGCGGGTGGTTGGAAAAATTGCGGAAATGGCAAGCAACACCGGGAACGCTGGCGGTCAAGTTAACGAGATTGATTCATACCTGCTGGGCCAAGACGGCTTATTGCTCCGCTACATTCCAACAATCGACGACGAGGAGGGGAACGACTCTCCGTTCAGGGTGGTGATTCCTAGGACGCAACTGAAGCGGTTTATCGGATACTTCTACGACTCGGCTCTGGCTGGTCATGGCAGCGGCTGCAAGACTTTTCATAAGTTATGTCGCGTCGCGACCTGGTTGGGGATGAGACAGGACACACTCCGATACGCCCGTAGCTGCCCAGCCTGCCAGAAAGCGAAGCCGCGAGGGGGAAAGCCCCCAGGCCTGATGCAGCCTGTAGTGAGTCACTACCCGTGGGAGATGGTTACTTGCGACATCATCGGCCCACTACCAAAAAGTCTCCGTGGGAACCCGTACTTATTGGTAATAACCGATCATTTCTCAAAATGGTTGGAGTTACACCCGCTGAGGAAGCTGGTTTCAGAGCGTATCTGGGCGAAGTTGTTGGAAACTTTCATGCGCTTCGGCACACCCACCTGTCTCATCAGCGATAATGCTAGCTATTTTACCAGCAGAGTGTTCACTGACTCCTGCTTGGCGCTAAACATAAAGCACAAAAGGACGACACCATACCACCCTCAGGCTAATATCACTGAGAGAGTGAACCGAAACTTGAAGAGCATGCTGATCACACTAACGGAGAGACACAGGGACTGGGACGAACAGATTGTCGAGATGGGTTTTGCAATCCGGACGACCGTCAACAGATCGACTGGGTTAACGCCTGCGCTTGTAAACTTGGGTAAGGAGCTATCGTCTCCGCTGGAGAACGGGTTACGAAATAACCAAGGTTCGACAGAGCGCCCACTCTCTAAATACGCGGCGGAGTTGAAAGTTCGCCTTTCGAATGCGTTGCACGACGCCAGAGAGAACCTCGATGCAGCAATTATCGAACAGGCGGCCCAGTACGATAAGAGTCATCGTCACCTGGAGTACAAGGTGGGGGACTTGGTCCTCAGGAGAACCCATCCTTTGAGCAATGCAGCGAGCGGATTCGCAGCCTCACTTGATCCGAAGTGGGAAGGGCCCTACGTGGTAAACGCACGACTGTCACGTCTTACCTACAGGCTTGCTCAGGAAAATGCGAGCGAGGAGTCTGGCCTGGTCCACATCACAGACCTGAAGAAGTACCATCTTCGTTATCGGGATGACGATAAACGAGAACAAAACGAGGAATCCTCCATTACGCGTGACTTTCGCGAGCGACAGGCAACGCGGCCTAAGCGCGGTAGCCGAACAGTGCGCGAACCCGTCGGTGAGAGATCTGATAAGGGCCCTGCGCGGCGCTATAATCTACGGCCTAGAACTTGATCTAATCTTTGTAAGATATTAATAGAGATTGTTCTGTCCAGAAATGCCCCCCCCCCCCCCCCTACCCCGGAGGAACCAGAATGGGCGGCGCCATCCAGGAGGGCGACCTTCCACCTCCCGGGGTACGGGCGGAGCCAGCCGGGCCAACTCCCAGGGTGGTCAACCCTTCGAACGCAGGACCAGCCAGCCCAACCCCCCGGGTGGTCAACCCGTTCGGCAGGTGACAGGCCAGACCGACGACCGACATGGCGGTCAACCCGTTCGGCAGCGGACCGGCCAGAACAACCGACTGGGTGGTCAACCAGGTTGGCGAAGCACAAAGTGGACCAACCAACAGGGTAGTCAACCCGGTTGGCAGAGGCGGGGTGATCAACCCTGGCCTCGATCACATTAACAGAGGCAGGGCGGTGGAGACGCGGAGCACCGGAGAGCCTCGATGGACCAGGCTGCATACGAGACTCCACCCCACGAAGAGGAGCGGTCTCGACGGCGGCTGGAGATTCAACCCGGCGCAAGCCACCTCGCCACACCGTGGCCCCCTGGACGGCCCAGGACGGCCAAGAGGCCGTACACTACGTGTCCAGGTTGCGATGGAGGAACCAGCCCCGTCCAAACCCTTCCCAGCTGCCCGCCCAGATCCCACAGCCATTCCAGGGACATACCCTACCGCCCTTCTCGCATTCGGAAGCCCACCCAGACGCCTGCTGGCTGTGCCAAGTCCCTGTCATCCACCAGGACACCCACGAAGCTAGCCACCGGCACGGGGACCTCCTAAAGAAGATGGGCCGTCCCGCCTCCGTCGCGGCGGCAGTCAAGCTACTCCGCCGGGACCGGCCAGAGTTCCTTGCCACAGCGGCCTTTGGCGCAGATCAAGCCGACCGAGTCAACACACCATGCCCTGCCCCGGTCAACGTGGAAGAAGACATACCCGTCGGCCGAGACCAGGCCCCCGGCCCCTCCACCGAGCGCGCACCGGCCCCTCCAACACAAGCTCCCCGTTTAACAGCTGCGGCCCCATCCGCGTCCGCCACCACCAGCGACGCAGAGATGGACAAATTGGAGGAGTACTTCAAAGAAAACCCACAACACCAGTCGTCCAGAGCCCCCGGGGAGCCGAAGCTTGAGGGAAGGGGAGTGTGGGGGACAATGAGCCGCATGGCATGCGGAGGGACGGCGCCGTGAGCGGCGAGGAAGAAGAAAAAGGACGCTCGCGGCAGGGCGCGAGAGAGACAGTTCCGGGGCAGTAACATACGGAAAAGCCGGTGCCGGGCAGCGACTCCAAAACAGAGACCCGGACCACAATCCTTGGCACTGCGCAGCACCGGACTCACGCAATTGAGTATCGATAAAGAATTTCTCCACCATAGCGCTCCCCGTGTGACTTCCTCGGAGCGAGTGGAACTCGGCCTGATCGGGCGTTATTGATTGGTGACCCACAGAACGGACGCTCAGTCTTGCCTTCCCGTTTCATGTGTGCAACCTGTATCTTCCAGAGTAGCTGGGTATGCAGATAAAAAGAAAATATTTTTCAGTGACCTGTTTCTTACGGCTCTTTGTCCGTCCGGCTTCAGAAGCATCCAGCATGCGAAAAAGACTGTGCCCAAGTTTTCCCAACGGCGGCGGATGCGCGTTTCGCTAAGCGTGCTACAGGCTGTGTGTATGTGTCGGCCTGGTTCACCCGCGGCGACGGCATCAGGGACGACATTGTAGTAGCAGTACATTGGGCTATTGTGGCGCAAAAGCACCTAAGGCTATGATGCGCCAAAAAAGGATACTATTGCAGAAGAGGATTTTGGAAAAGAAATAGCTTTATAGCTGGTAATTTGAAAAATATAAATCAAGAGTAGGACCTTACATTATATATAATGCTACCATTTGTGTAAAAGATGAATACTTTTTAAAAAAACTTAAAAAAACCTGGGTGGGTGGGAGTAGTGGCTCATTTCCAAGTAACACACATAGGTGTAAAGGGGCATGCTCTTTGTAGAGCTGGGAGAAGTAGTGGCGGTGCTTATTATCATACGCAGGGCATTCGAGAAGGATACGCAAGACACTCAAAGGCTCCTGGCAATGTTCACATTCAGGAGGCTCCTCCCCACGCAAAAGGTGTCCATGCATCAGCCGCGTGTGCTCAATGCGTAGACGACAGAGGACTACCTCATGAAACCTGTATCTGTGCCTAGCACTCTCTCATTCACTAACGGCTTAATCGTGTGCAGTTTGTTTGACACCTGTAGACTCCATTCTGCTTGCCACTGAGCTTTAACTTGATATTTGATTGTGTCACAGTAATCTCTGAATGGGATACCAATAATGTCCACAGTACGGGTGCCACAAGTGCCCGCAGCACGATCTACCTGTTCATTCCCTGGGATTCCGACATGGCTCGGCACCCAGTAGAATAGAACATTACATCCCTTCCTGGTCGCTGCTACTATTTTGTTTTGTAATAAAACAATGAAAGCGTTCTTTGGGGTTTCAAGTGACGTCAGAGCCCGTAACGCACTCAGCGAATCTGCATATATAACTGACCGGGAGGTACGTGCTTGGATGATGCAATTCATTGAAAGCAGAAGGCCGCGCAGTTCAGCGGTGAAAACAGTCGCGGACGAATTTAGCCAACGAACACTTCTTACTGATGGGCCGATCATGGTGCAGCCAACAAATTATTACGTTTCTGTGCCGTCTGTGCAATAGTGTGAATGAGAATCATGCTGCTTCTGGAGTTTGTAAAATTCTTGTAGCATGACCTCAAATGGGGTATCCTTTTTATTAAACTTTGTTAGTGAAAAATCGCAACGCATGCAGTTAAAATCCAATGGTGCCACCGTCTTTGGAACTGTGGCAACTGTAAGCTTGCTGTCTATCTCAAATGACTCTGCCGCATTCCTATTTCTCATCGCGAATGGAGGGATATTGCTAGGCTTGTTTTCAAATGTCCTCTGATATTTCGTGCCCTCCACTGCCTCCCGGGCTGGATGCCGAGCGATGGATCGTATCCTTAACGAATACAAAAATCCCAAGGAGAATCGCCGTCTGTCAAGGGACATCTGATTTCCCTCAGCGTAGAGACTGAGCACAGGCGACGCTCTGAAGGCACCTATTGCCAAGCGAAGTCTCTGATGATGGATGGGATCGGGTGCCTTAAGAGCTGATGGCCTAGCAGATCTGTACACAAAGCTGCCATAGTCCAGGCGTGAGCGGATTACCAAGCGATAGATTCGCAAAAGACATAGACGGTCAAAGCCCCATGTATTGTGGGACAAGACTTTAAGGAGGTTCAGTGATTTCTTACATTTTAACTTCAGACTTTTTATATCAGGCCCAAACGATAGCCTACGGTCGAATGTGAGGCCCAGAAACTTGTGGTCTACTTTCACAGTAATAGGGGTCTGGCGCATATATAGAGAAGGAACTGCAGGGACTCCCCTTATACGGGAGTAATAGACAGTAACCATCTTTTCCGGAGAGAAACTAAAGCCGTTTTCATCTGCCCACTTTAGGAGATTGTTGATAGCAACTTGAAGCCTCCGTTTGCAAACAGAAAGATTGCACGATGACACAGAGATTTTAAGGTCATCGACATAGAGTGAATATTGCACAGAGGAAGGTAGGGAACGGGCTATTGAGTTCACCATTGCCAAAAAGAGAGTAGCGCTGAGGACTCCCCCTTAAGGGACCCCAGTCTCCTGGACGAATTCTTTAGGGAAAGACGCTCCTAGCTTCACAAAACAAGGTTCGATTAGAGATACAGCTATTGATGGTAGCAAGCATCCTACCTCGTGTCCTAACTTCATACAAACCACAGAGAATTCGATGACGCCATGCTGTGTCATATGCCTTCTCAATATCAAAAACACAGATACGCACAACTGTCTGTTCACAAAAGCTTCACGAATTCCGGTCTCAAGACGAACCAAATGGTCAACCGTAGAACGACATGAATGAAACCCACATTGATTTTTATTCAAGATGTTTTCTTTTTCTAAATAGTACATACGTCTTTTGTTTACAATACGCTCAAAAGTCTTGCTCAAACAGCTAGTAAGGGCGATAGTGCGATAGCTTGATGCAGAAGAAGGATCCTTGCCAGGTTTTAAAAGACGAACAACAGTGGCTACGTTCCATGCCGAAGGGAATTCGCCCTCGTGCCAGATGCTATTAAAAAGGTACAAAATGAGAAATATTGTAGAAGGATGAAGATGTGTTAACATCTGGTAGTGTATACCATCAGGTCCTGCAGATGAAGGCTTAGTTAAGTGAAGGACCTTTTCGAGTTCACGCATCGTAAGAGGTAGATTGTAGTCTTCATGGGCAGCACCTGTAGTCTTTACAGCATGTGATTCTGCACGTGCTTTGTATGCGAGAAATGCAGATGAATAATGTTCGGAGCTCGATACACGAGCAAAATGCTCACCGAGAAGATCCGCTTACTTCTTTAGACTTTCCGGACAAATCCCATTGTAGGAGAGGAGTGGGACTGAGAAGGCATGATATCTCCCTTCAATGCGATGAACTTTGTCCCAGACTTATTTGACTGTTGCACTACTGTTAATGGAAAAGGCGTACCCCTGGAACTTTTCACGTTTTGACTGACGTCGGATGTACCTTGCCTGAGCTTTCATTTGCTCAACGCAACGGAGGCTGCTTTGCGTGTGGTAACGTTGTATGATACTTCAGGCTCTGTTTTATTTTTTCTGTGACTCAGTACACTCTTCATTCCACCACGGCTTGGGTCGCCGCGGGAGATGCGTGGAAGTCCTAGGAATAGCAAGCTCTGCAGCTTGAAGAATAAAATTACTTAACAACTCTGTAACTTGGTCGACAGAAAGTCTATCAAGTGACGTGCATACAAGTTGTGTCGCTTCAGTGAAAAGAGACCAATTCACTTTCTCAAGCGTCCAACGGACAGTCAGCGTTGGCATTCATTTTGGAGGAATGGTGTTCCTCAAGAAAATAGGAAAGTGATCATTCCATTTGGGTTTTTGCCTGCTGGCCACGTAAAAGAAGTAAAAATAGATGCACGATAATGTTGATGGGCTAAAATAAGTCGGTTCTCCAGTGTTAAAAAGGCAAAGTGCATGCGACATTAAAATTGACTGGATCATTCGACCACGGGCATCGATGTGGTCACTACCCCACAACAAAATATGCGCGTTAAAATCGCCAAGTAAAAGAAAACGTTCAGGAAGTTGATGTAAAAGCGCACTAAATCATTTGTCGAAAGTGTAAAGGAAGGAGGAATGTACACGGAGCATACAGTCACCACTTTGTGAAGGACCAGTATTAAGAGCGATTTCAGAGCAGGGAAGGTGGTTTGGAACAACCACTGCAACTCCTTTCGCAGAAACAGACGCATCCTCTTGGTCTTTTCTAAAATACGGCAGCGTCTAAGAAAATTTGTATGCTTTGAACTGAGATGCGTTTCTTGTAAACATAGAGCAAGTGGGCTGTGTTTCTCCAGGAGGAACTCAATATCATCAAAGTTCCTCAGTAGAACTCGGCAATTCCACTGGACGATTGCCGTCATTCTTTATAGAAACTTAAGTATCAGAGAAGCGATGGAAAAAAAGGGGGTGATGTATGCGATGATTTCATCTAGGAGGAAATACTTTTGTTTTCCCTTTATGCTTTTGTTTATGGGTCTGCCACTCCATATCCTCAGGATCTGGCTCAAGAGCAGAATGGTTGCCTGCATCTGCAGTCTTTTCTGCCTCTAGTGACATCCTGGCTGGCCTGCCAGAGGCCTTAGAGTTATCTAGAGATCGGGGGGGGGGGGGGGGGGGGGCAGCCCACGGTTCCTGCCTTGATCTGATGGGGCGGTGGTCGACGTGCTAGGTCGGCACACAGTCCCGTCTGTATCATCTGTCGCACGTGGCACGTGCTGCTTCGTAGACGGGGAAGTTCTCCCCAGGGAGGAGGATTGAGAGACTCGCTCCTGGCCTGAGGGACGGGATTAGGAGGTCGAGATGAAGGCGTGACCTCCATCGCTACTGCGGCACCTAGGTTCCTTGGTGCGACTAGGTGCATCTGCTGTTCTCGCAGCTGATATAGAATTCTCAGGAAGCGTAAGCTTCAGCCTGGGCGTAGAGCACTGCAGCGGCTTCCCGTGGTCTGAAAAAAAAAAAAAAACCTGGCTTGCCACTGATACCTTAGACGGTGCAGGTCCTCTGCTGGACACCGCCTCGGCAAAAGAGCCTCTCTGGAAAGCAGCGAGGCGGCGCTTTGCTTCCTGGTAGGTAATATTTTCTTTCACCTTGAGAGCATGTATTTCTTTTTCCTTTCTAAAGTGATTTCAAGATCGAGAGTAGGCAGGATAATCGCTGCTGCAGTTTACACATTTGTAGTCGAGGTTGCAGTCATCGGTGGTATGGTCAGCTCCGCTGCACGTGGCACAGGTCTCCCGACCACGGCACGCTCGTGAACCGTGACCGTACCGCTGGCAGCGAAAGCTGCGTAGCGGGTTTGCGACATGCGGCCGCACTTTGCAGTTGATGTAACCCGCCTTTACGGTAGGGGGCAGCGAGTGTTTCTCGAATGTCAGTATCACATGTTTTGGTGGGTCGTTCCTCACCATTCTTACGAATTTTAATTCGTTTTGCGGCCACAACACGTTCAGTGCTCAGACCCCAAACGATTTCCTCTTCAGAACTGGTTACGAGATCATCCTCTGATATCATACCGCGAATGGTGTTCAAAGTATGGTGTGCAGATGCGGTCACTTTGAGGTCATGTATCATTTTCAGATTGAGCAAAGCAGTTGCCTGATATCTTTCATAAGTCTCGACAAGAAGGTCACCGGAAAGAAGCTTATACGCTTCGCTTCCAAGCTTGTTTTGAAGAGTTTTGGCAACAAGGAACGGAGATAATTTTGACAGCGGCTTACACGTGTCGTCGGAGTATAAGACGAAAAATCTTGTAAAGTGGTCGTCTGAGTTGTCTAGTTTTAGAAATGCTGAAAGTGCTTCGGTCCGGACTATTTTGGGTAGCCGATCAGGTTGTTCTAGCTTGGAACCCATAAGAGGGGAATAGTGTTCGAAAACTATGGTGCGCCTTCCACCACCGAGCCCAAGAAGGGAATAGGTAACGCTTTATTACAAGAAAGGCTTGGCTGAAGAGGTCACTCTATTAATGCTGCCCAGTCTTTATAACCAAGTATGGTTCTGAACAAAGGGTCTGTCGCCACCCATGGTTAGCTCTTGCCGCCAAAGAGGTTGAAAAAGGAAAGAAGAGAAATGGGAAGAGTGAAAAGAAGAAGACAAGGGTGAAAGTAGAGAGGGGATAGTAGAAGTGGCGTCTAGACTGAATCATCCTGGCCGGGCCTTACCAGGACTCCCGTCTATGAGAAGCGGGGGCCGAAGTGGTGTATTGCCTCACCCGGGGGCCCCGAAGGATCCAAACCGGCCCCGGGCTCGGCTCCACCACCAGGATGCCCTTTTCCTCAGACACGGGAAAGCCACGCACAGCCAGACGTGGGCGGGCGAACCCGCATGACTCGGGGTCCGTGGAGACGCCACTCTCCAAACACCAGCTTTCACAGGTGCCCCCTGCGGGGAGGGACGACATCGTGGCTGTGTCCGTGATTTCTCAACGGCGGCGGATGTTCGTTCCGCGCGTTCGTGGTTTTTGCTAAGCGTGCTACTGAAAGTGTGTATGTGTCCGCCTGGTGCGCCGGCGGTGACGGCATCAGGGACGACATCGTGAGTGTGCCCATGATTTCTCAACGGGGGTGGATGTTCGTTCCACGGGTTCGTGGTTCTCGCTAAGCGTGCTACTGACAGTTTGTATGTGCCCACGTGGTGCACCCGTGGCGACGGCATCAGGGACGACATCGTGACTGTGCTCGTGATTTCTCAACGGCGGCGGATGTTCGTTCCGCGCGTTCGTGGTTTTTTCTAAACGTGCTATGACAGTGTGCGTGTGTGTCCGTGTGGTGCACCTGCTCGGTTTTATTAGTTGAACTACCGTACACCTAGGAATTTACCCAGCGGCATTGTGAGTACCTTGAAAAATATCTTTTGCGACAAAGAACTCGGTTGTTCCTATTTGGTCTGATTGCTTTTGCCTACTGCTGTGCAAATTGTTTCACTGGTATCGACCCTGTTAAATAAATACATGTAGCCTTCAGGTCTATATGAACTAACCGCTTTAATTGTTACCGAATCGTCCAGCTTCTGGTAAACATAAACCACCCACGGTTCACAGGCTTCTTCCTAAGTGCCTTCCGTTGACGTCCAAAATAAAAATAAAAAAACACTAAGTTCCGGTGGACTGCGGCAAATCCGGTGACTATCGGTAATTTTGGTGAATCCGGATGACTTGCGGTAATTTCCGGCTTTACTGAAAGTGAAAAAAGTCGCATGATCCAGTGAAATATATTTTTTACTAGAAATAAAATTCCGGTAAAAAATCTTTTTTCAATAGAGGTACGCATGTGTTTTGTAGGATCCGCACCAAAAGTACCTTGGAAATAAGTTAGAGAAACTTCCAAACTGTTGGGCGAAATTTGAAAAAGTAAATTGTAGTAGAATCATTAGCGTTACAGAGATTAAAAATGTACTTGGTTGGGAAACTTTATTCTTAAGACGGATAGAGTTTCGATTGATGTTCGTGCTCGCAATTTTTAACGATTTGACAGGTATCGATGAAAGCAAACGCATAGAATTACCTAACTATATTTCAAATCGTGTGGATTTTATTCCGGAAAGAAAAGGGAAATTTTCTGTAGAACAGATTATAAGAAGTTTTAATTTTTTTTCCACACACTACCGCTCAGTGGAACCAGTTACTCGAGTCTTCTTTTATTAGTAATGACGTGGGACCTTTTACCTCAGAAAAGTTTTTTTGATCTTTAATGTTGCTATTTATTTTCATTGTTTATGTATTCTCTTTTTTGACATCCGATGTTTCGGCGCTGCAGGTTTTCTTTTGTAAATAAAAAAAAATTTTAAATTTTTATTGCAGTTGTTGTGCCGACATATATTTACTCTACACACACAACACACAAACACACACACAGATATATATATATATATATATATATATATATATATATATATATATATATATATATATATATATATATATATATATATATATATATATATATATATATATAAGTCAAAGATGCGTACTGTCGGAGTTACTAATTCGAAGTTTATTACGACGTTTCGAGCGAGTACCGCTCTTCATCAGGTAGCGAGTGTACAGCTCGCGAATGTTTATATACCCCTAAGAAGAAATTAGAGGGGGTAAAGAGCAATAGGAAATGGAAACAGCGTTGACAAAACAGATTGTTCTCACTGAAAAAAAAAAGAAAAAAAGCTTGTTGGGCAAAAAAAGATTATTCACGCTCGCACAAAAAAAAAAAAAAAAACACTTGGCGGACGGATTCTTTACCCTCCCAAAAAAAAAAAATAGAAAGTTTCTGGTTGGGAAGGGGTGGCTCGTCTTCAAACCAGAAATAGGACACTTGTGACCACCGACGCGCCCAAATGCCGAGACATTCCTTTGTGCTAGAAGGTCGAAGTTTGAGGTGGATTAAAACTTTGGGGGATTTTTCCTTGAATAAGGAGTGGTAGGATGTGACAGTCTATGCCTGCCTGAGATTAACCGCTTGAGCCGCATTTACCCGTTTTGGAGGTTCTCTATGGACCTAAACGTATAATATGTGGTTTAACTATCGATTGTTAAGTTCGAAGATCTCCTAGTGTCTTCAGTGTGTGCATCTCGAGAAGCTCAAGGACGGGGATGATCAGCTCTCCAACGAGCCAGCTGCAAACTAAACAGCCTTCCCGGACTTTCATTAATGCCCTGGTTGAACGTATTAAACTTATAAATAAAATATGATTCTTTTTGCTCTCTTTCAATTTTTGTGCTGAAGCCTGATTCCAAAATTACTACAGAAATGTGCTTGATTGAGTGATTAGAGAGAGACAGGTGCTTTGAGAGCGGAAGGTCGGGGAGTGTTTGTGCGTGACATTTGTGGTTGTTAAAGCGTACTCTGAAAGCCAGATTAGTCTGTCCGACGTATTGTTTGTTACAGACATTGCAGTGCAGGAGATAAATCACGTTTGACGTGCCGCAATCGTAGCTACCCCTTATGTTCCACGTGAACTCTGAATTTGTGCTCGTGGCGTTCTTTGTTTCTGGCATGTGCTTGAATACTTTACACCTGGGCTTTCGGCATGGTCGGCAACCTAGGCTTGCGGGAGTGGTAGTTTTTGATTTTACTAAGACGTCCCGGAGATTCCTGCCGCGTCGATAGACGACCCGAGGAGCGGCGGGAAAGATTTTTTTGAGGCGGTCGCTCTGTGACAGAAGATTGTAATTTTTGCTCAGTATGTTGTTGATGTTTGGAAGATTGCCTGTATACGTTAAAATAAGGTTAGACTGTCTGCTTTCTTGAGGACGCTCTATTCGGTTGCCAATGATGTCTGAACGGTTGAGGTTTCTTGCCTTAAAAGAGAGCAAAAAGAATCATATTTTATTTATAAGTTTAATACGTTCAACCAGGGCATTAATGAAAGTCCGGGAAGGCTGTTTAGTTTGCAGCTGGCTCGTTGGAGAGCTGATCATCCCCGTCCTTGAGCTTCTCGAGATGCACACACTGAAGACACTAGGAGATCTTCGAACTTAACAATCGATAGTTAAACCACATATTATACGTTTAGGTCCATAGAGAACCTCCAAAACGGATAAATGCGGCTCAAGCGGTTAATCTCAGGCAGGCATAGACTGTCACATCCTACCACTCCTTATTCAAGGAAAAATCCCCCAAAGTTTTAATCCACCTCAAACTTCGACCTTCTAGCACAAAGGAATGTCTCGGCATTTGGGCGCGTCGGTGGTCACAAGTGTCCTATTTCTGGTTTGAAGACGAGCCACCCCTTCCCAACCAGAAACTTTCTATTTTTTTTTTTTTTTTTTTTGGGGGGGGGGGAGGGTAAATAATTTGCCCGCCAAGTGTGTTTTTTTTTTTTTTTTTTTTTTTTGTGCGAGCGTAAATAATCTTTTTATGCCCACCAAGATTTTTTTTTTTTTCAGTGAGAACAATCTGTTTTGTCAACGCTGTTTCCATTTCCTATTGCTCTTTACCCCCTCTAATTTCTTCTTAGGGGTATATAAACATTCGCGAGCTGTACACTCGCTACCTGATGAAGAGCGGTCCCCGCTCGAAACGTCGTAATAAACTTCGAATTAGTAACTCCGACAGTACGCATCTTTGACTTATTAACTTTTCCCGGTCCATTGTTTTTATATTTACCTTACCTCACCTATATATATATATATATATAATAAGAATTAATTGAAACGTAACTCTAGGGACAAACCGGTTCTGAACCGTTTGGTTGAGGGAGAGAGCCTAAAGATGGGAACTTTAAAGGGGAAACCTTTATTTAACAACAAAGCAGCAGGGTACCCCGAAACATCTGATCTCGGCGCACTTTTATTATAGATTAATTTCTTTTAACTCGCACAACCTGGGCTCCTTAGTTTGACACCTCTGACGTATAACTGAGCTACTCTTCAGAGCATAGAATCATATGTCGCCAGGATCCTATTTAACAAAAATATCCCCGGAAAACTATTCATCGCATCTCCGTGGTCTCAAATAAGAGCATCAGTACACTCTATAAAGTGTCCGAGAAACACCTTTCATTCGAAATGCCTCGAGTTAAGCGAATGACACGCTGAAACAACTTTTTCTTGTAAAACTAAAAAAAAAAAAAAAACGCATGTTCCACTTACTATGACGTGGACATGCAGAATCTGGTGCTCAATGTCCCTTTGTAAAGTATGATTCGATGGGATAACCTATACGAAAACAGCTATTAGGCGAGATCTCTCTGTACATTGCCGAACATGGTTCTGCGATGACCTCCGGGCATACAGACTCGCGAGCATTTTGTAGTCTCTAAGTATTTCCCAGCCAGCGGAAACGCAGATGATGTAATATATCGCAAGCCATCTCCCCGTGGCTTTTAGAGGCCCCGCAACCATTTTATCGTCTTGTCGCGCTCCCAATGATACGTTGAGTGACACGTCGAAACAGAGCCATCATTAGCGGCCTCGATATAATAGCTTATGACGGGCGGGAGTCCGGCGCCTAATCATTCTAATTGGCCATTGGAATAATCGCCTTCTGCACTCTGTCATATTTCTTCGAACGCGTTTTCAAGCGTGCGCGGTAGCTTAATTATTCTGAGGATCATAAGATGCCACACGTGTCCCCATAGCTTATTGACTCGGCATTCTTTGCTTGCCTCTTACGCGCTAGAAATCGTAACTGTTAGCCGCCATGTGTGACATAGTGCCACGTGCAAATAGGTGAGTCAACAGCGTGCTCGACTCCCGTTCCGCTGGCTGGGGTTTGATCCCAGCCAGTGCTTGTTCTTTTTATCTTTCTTCTCTTTGAATGACTGTAATTTTCCAGATGACTTGAGAATCTTGCTGTTTGTTCACGCTCGGAAGCATCTAGATACACGTGCGCTTAAAAAATGAGGTTCGCATGGCTGCTTGAGTCAGTCGTCCTTCCGTCCCCGTGAAAATAGTCTCTTTTACATCATGTTTCTCGGCCGAAGTTCACTCATTAAACGTTCGTTTTAAGTTTTATTGATCGCGTTATGTTCCTATTCGTGACAATATTATTTATACCTGATGCAAAAAAAAAAAAAAAAAAACTGTAGCGATCGCCTGCGGTTGAAAAGGCAACATTATTAGCTAAAAGCGTCTTCAGAAAACGTTAACGTAATATGTTGAAGCAGGCCACGATGTCATCAAAAAATTTAGGCAATTGGAGACGCGAAGCTTTCCTGGAAGTTCATAAAGTATTTGGACAACAAGGTTTCACCTGCGGTTATACCAGGTTCAACTTTATCCTACTGCAGATGACGCTACATTGCGGTGGAGCACATCCAGCAAGACATTTCATCGTCATGGGGATAATCATGTTGATTATAATTATCTTATAGTATGCCACCACATCTTGACGTATTGGTTGTTCTGGGGCACGAATCAAATAAAGCACTATTTATGTGATGATTATTATTATCATCCTTATGAATTTCGTATCACCTACTTAATATATCACACACTGTGAAAGCGCCATAATCCTACGGTTATTTTTCTGGGCGTAATTGCTTTGACCGGTGATGAGAAACTCGCCAAGAAACTAGTGTCATGACAATCACCTTTGCTTCGGTTTTATTGGATCCGTCAGCTGCGGTCGGAATTAAAGTGGAGCCGAGCCCGGATGCTGATCCTGACATTCATGCATTGAAACTCTCATCGCACAATGAATTTCTGAGTACAAATATAATTGCTGCTTATCGATTGGAGGCTCCGTAGACGAGAAGTAATTTGTTATTGTCCGCTCTCTCTAAACGTCTGCATGCGTATTTAGGAGTAGAAACATTTATCTATACCACCCTAATAAGTTCAAATGTTTATTCGGCGCTAAGAGAGAAAAAGAAAAAGGAAACATCGGAGGTTTTAAGCTAATCTTAAAAAGCCTGCATTGCGGTTTAAAAATTATAGTGAAATATCATATGGACAACCGTGTCACGTAAGCGTTTTTATCTTTACTGTCATGTTTCTTTCGGAGAAATGTCCGCTTACTTTCTTCTACAATGGGTGGTCGCTGCTGGTGTCGAAGGTGACAGCCGATCTGTGGGCTATAAGATTTCAACCCCTCGACTGTCCAGATTTTTCCCCAAGTATGTTTCCCAGTCGTCGGGCTTTCTTTCCAAAGGAATAGTGTAAATATAGGCTTAATGTACATATATTTTGTTTTATTTATATAGTGGGAGAACATATAGTACTGAGCTGTTCGGGTTCATAAGAATCAAACGGATATACTGGATGCCAAAATAACTGTCACGTTTCTTTTTAAATTCGGTTTTATTCATGTACGTTCGCTTTTGCGATAATCATTCAGTTTGAGATTGTTAACCGGAGGTACATTACCAAGCTTCTTCATCGAATGATCAGCTCCCATTCTCTTAATTCAATTATGAGAACCATTAAATATCTGAGTCGGGAAAGCCGGCGCTCCGATTGCCACTACCGCCCGAGCAGCCAACATGCCAAGCCCCCACCCCGAGTGCATCACGTGTGCAGGGCGTCTAATTTCAAAACATATAAATAGCCCCAAAGCAGTAAATACTTCACGAATATAACGTTTATGGCTCGCCAAAGACATGCGAAATAGACACTCCTCCCACGGTATGCAGGGTTTCGCGTTTCGGCAGGAACTTCCACATGTGTAGTCGCCGACGTTCACGCACGGCACCGACCGTCAAAAGCGTATTAATGGTCAATCTGAGACAAGTATGAATGACTGATCTCATCCACCGCATTGAACTCTTCTTGTGCAATGCTCTTGAGGTTGTGCTGCAATAATGAAATCCAAGGATGTATCTTCCACAACTTGTCCTTCTTTGCTTCTTCGGTGCTTTCCATGTTGTTTACAACATGCATGCATTGCATCAACTTCAAGAAACGATTTCTCGACATCTTGTCAGCGATAGGAGAATACCTTGTCCCATTCTCCGAGTAGCACCTGACGTTCGGCATTTTTGTAAGCCCCATTTTCAGGTAGATTCCAACATATTGCTCCAGCTCTTGCAGAGTTGTGATCACGGAGCTGCCGTATTTCTGCGTACTGTACACATTTGTTTGTTCCACTAGCATGGTGAGCATATTAGTACTGGCGGAAAAGGAACTATGGTCAATCCATGGCATCCGGCTCAGAGAATACTTTGGAAAATTCAACAAGACTGTTTTGGAGCAATTCCTTTCGCCGTTTGTTGTCTGGACGAGAAGACGAAGCTACAGATGACCCGAAGGAATCTTCTACGATTTCTTCATCATCACTTGTCTCAGAGGGCTCAGCCGCGGCGGGGGGGAGTGTAATCTTCGTCGTTACTTTCCGACAGATCACTAAAATCGCTGACATCTTCGCCCGCGACGATGCGGTTCAATGTGTTCCTAACTTCGGGACCTAAAATTAGAAGGAAAAATAAATAAAAAAAAACTGTTAAAACCTGTACCATTCAAAGCTTTACCAAGAAAACTTATCAGAATTGATACAAAAATTGTGCCATCAATTACGACCCACTGTATCGAAAATGATACGCAGGAATTTGAAGCAATGTTACTAAGCGGACGGGCTTAGTAACATTGCTTCAAACATTGCTTGCCTCAAAAACAACAACGAACGGAATAATGTGGTTGCGGAAGGCTTTCTGAGCAAAAAAAAAGTGCCGAATATAGGACGGCAGAGCCATATACTTACTGTTTTTCGAGTAAAATGACGCCGACGGTACGCCTTTGAGCGAGCTGCTGCGTGCGGCCATCTTGCTCTAGCTGCCAGCGGCGCTCTGGCGGGGCCTTGCTGAACTACCCAAATCGAAAAACTTATCACTGCGTGAATCTGAAACCGAAACTGATCGAGAGCATGCCGCGCGGTGTTACTTTAGCCCATTACTTTCATATTATGTTGCCCTTCGAAGCGCTAGATTAAGGGAAGTGTCTAACCGGCCTATTTAAATACACAGAACACCTGTATACTAACAATACTTGCAGACACTTTTTGTATGCATCTACTAAACAGCGCCAGTCACTTGCCTAATCCTTGTCAGAACGGAGTAGGGCATATATACAAATCGGGTCGGTAGGGTGGTCAGTGTAGAGAGTCGCGGAGGTGTTGTGTTGTGTTGTGGTTGCTTGTGCCTTGTTGTACTGTTGATATGTATGTCCCTGTAACAGGTGTTCTGTGTCGTGGTTGATGTGTGTTGGCGCATGAGCTGTAGGTGCAGTACGTAGTTCAAGTATGAGTAGGTGGATGAGCATTTTTTTTAGTGCCATCTAGCGGTTACTACACTTCCTAGGTGGCGCAAGCTGCCGCCTGATTCAATAAGCTGTGTTGTGCAGTCCTGTAGCTATTGATTGCAAACAGCTGGCATATGGTCCACTGGGATCCTTACGGTGCCTCTGAATTTGATAACAATCGTGATAATTGTGCCACTCAGCCACCTAAATGATTGTTCTGTGTCGAAGAGCTGCGAAGTGCAGGCAGCAATGGATAACCACGTCGTTTAAGGTAGGCGCAAACAAGACGAGTTAGGAAAAAAAAAGAACGAAAGATATCGGGGCGTTGGTGCGAGTTGTACGCCTCCCGTCGGTGTCGACGAAGGTGCCCAGCGATTCATCGCCGCATACGACAAGCATACGTTTTCTTCAATAAAGTCAGCGTGCCCATTCCTCGCGTTACGATTTCTTTTTCGAGCGTTCTCCGCCGGGGGTAAAAATACAGTCAATCTAGCGAGATGCCGTCGGGTGCAATCGTGGCGATTCCGGCAAACAAGCTGCCGTCCTCCCGGCTAATAGCTACGGTACCGGTGTCTAAGGACGGATGTTTAGAGTGTCTGATGGCGCCTGGAAGACGTCGAATGGGCTTATGCGCCCTATTCTCTCACTCGGCCGAAAAGCCGTGCTGTTCGCTAGGCCTTACCGGGAAATCCGAGCCTCGCTAACCGGCCGCCATGTTGCTTTTGGGTGTAGTAAAATTTTACTACCTGCTTTTTGACTACTTGTGGGGTCGTGATTTTTACCCTAGGGGTCGTTATATTTGGGACAACTTTTTACCACCCGAGTGGTAGTCACCTATGACTACCTTTTTTTTTAGAGTGTAGAAGTTTTCGCGCTCGTCACGGCATAACTCCGTACACTTAACACCTCCCGCAAGTCGCGGCTTTGACTGCATTCAGGTTGATATAAAATTGATTTCTCTGCCCGTGAAGCATCTCTTCCAGCTGATTGAACATCCGCTCTACAGAGATTAATTCAAGACGGCAATTGCAGCCAAATAGAAAAACAAACGCTACAATAGAAACACAGGCTACGACGTGCCGTACGGGGAAACAAACTCATGGCTTCGAACGGCATGGAGCGGCTTGATTCATTGGTTTTCAAATAATTACGGCATGATCGAGCGTTTACTTTTTAATATGAGATTCTTCCCCTGAGCCATTCAAAATACTCTCAGAGGTATGACATTGCTGGAAAAAAAAAAAAAACATGCTGGGAATATTTTTTAATGCTTAGGGAGTCACCGAGAAATTCCGTAAGTTCAAAACGACCAGTATAAAAGACGGAAACGCAGAGCTCGGGGTGTAGTTTTGGGTTAGTGAGCCGTTGTATTGATGTTTGTATCTGCTATGTATGTGTATGCGCTCAATGTATGGTGACCTGATGCTTGTAGTATGCGTAATGTGTCTACATGTGTGTAATCAGAGGTCGCTGAGGTTCCCGATGAAGGTAGCCTGAGAAAGTTAAAATATTTTTTGTAGAACATGAATTGGGCGGTACCTAGCGCCACCTAGCCTAGCAACTTGCAATTACTCTGCTTGACCCTGCCATCTGGTGTCAAGCGATTTAACCTTCCTTCACGCTACGGGATGAACAGCGGCTTCGAGTTTGTTCTTTTGAGAGCGGCTTTTGGTTTCGCGGATTGGTTTTCTATTCCTTCATAACGTGCGGTTGATGAAGGAATTGTAACTCGGGGAACAGCAAAGGTAAGACGTAAAGGGCGCGAAGAAACTGGGTATCGGTTGTTTCCATTTAACATCGCAGTGCTGACGACGAGAAGACTGAGTAACTGCTTTCGAAACGGAAGTTTCTGTACCTGTGGGGCGAATCTGGTTTCGGAAATAAACACAGCTCGCGGAAAGCTCGTGTGAACGCTTTTATTTGCTGCTCCTCTCGTCCCGTACAAGAGACGTAGCGTCCTCGTTAAGCCTCACTGAGCTCGATTTGCTCGATTCAGGGCCGCCATATTGAGATGCAGGCGACGGAGGAACTATGCTCCCCTGCTTCAGGGACGAAAGTTCCTCCCGTTCTAAAGGAACATAGGCTACAAGACCGTTCCTCCCCTTAGGGAGGACTATCGATACCCTTTTTTCTAAGAGTGTAGTTTCACTGTTGCAACCGACTACGACCGAGTCCGACAGAACCCGGTCTTTAAGCCTCTTACGACCGCACCGCGCTGCAGCAATTTCGGTTGTAAAGGCTGGTTCACATATTGCGTTACGTCGTGCAGCACAGCGGTCTTAAGCAAGTGAAACGCAATAAGACTCAACTGTGCGAACGAGCCTTGAGCGGCTTAAAACTTCTTTGCCATAGAAACCTTTAAACTGATTAACGTTGCAAAACGTTGCGGTCGCACTCTGTCGAACTCAAGGTAGTTGGCGAACCAGCCTTTATAGAGAGCTGTTGGAACGGTTCTTGATAAACGCCGTTGCTTTCGCTTTTCTCCCTCCGCCCAATATCTCAACTTAATGTACACCAGCATAACACTAGCTCAGAGGAATAAACGTTTTTATCCGGGTCCGGCAAACTGTGTAAGGGGAAGGCGTTCTAAATGTTTCTAATAGTTACGTTTTAAAGTGCCAATACAATAATTTACTATGTCCTTTTAAACCAGCTAGAAGCGTAATTATGTAACGTTTTGGTTTAAGGCAGCGTGACAAGAAAAGGACAAAGTAAATACGAGACAGACGACAGCGCTGACTCTCAGCGCTGTCTGAGTCTTCTTTACAATGTCCTTGTCTAACCTAACCTAACCTAACCTAACCTAACCTAACCAAACATACCTCTTAATAATTATGTAACACGAACATGATGAAAATGAGAACATAAATAATCGACTGCTGATTGACATCACGAGCCATTTCGAACGTGGTCAGTTAGGGTGTGGATTATATGCGGAAACGGGTCATTTTGCAAAGAAAAAGGAGCTCAGAGGTACAAGTGATTCATTTGTTGTTGTTTTCATGGGATGGGTGCCCTCCACATTGAATTGTTTGTAGCTAATTTCAGAAATCAGTTCTAAACAATTTATAGGGGGACATCTTTTGAATGATGCAATGTGCGCTGTAAAACAATGTTTTTTTTGACAAAATGATCCTGCAGCGAATGATTTCAAAAATTATCGAGTTAAAATTATTTGAGTGAAAATATTGGATTATAAAGGTAACATGTAAATTGAGGTGACAAAACAGTCGAACTCCAGTGTTGAATGAGTACATTATCTTCAGCATTTTGGTCCATTCATTCGTATATTTTCTAGCTATTCTTGTATTTCCTATTTTACACCGATAATGCAAGGTACGTGCTCTAATTCTTGCATAGCTGTAGAGAAGGCTGAAATGAACATATTACAGCAGCCGAAGATACTCCGCTTTTTTTTACTTGTTTACTTAGATATGTGTTCAGAGCTTCGGTAAACTAAGTCTAAAGTACGCCATTTTTTAAAGTTAAAAATTCACATCTTCAGCAGGATCATTTAAAGTTTAATGTTCAGGAAACAACGCGCGTACTGAATATGGCAATATGGAGTTGGAATTACTGTGTTGCCAATACTTTGCATGAATATCCTCATATTGCCACGAACAACAGTTTGACACGGTATTTGCTTAAACACACCATTCATGAAACTGAGATTGCTGCTATAGTTCCAAACAAGTAATATGCATTTAATTAAAATAAAAAATGCAAAGTCGTTTGTCAGACGCTATACACTTCCTAAGAGCCAGGGAAAAAAAAATCACATTTAGTGCCCACCCCAAGCGCCCAGTCCCGGTCTTGATCGTCTTGACTCGCCGCCAGATATTGAGATGCCGCTCTGGTTCTGAGAAATATTGCCGACGTGGCTTGGGAGGACACGCAGTAATTGGGTGGACCAAACTCATATGATGCGCCTCCTTTGGAGCGCCGGGCACGCACGCCGCAATATTGGCTTTCCGGAAGCCGCGTTGTGCTGCCATCCAATGGTATCTCTCGTAACTAGCGGCGAACGGACATGACTTCCGAGATCCCGAAGCGCGCGCGCGAAGGCTTCTCTGGCCGTCCCGTTCGATTCGCTCCCCAGCTGAAGAGTGTAATTGCACTAACTCCGTCGCTCGCCGGGAGGCGGCGCTGTCTGCCCATTCATAACAGGGGGGCGAGCGTCAGCGTCGCAGGTAGAGATCTGCACTGGTACGGGCCAGACCGCAGGCCACGGGCCGGCCCGGCCCTCGGGCCGGGCTCGGGCTTCTCGGCTACATTCATAAAGGGACCGGGCCGGGTACGGGCCTCGCATTCATGTCTACAAGGGGGGCCAAAGCGAGCCAAACCCGCCATTACTTTTTTTTTCTTTAGCGACATGTTCTTCGGAAGCGTGTTCGGGGGTTGGGAGAGGAACCACAGTGGGGGATAAACAGATGCTGAAGCATGTGTGTGTGCGTGCATGTTTTTGTATGATTCGGTGTGTGCAGAGAATGCTCTTCCTGAGGACTAGTGGCGCGGCGTTCCTTTTCGTCCCCGGCGGCGCCGCCATCTATACAATCGCTTCTCACCACAAACACGCACATACACGCGCCTACACAATGCGTACCCTCGTCGGCGTAAACCATCTGTACGCACGAGTGCTTGCATCCCCAATAGGGGTGAAGAGGTTCCCCTGGGGGGTTCTTTTCCAGAACAGTTTCTCGCAAACCACCGCAAAAGACGACGACATTGCTGTTTTTTGCTTTTTTTATGGTTGTGTGCAAAGAGAGTGGCTAATATAGAACTCAGCCCGTCTTTTGTCCAAACCCGTCGCGATGTTTCCCTTCCTTTCCAACTCTGACACGTGGTTTTGTTTACTTCTGCTGTCATTTTTTTGTTTTTCCGTCCATTCCGCGCGTGTTTGGTCGCAGAAAAGGAAGATCGAGGGATTTTTCTTAACAAGCTGCCTAGGCCTGCAGATTGGGTTCACTAATAATAGCAGGAAAAAGAATACTTACAGTATTTACTATTGGGTACCGTAATCAACTTATGTGTAGCAGTTGCAAGCGAGCTGCCATGCCGCGCAATTTGTGAGCTATTCCTACCGGGCTAAATAAAGCTAAGGCCGGGCCGGGCCGGCTGTCGGAAATGGATAGTGTGCCGCGGGCAAGTCCGGGCCCTATAGTCAACGGGCCGGGCTGAGGCGGGCTTCGAAATATCGGCCCGTGCAGACTTTTAGTCGCAGGCATCGCGGGTTGGTGGTGTCAGTCGCGTGCTTATACAAGGAAGCATATATCACCTGCATAATTTACGTAATAAATAATAACAAAATATGAAAATAAAGATGACACGAGGACTGCACTTTTGTAATATCAAACATTGTCCTTAGGATCGAAAAGAAGCTACGTCAAACAACGTGCCGATATATATAAAAACAAAGTACAGCATGGTTGTTTCTACACTGGGAATTTTGTTTTCTGTACGAAGCTAATTTTGTTTTTTATTTGCGCTACAAGAGATGACCATGAGACAGAACAAAATTCTAGGATTGTTATAAAGAAGTTTGTACGGCCGTTCTTGGTCAATATATGCAACAGACAGGGTAGAGTATCGAAAGAAACTGCTTGAATCCATATTGCATCGCAAAGTACTTCGCGCCTAACCTTAAAAATCGAGGCTTGGAATCAGTAAATATACCAGGTTGGAATACCGAATAAGCAAGGTTGGAAGAAGGTTTGAATATATAAATAAACCAGAGTTCTTTTTCTTGAGATCCCATTGTTTGTTTGCTTATCAATTAAGTTATATCACATAGTGCATTACGGGATACGGTGGTCTGTGCTACATGTGCCAAAAACAAGACGTTTACAATATAACGCCCATCTTTTTCAATCAGTGCCTACAATAATCACGACGTTTATAAAATCAAAAATGGCGAAATCATTGCGAGGTGGTTGTACCTCACCGCCATAAGTCTTTTTCCCCCAAAGCCGGGGTCACACTGCGTGTACATCACACAAAAGACAGTCTGCAAACAGATTCAAACTTGAGTCCCCACAATATCTGAGCTTCAAATGCCACACGGCAACGAGTTCAGGGATACACTTGGCACGCGGCATTTGAAGCATTCATATCCTGGAGACTGATATCTGCAGACTGTCTTGTGTATAATGTATAAGCAGTCTGACCCCGGCTTAAAGGGGCTTCTAGTAGAAGCAAACACCGCCATACGACCCAGAAAAATTGCTTATTAAATATTAAAAATGTTAAAAGAAGGACAACACGGACTTCACTACATAGTATCATTCCTCGTGCTCAGGCTCAAAGTGCTACGCAAAACAACGTGCGAAGATAAAAAAAAAGAAAACAAAAATTGCAGCATGATTATTTTTATTTAGTGAAATTCAAAGTTTTTGTGAACGGAGCTAATTTGTTTCTGGAATTTTATACGTGCTACAGATTGCAATCAAATATATCAAAAGGCGCGCTAGCCGCAACATGTCCAGATGAATATCTCAGATTAAATAATTGAATAAGCATCACAAATTGTCTATCTACGTCCCCCGAGCAGCTGTTCACCGCTCTATCACAATACACAAAAATTTGTAAGTAGAAGTTGCAGTAAGTCGACTTAACAAGACTTTTGTAGCGTGAGCTACACTGGCCGAGGTTGAGCAGTTTCGCGTGGCTCGCATAATGAGCCGTGCTCCGTGCTGCGCAAGCGCGACGAGCAGTGACGTCACACGGCGCACAGCTGGCGCGCCGGAGCCGCCGCCGCGCAACTCCGCCGCCACCGCACGCGCCTCGCCGGTCTGCGCATTCCAGAGGAGTGACGTCATCGCCGCGGCAGACGCACTGGTGCTGCCGCGTTGCGCAGTAGCCAAGTCTGACGCTGCACCGGAGCCGCTTGATAGCGCCTGTCATTTTGTGCGCGTAAGCTCACGCTACGTATATCCTGGCATGGCCGAGCTAAGCCACCGCAATTTTTTCTTGAACTCTTCTGCCTCGCGCCATGCTGTCGATGACTGGGTTGGGAGCGCCTCCCCGCGGAGAGGCGCCGCCTCCTTCTCTTTTTCCGATTCCGCCCTCTCCGCACGAATGGGACGGCCGGAGAAGCGTTCGCGCGCTTCAGGATCTCGGAGGCCATGGAACGGAGGACTCTCTATAGCTGTTTAACGCCTCCGCGAGAAGGAGCTTCTGTCCGTTGCGTTGTGCGGCGTCTGGAGAATCTGCAAACGCACGATCCTCATCGCCGTGGGTGACATCTTACCCTTATTTTCCCAGAACGTCAACAATGACTTATAAGTGTAGGCGCTCTCTCGATTGTAAATGTTCCAGCGTAACTATGGTATTTTTTACCATTATTTGTTCGGAATATATTTGTATTTTCTCGACTGCTTCAAGTGCTGCGCGATATGTTATGAAGAATGCTGTACCCTTCAAGCAACCATTCTTGCAAAACATATTGCATCAAATCCTTTTACTTAAAAAAACTTGAATGGTCACAGAGCAGGCAAAACATCGGGAGCAGAAGCTATATTATCGTTGCCATCATGCGAAGGAACATATATGAGTGGTCCCATCGTCTATGCAATCCTTTAACTGCTGAGGCGTTCCGGCGTTGCGAAACCTATTAATATTGATGTGATGTCACGGTGCCTAAAACACTTAAGGTCCCTTCAGGAGATGGTGCAAAGTTAATCTGCTCCTTCTCTTTTTCTCATACAACTATTACAAAAAAAATAAGAAACAGTAGGGTCCTTTCGCCAAATCTGATGTAAAATATTTTATCTTTCTAGTTTTATCACTATCTCGCGCCGAAATTTGTCGAGAACTACAAATATGGTAAATGTAAATATGTTTTATTCTAACAAAGCGGTGTAAAAATCGGTGTCATTTTCAATATACAATGCACTAGCTGATTCATTCAATCAATTTAGGGTACATGCGCATAGTTGAAATCTTATTTTGTTCCCTTAGTGAAGCTCGCCCGCTTTTGCTCTTGCAGGATATAAAATACAGCGCAAACGCAGGCATATGACACCGGAGAGATTGAGAGCCAATAATATGCATAAACACCCCATAGACTTTCATATTGATCTTCATTCTGGAATTTCCGCCGTATGAGGTTTCTTTAAAACCTTCTGAATGAATGTTTCTCCAAACGAGATAAAAGTGGCTTTAAAGCTTGAATAAGTTGTAATAACCCAACAAATGTGTTTCTAAAGAAAGTGATATTTATTTGAAAGTGATATTTATTCTGGCGTACGTGTTTTTTATTTAACAGTGACATGATTTTGTCGAGTCGTTTATTACGATCTAACTCACATGTTTTGCCCATCTCTATGTCAACCCCTGCCAAGAAGGGCCCATTGCGCATATCCGCCAGACGGAAGGAAAATGGCAAAACAACGATCATGGGAATTTGTTACATCGCAGCGATAATGAATGATGTCTAGCCATAATAGTTTAAGTGAATATTTTTTTATAAAAAAAGAAGCACATTTGATTTTAATTTTATATTTATTAAAAACAGTCTGGTGCGATCAATACGTGCCTGGAAGTCTCTAAATGGAAAGTAAATATTAAAAACCACATTTCACAAAGGTTGTTTTCGAGAAATTGAACTACCCTTTAAACCAACCGAATCAATTTTGTCCGTCCTCTACTATTTAGAGCCTCTGAGCACTTCTAATGAACCGTACTCTGCATGCATATTCATCTGAAAATTTTCTTTTAATTTCATTTGTAATATGCTGCTACAGGTTTCTTGTGCCTTTAAAACAGCACATCACTCAAAACCCCTGGTAATCCCTTCGCTAGATAATTTAGGCACCGCGGGACGAAACTCATTAATATCTCCAGCTTTCTGTGCACTCATTCAGTAAAGAAAAGCCTGTGTTCGAATTTCGGTGCTCTTTTAAGCCTAGAGCAAAGCACGCCGCGCGTGGGCTTGTCATCTGAGTTTTGTATTAATATTATAAGGCCGCATATATGTGTTCGGTTCTCAAAGCCAGATGAGTAAACACATCACTAAACAACACAGAAAATAAAGAGAATAAAACAGGTTTAAGCCATACCGAAGAGTTCAACACAAAATAAAAAGAAGATAAAGCAAAATGGCGAAGATAAGGAACAATATTGAATAGATGTGAAATTCACCCTGCATGGATTAATCGAACTGGTGTTATTTATACATTCTGATGCTAATATAGAGATACTCTTTTACTTCATCCTTACAGGAATCGCCAGGAAACCAACCTCGATGCAGGGATCGCCCCGTGACTTGCTTGAATTAGTGTTTCTAAGTGCGATTTTCTTTGCCTGAAAGCTAACCTCGAAGTAGTAGAGGGGATCTCTGACCATAAAACAGCTGTATGCAGAGGACCTGCACGTAGTCCTGCAATCACCTATGGCTGCACCAAATATGTACTTGACTTCAACAAAGCTGATGATGCCTACGTACAAATGTATCTTGCCTATGAATTTAATGATTTTCACGAGCTTTATTTAATTTTATTTTTTATTTTTATTTATCTATACTACCTGGCCCAAAGGACCGTGGTGGAAGAGGCACAACAATACAAATAATGAAGAGAATACAATTGAACACTAGGGATAATGTGGCCCAAAACATCATACAATATAAATAGCACCCAGCATACAAAACGATAAATATTAATAAGACAGTCTTAATTGGTGACATCAGCGCGCAGAAATGTGGCCTAAAACATTATGCAATATATATAGCACCCATCCTACAAAAAATAACTATTAACAAGTCATCTAAACATGAGAAAAATAAGTCAATCTATCTTGAAAAACGACAGTGGCTTTATTGATAAAATAGTCAACAGAGTCTGGATTGTCAGCATCAGCGGGCAGCTTGTTTCATTCAACAATGGTCCTAGGGAAAAAGGAGTATTTGAATGTGTCCAATCGTACTTGATAGTACAGTATTGAACGTGCATGAGATGATATGGTGTTCAATCTGCCTAAAAATGTAATGTACATGGAAGTGTGGATATTTAATTTACCCTGAACCATTAAAAATAGTATCTTTAATCTATCTATCTGCGCTCTTTCGGTTAATGTGAGCAGGTTAGCTTGTTGCAACATTTCTGAAGGGGAGCTTCGCGTTTCATTTTTGTTGTAAACAAACCGTATTGCTTTTCTTTGTACACATTCTAGCTTATAAATACTAATAATTTTAGTGAACGGGTCACGTACATTTGCATATTCTAAGATTGGCCTTAATATCGTTTTATCGACTGTACGTTTTGTGTTGGGGGATGAGTGCTTCAAGAGACGTTTCAAGGCCCAAAGCCTCTGGGTCACTTTCGTTGCAATGCAATCAATGTGTTTGTTCTATAATTGTTTATTACTAAACTATAACCCCAAGTGCGTGTATTCTTCGACGCGTTGGGTAGGTTGACCATCAATGCAATAGGAAAACTCCAGAGGACACTTTTTCCGCGTAATGTACATTAAAACAGTTTTTGAGATATTCAGTTTCATTTGCCATTCCCGACACCGAGACTGTATTCTCTATAAACAATTATTCCCGACTATTTCGTCTTGATAGACTTAACTTCTTTGTGTAAAACGCAATCGTCTGCGAATAATCTAATGTTGACATCTATGTTTTTAGTAGATATTGTTGTATATAATAGGAAAAGTGAGAGCCCCAAGAGAGAGCCCTGGGGCACGCCGGAGTCAACGGGCAGGGAATCAGATTCATAACCTTTAAAGTAAACGTACTGCTCTCTTCCTTCTAGGTATCAGGTTAACCATTTCACTGATTTACTTGAATTAAGTATGGCATTCAGTTTTAAAAGAAGCTTGTTGTGAGGAACTTTATTGAAGTCTTTACTAAGATGCAGGAATGAAACATCTGCCTAACTTCTGCTATTTATTACCTTACCAAGATCATGCAATATTTCTATCAACTGGATTACTGTAGACAGCACTCTTCTAAATTCATGCTGTCTTGCCGCTAAGATATTTAACTTTTCAACGTAATCGAAAATGTGCCTAGAAATTATATTTTTTAACTGTTTACAACACTGACTCGCTGTACAAATGGGCCTATAGTTTGCAACATTTTTTGTCGCCCGATTTAAAGATAGGTAAAAGTTTAGCTATTTTCGATTCTTTAGGAACAGCACTCTATTCTAATGATTTTCGGAATATTATCAACAAGTACTTAGCCATCCACTCAAAGCAACGCACCAGAAAAGCATTTGGGATTAAATTTGGCCCCATAGACCTTTTAGGATCGACTTTAAGAAGCAAATTAAGGATGCCTTGTTCATTTAAAACAGGTTCATACAACTCTGGCAGAGCCAGATTAAACTGTCAGTACCAATGTGGCGCTATAGAACAGACATGATGAAACTGTCAGTACCAATTGTTAGTCACTACATCAAAGAGTTTACTCCTAGAAAACGTAAAATGACCAGAAAGTAAAATGCATGAATCAACCGTGGGATTATTCATCTGAAACGTAAAACCAAACGGCTAATAAAGACATCCAAAAAAGGCTCTAACTCAAATCACCAAGAAAAATTACCAGACCTATCAAAACTGCTAAAACTGAAAATTAAAGAAGCTTATAAAAAATATTACAAGAAAACCCTTCACGATATTATGAAACCATTTCCCCAAATTTTTGAAACTTTATTATTTGAAGAAAGTCTAAAACAGCCTATATCAGCACTTGGGAGGCACGAAGACTGGCAGATAAATACAGCAGTATTTATAAGTCCATTTTTAAAACTGAAATGATAACGATAACCTAGTTCTAACTTCTAAGAATCCCGTAGACGAACACCTTGTAAGCCTACGAATCCCGGAATCAGGCGTTTTTGTGTCTTTACTCTATTTTAATCGCTAAAAATCTAGTGGTTCCGACGAAATACCAAACAGGTTTCTCAAAACGTGCACTGAATGGGTTAGTAAGTGCGATTACTAATTTTCAACAAGTTTGTTAGCCTTTATTCAGTTCCAAAGGAGTGTAAAATTGAAATAGATATTCCTATTCATAAGTCTGGCGACAGCTCTTCCACTTCAAATTAATGACCTTAACGTGTATATGCTACAAGTTACTGGAGCACATAATTGTCAAATATTTGACAGAATTTATTGAGAAACGTAACATCTCATATTCGCGTAACAATGGCTTCAGGAGATCCTTGTCAACCCTTACGCAGCTAATCGCGACACTCCATGATTTATCAATATGCATAAACAACAGAAGATAAATATATGTATTTTTTTTAGATTTGTCAAAGGCGTTTGATAAAGGCTCACACGTCAAACGTATACATAAGGTTAAACACAATGTGAGGGAAGGACGAAGATTTATATGGATAACAGAGAGTGTAAAAATTGTCTTCAGTTTTTCAGTTATTGTTATGAAGCGCACATTTCGCAACCAGATGTAATGATGTCAAGAGTTCGACAAGGTTCTGTTTTAGTTCCGTTGTTATGCCTTCTGCTCATGAGCCACATTAGAGATGGCATCAACGCGAACATAAAGTTATTCACAAATGACTGCATTATTTATCGATTTATTCCATACTAAAATGAGCAAATATTACTAAAAAGGTTTCTAAGAAAGGTGGCTTGCTGGTGCAGTGACTGACAAATGATTTTAAAAAGAGGAAAAAAGGTACGTTTGTGCCTGACTAAAGAAACAAAATGTAGATTATGCTTACAGTCTAGATGGTGGAAACCTGCGTATAAAATACAAGTATCTAGGTGGTATGATAACGTTAGATCTTAATTGGAACGCGTATATAAATTATCTGACATGTAAAGCTCTTGACAAATTATCTTATTTAAATCATGTTAAAAATATCAAGTCATCAAACCAAGCTGTTCGTGAACTGGTCCGCCCTGTACTAGGATATGCAATCATAGCTTGGTTCCCTTATACATTAACAAATATTGTTGCGAATGACAAATGATGAGGCGTATTTATATATATATATATATATAGTAACTGGAAAAACTAAACGTTCAATGGGGCGAACTTATGCCCAAAACAAAATAGAAGATTGTAAATGTGGGCGAAAGAGCAGGATCGAGCGCTGGGATGAGACTGACTGCGGCTCGGCATGTGGAGCCCCTAATGTACACGTGGGGGCTTCTGGAACACTCGGCGTAGAAGGTCTTGTTGGTGGCGAAAAAAAATCTTTATTCGACAAGCGTTTTTTTTATACAGTCGCGTGTTAAACAAACAAAGAATAGAAACACAGGCGCGTCGCGTCATCAGAGTGATAGCGGCGCGGCCGCATCATGACACTACTTCTTCCCTTTTCACAACAACAATTAATCATTGTTTCCGAGCCTTTTCGGAGTTCTGATTAGGCGACCGAAACAAGACTGCCATTGTTGCGGAGGCGGCGTTGCGTTGGCTGGAACCGGCCTCTGGCCTTGGGAACTCTGGACAGGCGTCACTCCCGACTCTCCGGAGTCGTCTGATATGTCGGGCACTTGATTTTCTGATGGAGCCGAAGGAAGACTTCTGTCTTGACCACCCGGTGCTGGCTTGTCAGGAACCCAGCGGTCTGAGAAGTTCTGGCCGGCTGTTTCCCCTGGTACTGCAACCAGTTGGCGTGGGTTTCTGCGCAGAAGGTTGTCGTCCTTCTCGACCCAGTAGGACATTGGGGCCGAGGATGCCTGGACCACCCTCGCCTCGGCGCTTGTTTCCGGAAGCCAGACCCCCTGACCTGCAGAAAGGCTAGGCAGAGACCTGGCTGAATGACGCTTATCGAAGTCTGCTTTTTGTTTTCTCCGATTTCTTTCATCACGCAGTCTCCAGTCTGCGTGGTTCACGGTTCTAGGCCCGAGCAAACTTAGGTGGCAAGGAACTCATCTGCGTAGACGTCTCCCCATCAACAATTGCGCAGGACTGTAACCGGACGGACCCGGTGTGTTCCGATAGTTCAATAGGGCGAGATAAGGATCGTCGGCCTTCTTTAGTAAGGTTTTGAGTGTCCTTACCGAGCGTTCTGCTTCTCCGTTGGACTTAGGGCATCGAGGACAGCTCGTTACATGGTGGAAGCCGTACGCTCTCGAGAACCGATTGAAGGCGGAAGAGGAGAATTGCGGCCCGTTGTCGGACCGGATGATCCCTGGTATTCCGTGCCTTGCGAAGAAGCTTTTGAGGCACTCGACGACTCGAGCCGAGGTTGTGTCTCTACCCAGCAGACTCAGCTCGGGATATCTGGAATAGTAGTCAACAACGACCAGGTACTGAGAGCCTTTGAGTTCAAATAAGTCAACGCCCATTCCTTGCCATGGAAGTTCGGGTGTGGTTGTCGGAAACATGGGCTCGTGGAATTGCACTCTTACTTCGGCGCACTTTGAGCAATTCGCGACAACTTTGCCCAATGCGGCACTAACGCCTGACCACCAAATAGACTCCCTTGCTTTAGCGGGGCAACGAACGATTCCGTGATGCCCCTCGTGGACGCGCGCTAGCATCTCTTTTCGGATGCTTCTCCTTGGGGTGATCAGCATAACGCCGTTCAGTAAGAGTCGATCGCAGACCGTTATGTTGCCCCTCTCTGACCAATAAGGCTTGAGAAGAAAGGAAGCTTATCTTTGGGCGGCCACGTCGACTGGCATAGGTTGAACAGGGCCGCGCACTCCGGATCCGCCTTCTGCTCCAGCCGCAGCTTTTCCAGCAGAGCCTCGGTCGCTGGGAGTGCTTGCAAATAACCCGCGACGAACGACGAAACTTCGGCGTCTGCCAGGGTGGAGTCCCGGTGGCCCGCGTCCGTGAGCCCTGATCTGGAAGGTGTCCGCCGTAGCGATACGTTTCCCTGGAACATGCGTCATGTTAAAGGAGTACCGCATGAGTCGCATTTGAAAGCGTTGAATTCTGGGTGGCAATGAGTCTACATGATCGCGGCCCAGGAGAGGAAGCAATGGCTTGTGATCGGTCTCGAAAATAAATGTTAGACCTCTCAGGTACTCGTCGAAGCGCTCCGCTGCCCATGTTAGTGCGAGAGCTTTCTTTTCCATTTTCGAGTACCTCACCTCGGGTTTCGTCAATGCCCGTGACGCGTAGGCTACTGCCCTGCGCTTTCCCGAGGATTGGTCTTGCATGATGACTGCGCCGATTCCGTACGAAGAAGCGTCTGCCTATACGATGGTCGGGAATTCCGGGTTGTACCTTGCTAAGTAGGTATGGGAGCTGAGGGCTTTTTTGAGCTTCGTGAATGCTTCTTCCTGGGGTTTGTCCCAGACGAACTCTCTATTCTTCTGTAGAAGTTGAAGTAGAGGTTCCGACGTCGCAGAGGCTTCTGGGAGGAACCTTGCCAAGTGGTTGATCATACCCAGGAAGCCTCTGACTTCCGACATAGTCTTGGGTTGGGGCAGGTTGGTGATGGCTCGCACCTTCTCTGGGTCCGGATAGATTACTTTTTCATCCAAGACCATGCCCAAGAACCGAATCCTTGAGGCTGCAAACTTGCACTTGTTCCAGTTCAGCGTAACTCCCGCTGCCTGGTAGCCTTTTGAGAACCGCTTCCAAGTGACGATCGTGCGCGTTCTTGTCTCTCCCGTAAACCAAGATGTCGTCGATTTAGTTTTGTACGCCTTCCATCCCGTCAAGAATTTCCAAGAATTTTCTTTGGAATATCTCTGGCGCCGAGGTAATTCCGAACGGGAGCCTCTTGTAGCAATAGCGACCGAAAGGCGTAATAAATGTCGTCAGCTCTTGGCATTGTTCGGACAGGCGCACTTGGTAGAACCCGGAGTTTGCGTCCAGATTCGAGTACACCTTCGGTTTCCAGGCAGCCCATTACCTGATCTAACGTTGGTAGAACGAGTCGCTCTCGTCGCACAGACTTGTTCAGATGCGTTAGGTCTACGCATATCCTGACTGCCCCCGAAGGTTTCTGGACAGGTACTATTGGAGCACACCACGCCGTGAGGGTGCTCACATTGCGGATGATGCCCTCCGCTTCCAGCCTGTCTAGTTCCTTCTTTACAGCTTGTCTCATTGGAATTGGTACTTTCCGCGGCGTTGCCACTGCTACTGGGACACCGTCGAGTACCAACCGGATCGTGTGTTCATCCGAGATTGAGCCGACGATTGAGTCGACTTCTGCAACGGCCACTTCATTCATGAATCGGATGATACCAAGAGCGTCAATGGCTGGGAGCCCCACGAGTGGTGTTCGAACGGTTCTGAACGACGTAAATTGTGGCTTCGCGTGACTTCCCTTTCCAATTTGTTTCAGCTTGGAACTTTCCTAACGTCGTCAGGGATTCGTTGTTTCGGCCACGAAGATTTTCTGCTTTGATAAGCTGCTTGGGTCGACCAGGAAAATATTCGCTGACGACAGTTACTTCCGCGCCAGTATCAACTTTTGCTCGCAAGCCGCACCAGTTTATCTGCAGATCGACAAAGCGGGCGCGGGCGGATGACTTTGCGAGATCACCGTCGACCGCCTCAAGGAACTTATCTTCGCCCGACGCTTCCACGGCGATTCCGTTTAGCTTGGTGGAATTAGTTTTTTGTTGCGGCAGACTTTTTGAAAATGTCCGATTTTACGGCAGAACGAGCACGTTTCGCGACGAGCTGGACAGCAACTCCTTTGATGAGCGGAATACCCACAGTACCCGCAAAGTGTTTGGAGACAACTTTGCTTGTCGTTCGCTCTTGCGAACTTCTTTTTCTAGGGTTTCTTGTGTCGGACAGCGTCGACATTCACTCCCGCGTGCGCCGGACCTTTGAGATATTTTTGCTGCCTCTTAACCGTTTCCCTGGTAGGTCAAATCAGGGTCCATTTGCAGAGTGTTGGACAGACGCTGGTCTAAGAGCCCTACCTCAAAGCGGTCGCGAATAAGTGGGTCCTTCATCGTTCCGAATTCGCACCTCTCGGCTTGCTTGTGCAGCGCGGTCATGAACGGGTCTACTGTCTCTCCGTGCTCTCGTTTTCGTCTATTAAAACAAGCGCCCTCGTAGACGATGTTTTAGAGCGCAGCTCTTAGGCGCCCGTTCCCGGCTTGAGCGGCGTCGGCGTCGCCGTCGGCGTCGGCGTAGCCGCGCGGTGCATTATGGGAAATGTCCCATAATGCACCGCGCGAGCCCCCCTTAGTGTCACGTGGCCTCGGGGGGGGAAGGGGGGGTCACGTGACCCCCCCCCCGAGGTGCATTATGGGAAATGTCCCATAATGCACCGCGCAAGCCCCCCCCCCCCGAAGTCACGTGACCTCGGGGGAGGGGGGGGAGGGGGGGGGGTCACGTGACCTCGGGGAGGGAGGGGGGGTCACGTGACCCCTCAGGTCACGTGACCCCCCCCCCCCCCCCCCCCCCGAGTCCGCGTGACCCCCAAGTCACGTGACCCCCCGAGGTCACGTCAAGAGCTGCGCTCCAATTCGGCGTTACAGGGAGTTGTAAACGGCTTTAATTTTTTCGTGTGAACGAAATAACCTTGAAACTTTGCCTTCACTAGCTCGTAATTCTTGAAATCAACGTCTTTTACGTCGAGCGACCTGAGTATTTCTCGAGCTTTCCTTCCCATAGTGTAAAGAAGCGTCCTTACATGGGCTTCCTTGTCCTTTTCGTTGGGGCCAGTGGCGAAGATGTCAAAGTCGAAGGGTGGCGGCGGCTTGGGCGATGCCGTGGCGCCGTTGGTCTCGATGCGTCCATTCACCTCGGTGCGCTGCTATCCGCGGTCGGGACCCCCCTCCTGACACCATGTCTTGTTGGTGGCGAAAAAAAAAACCTTTTATTCGACAAGCGTTCCTTTTATACAGTCGCGTGTCAACCTAACAAAAAATACAAACACAGGCGCGGTCGCGTTATCAGAATGATAGCGGCGCGGCCGCATCATGACACTGCAGTTCGGGGCGTAGAACCATTCGTACCTCAAATAAAGAAAAATGTTTTCAATTTCACTAGGGCGTGACATTTACGGAAATCCCAAAAAGGCGCTCCCGTTCCAGGCATAGCACCCTGAGCCCTTTGCGTGGGAGCCAAGAACGATAGCCGTTGAACCACGGACGCGCATTTTTTTTTATTGCCTTTTCAGACTATAAAACGCTACAACACACAAACACATACATACGAAAGTGTTAATAGCGCGGGAACCTCTTCAAAGGCCCCGCGGCTACATTAAAAGAGTTTTAGACAGACCAATTCATCTTGTAAGGAAATCCAGTCTGGGGTTCCTGCAAAGCGCGATAGACTTCGCGAATGTATACAGCACTTTCAATTAAATTTTAGGCAGCGGGGCGTACCTTGACATCTGCATTGTTCACTTACGTCCTGGTCCTCCAGAGACTTCGGACGCCGAAGAGCATCAACAAATGGTTCTACAGCGGTAAAAAAAAAGAAAAAAGAAACGCATGCCGTGTGGATTGAAGGGTAGGTGTTTCGTCAACGTTCGCTGAAGTCTGTCCCACAAAAAAAAAAACGCATCCCAACATCCACACAAACATGTTCTATGGTTTCTGGGTTCTTACACAACAGACAGTTAACCGACCATGGGACGAAAACACGTCTTTCCTCAAGCCATGGCTTAACAGGAAGGTCACCACAGTGTTTATGTAAGAAAGGGGACTTGAGAGACGGCTTAACGGAAAATTTCCTTCACCCTCTTTAAGACAATCTGCCCTGGTCCGCAACAATACAGCGACCTATAGAGGAGTACAGGCAAAAGAACATCCACCAAGTCTTTATGCAATCGTTTACGATTAACTGAACATAGGTACTCCAAGGAAAAACCAACCTTAAGCATCCGAAAAGATAAAACTATTTCTCTCATGAACCCATGAACACTGGCAGAATTTCGCTTACTAGACAATGCAATAAACTTGGGCAGATTATCTTGCAAGAGGTTCTGCAGGACTGTAAGCGAGTATGTATTATTATGACCGCGCAAGAATATAAACCGCGATACAATCTGGCGAATGAAAAAGTACGACTATCCCAAAACTTTACTGCGCACTGAGCGAAACAAATTTGTGCGTGACGAGCGTTCCCAGCACGACCTCTGGATAAAAACCGCCAAGTCCCTGTGAAAATTCTGAACATTGAGGCGCGACATAGATAACACTTGCAAAATGTACCAGATTTTAGCTATCAAAAATAAATTACAGACCGTAAATCTCTCCCCCTCCAACGCTCTGCTTTTGCCCTCTCTAGGCCCGTTTCAACATCCAACATTCGCGTAGTATCTCGGTAGTGCTCGAGCGAAGCACCGATGTACTTCGTAGGCAAGGTTTTCCCCTGAACGTTCTGAAAAACACCAGGCGCGGCGGACAAGTTTCCGTGCCATTACTTTGTACATTTACTCCAAATTATTACACTACCCGTTCTACTACAAAAGTAAGCCTCGAAACTGACCACTTCACGCAAACTCTCCTGGCCCGTTCAGAAAACAGCGACGTTGTCAGCATAGGAAAGGACTTTAACACCGGATGAATTTAACTTGAAACCGCGTAAGCATTCATTATGAATATTCCCCAAACAAAAGGGCTCTAAATAAATCGCAAATAATAAAGGGGATAGGGGGAAACCTTGCCTTACCGAAGAGTAACTATTGGCAGTTGTGACACTTTCGCTGGCATTCTTGTTAACCATAATAGCTGTTGAACAATTTGCATGTGTCGTGATTAACCCACCCAAAAAACGGAGCCAAAGTTTGCGTCTTCTAGAATAAGGAAAAGCACATCGTGACACACCTGATCGAACGCCTTTTCGAGGTCTATTTGAAGCATTGCAATACGACTCTTGAAGGTTTCGCAACAGACTAAAATGCTGGGAGCAACATGGATGTTTGTGCAAATGGACTGACCCTTCATGCCGCAGGTTTGATGTGGTCTAACAAGGCAGTTTATGACACTTTGCAAACGAGTGGCTAGGACTTTCATATAAATTTTATAATTAACATTCGTGAGGCTTATTGTTCTATATGATGAAACGGATTGAAGTTTAACTGGGTCCTCTGACTTGGGGATTAGTATGGCGTGCGACTTCAGAAAGCATAACACGGTGGCGGTAGCTGAACGCGGTGACGAAGAAAGAGGTCTATCAACTCCCCAGGATTGACGACACGCTAGGCGGGCTGCGCCACTTCAGATATTTTTTTTTCGATGGACCTGAAGAGCGGCTACCGGCAGATCGAAGTCGACGAACCTGAACGAGAAAAGACAGCCTTCGTCACGCTGGATGAACTGTATTCGTTCAAGGTGATGCCGTTCAGACAATGCACGGCGCCACCAACGTTTCTGCGTGTCATGAATACCGTACTGAACTGACTGAAGTGGCAAAGCTGCTTCGTCTACCTTCACGACGTCGTAGTGCTTTCAAGCGACTTGGACATACAGATCTCAGGACTCACCCTCAATTAGTCAAAGTGTGGGTTCGCCTATGGCGAACTGAAGTCCCTAGGGCACGTGGTTAGTAACGAAGGTGTCGGCCCAGACACCAAGAAGACTCGCGCCGCCGCGGCATTTCCAGCGCCGACAAAAAAGAAGGCCGTACGAAGATTCCTTCGACTTTGCGTCTACTATCAACGTTTCGTTCGGGACTTCGTAAGGATTCCCGCACCGCTCAGAAACCTCACAAAGGACGCCGAGAAGTTTAACTGGGCCGAGGAGCAGCAGCAGGCATTCAACGAGCTAGATCGAAGACTCCAGTCTTCTTCCATTTTTGGACACTTCGATCAGGATGCAGAAACCGAGATTTAGACGGACGCTAGTAACGCAGGAATTGGCGCGGTACTGGGTCAAGTGCAAGAGGGCACCGTTGCACACTGCACACTGCTCAAAGCAGAGAGAAATTACTCCACGAATGAAAAATAATGTCTCGCAGTCGTCTGGGCAATCACGAAGTTCCCCTCTTACTTGTACGGCAGCCCGTTCTGCATAGTCACAGACCGCCACTCGCTCTGCTGGCTTGCGAACCTAAACTACCCTTCAGGACGCCTTGCCCGATAACGTCTTCGACCACAGGAGTAAAACATGACTGTAGTCTACAAATAAGGCCGCAAGCACAGCGATGCCGACTGCCTGTCCAGAGCCCCTGTAGAGACAACTAGCGGCGGCAGCGACGACAATGACGACGAGTTGTTCCTAGGCGCAGTGAACACCGACGACCTGGTACGACATCAACGAGGTGATCCTGAGCTGCGCGCGCTTACACAGCACCTGGAATGGCTGTGTAAGCGCCATTCCACGTGTTTTTTTCACCAGGCGTGCCAAAATTCGCCACTCGACAAGGTGTACTCTACAAATATAACTTCGGGGAAAATGACTCGCAGTGGCTGCTGGTTGTCCCGACCGACCTTCGCGAGGAGATCTTTCTAGCATGTCACGACGATTCGACGTCTGAACATCTTGGTTACAGCCGGACACTGCCCTGTATTTGTGAAAAGTGTTACTGGTCCAAGCTCCCCAATAGTGTCCGCCTCTACACCCGATCATACCACGAGTGCCAGGGACGCAAAATACTGCCGAGGGAGCCGGCAGGTCTCCTGCTACCAGTTCCTCCCACAACTGCATTGTTTCAGCTTATTTGGAAGGATCTACTTGATGATTTTTCGCTGTCGGCCCTGCGAAACACCTTGGATAATCGTAGCCACTGATTATTTCACACAATACGCCGAGGCAAAAGCCCTTCCGTCGGAGACTGCTGTGGAAGTCACCAAGTTCTTAAGGGAGTCCTTCGCCCTATGACATGGCGCTCCTCAAGTCCTTATTATAGATCGTAGGTCATCGTTCATGACGCAGCTTACCAAGAAGATACTTCGTCAAAGCCACACCGAAGAGTGTCGGGCCTGTGCACACCATCCGCGGACTAACGGAGTGACGGAGCGCTTCAAGAAGACAATCGCTGACATTATCGCTGTGTACGTCGACGTTGAGCACAAGATATGAGATGAAGTACTGCCGTACGTCACGTTTGCCTACAACACTGCAGTTCAAGAGGCCACCGAAATGACACACTTTCAGCTGATGCATGGCAGAAAGGTGACAACGATGCTCGACGCAATGCTAACACGACCAGCAGACGACGGTACCGACGTCGTCCATTTGATAACTCAAACAGTAGAGCAGGTACACCAGCTCGCGCGACTGCGGATTCATGACTAACTACGTGTTAACGCGCGACGGTACAACCTTCGGCGTCGCGACGTCCAATTTCGACCCGAAGTGTGGGTGTGGACACCTATTAGTCGCCTCGGTCCCAGCGAGAAGCTGCCAAAAAGGATACTTCGGTCCCTACAAGGTGCTTCATCGACTAGAGGACCTGAACTAGAATGTGATGCCCGATGGAACACGGACTTTATCATGCCGCCCTCCACGGCCGGAAGTCGTTCACGTTATCCGTCTCAAGCTGTACTAAGCTCAAAAAGACTGTGAACTGTGTTTTCGTACCACGTTCAACAGGACCGTGTTTCGCCAATTTTTTTTTGTTGTTTTGTTTTGTGCGCGGTGCATCGAGGCAATACGCTTTTAAGAGGGGGGGGGGGGGGTGTTGCCACGTGCGTCGCTGGGAATGCGCGCGCGTGGCCGAATGGTTACCGTGATTTGATGTTGCGCCAAGGCTCCAGGTTCAATTCAAGGGAGCGGATTCTTATTTTTGTGAATTCTTTCAACTTGGCGATCTCGTAAGTTGGAGAACCTTGTCGTCTGATCCAGTTAAGAATGTTCAACCCGCCGAACGTTACACGCCGAATGTTCCAGAAACCCACGCGCGTACGAAAGGTGCTCCGTGTGGCGAGCCGGCGTCAGTCTCAACCCAGCTCTCGATGCTTCTGAAATACAAAAAAAAAAGATAAAAAAATATTCAAATTCTTTAATTCATCAATGAATTATTCTGAATAAGTTTTCTGGATTCCTATATTTTTTACGCTAACTATATCGGTCCTCAAAATGATGGCATCATGCACAAACATTTTCCCCATTTGGCTTCACGCGCTTTCGACTTTTGCCCGGAAAAAAACATTGACTTAGTAAGCTTGAAAGTTTTATATCGCTCTGCATTCTCTTTGCTGGAATGAAAACAGTTGATACAGAAGTGTTTTGTAACAAGGGATGAACTTAACGCAATCTTGGACATAAATGTTGACTATTAAGACGGCCTTGATGTTAGCAGTGATAAAGAATGTCAGGGTGCAGGTGATGACTGTGATAGTGGTCAGACTAAAGAGCCTTTCAACAACCGTTTCCGTAGCATCGCAAACTTCCGTGTGTGAGCTCTGGCGGTTCACAATTGCAGAGGTTCATACTTGCGGGGGTTCATAAAATACTCCGATTCATGTCGCGACGATGAACCGCCGGCGCTTACAGACTGCCAGCAGGCGCCAGAAAGGTTGCGATGCTGCGCTGGTCTACAGGTGTTCACAAGGCAAATCATTCTCAACGATAAAGCAGCCTCCTGCAACATAATCAAGGTGACGGTTCTCAACGTCTCACGCTCGCATTTCAGCACAGTGAGCGCGGCCGTCCGGATCGAGGCGCTCTCGGCTCTCGTGTCCCGATTGCCACGTCGTTGCTCTGTCGGCAGTGATGACATATGCACGGACATTCGAAACAGCTCTCTCGAGACAGCATGGGTATAAAATTGACGAGTCCATACCGCGTTATAGTGTCGTCACGTCATGTCAACAGTAGTGCTTATCTCGACCGGGGCGAAAGCTGCGGCTTTATGTCAGTCGATGCGCGCCTCGAGAACGGCGAAATATACATTAAAAACATATTTTAACACCCGAAATAATTATATAATTATTAAATTGTGAACTTCGCGCCCCCTTATAAGGGATCTTCTATTGCCTCGCTATTCTCCAAATTCCTTAAATGAGCAAGCACTGTTGCTGGTCTTTTTATTAATTCCGAGATATTAAAGTTGTTTAAACTTCTTCAAGTCCACCACTCCACTTATTGTTGTCATCGTGGTGCGCAGGTTCTTTATTAATGACTGAAATATAAACTGAACTTACGAATAAAAAATATATTGCCCAGAAATAACCTGATCCGTAGATTTCGCTGTTCGCTAATAACATTTTTGTTTTTCGCGTGAGGTTGTATACATGTAACAAAAACTCTACCAACTCTTAAACCATGTAATCATAAATGCCACAAAGGTGCAAAAATTCCCTAAAGTAAAAAAATAAAAAAAATAAAACACGAATCTAACAGTACGCGAATAATTTTTTTAATTTTCGTAAAATATATATAATATATATATATATATATATATATATATATATATATATATATATATATATATATATATATATATATATATATATATATATATATATATATAGAGCGGAACCGCGATGGGAACCAAAATGGCCCCGAATTACGCCAACGTATTCATGGGAAAATTAGAATCTCAGTTCCTTTCTGAATGTCCCGTAAAGCGCCGCTAATATACAAAAGGTTTATAGATGATATATTTATTGTCTGGTCGCACACCTTGGAGGTGCTGGTGGACTTCATAGGTGGATAGAACACTGCTCATCCGAGCATCCGCTTTACACATTCGTACTCTGAAACCGAAATAAACTTCCTAGACGTCAACGTTAAAATAGACGAAGATAAACTCGCCACGAGCCTGTACCGTAAGCCAACAGACCGACAGCAAGACCTGCATTATTAAAGCGACCACCCACACATTGCAAAAACAGCATTTCCTATAGCCAAGCTCATCGTTTCAAATGAATTTGTTCAAAGGAGACAGATTTTGATGCGAGCAGCCAAATTTAAAGTCAGTGCTAGAGAAACAAAAGTACCCACCGCGCATAATCGACGACGCAATCAGAAAAGCCAAGCAACTGAACCGAGCAGACCTTATCAGCCCGCGCCCCACGCAAAGCGACACACAACGCACAAATCTATATCTAACTTATAGCATGAACCATCATAATGTAAATAATATCTTAAGACGACATTATAACATTCTCGAACAAAGCGAGCGCCTTAAACGCGCGTTTCCATCCGCCCCTGGGGTAGTCCACCGACGATCGCGTAACCTCAAAGACGCGCTAGTAAATTCTTGGATCAATTCATCGCCACCACCTAACGAATGTAGGCCTTGCTTGCACCCAGGATGTCTGATGTCTAAACAGATGCAGCACACAAACACGGCCAGCAGCACGCACTCGCAGTTCTCGATCAAAATTAAAGGGCACTTAACATGTGCCTCGTCGAATGTCGTGTACTTATTCGAGTGTACGGTATGTAAAGTGCAATAAATAGGACAGACTGGAATGGCATTTAGACTGCGCTTTAGTAATCACAAATCTCGCACCATAAATCTTCCGACATTGCCTCTATCCAAACATCTCGCTCTCCCAAAACACTCGTTTGATAAATTGTCAGTGGCGCTCCTAGAATCTGGATTTAAATCAAATCGCGAACGTGAACAGCGTGAATCCTACCTAATTTACCGATTCAACACAATTAAACAAGGAATAAATGAAAGCCCCGGTACTCTGGCATCGATCAAAATGCTAACAGACGAATAGCAACCGCGATGAGGGGACATTTTTTCAGGTCCCAGACCTTACTGTTAGCAGTGGTACTGTGTTTGTGGCCGGAACTGGACCATCAACTTTTCTCTTTTATTTCCAGGTTTCGATATTCATATATTTTTTGTTCTAGGTTTAACATTGTTCCCTTTCAGGTCTGACTCATGCATGCCCCACGAAACAACACAAGTAACGGTGCCGTTTTTCTTTTTTTTTTGAGACAGCACTCTAGTTTGCGCGTTAACTTTCGTCTATTGTACGCTATTATTCAGGTCACCCCTGCCCGGCCGGGCACAAAGTCTCCCTGCGCCCCCTCTCAAGAAGCTACAACCGTCATCCCACCGTCCTTGAAACTTGGCCCCGACCGTCAAGCTTCTTCACCCGGATACTAACTGCCCTAAGCTTCCCTCCTCTCACCAAAGCTCCAACCGTCATCCCGCCGAAATTTGGACCCGACTGTAGCATTGTATAAATACCACCCACGTTCATCTGTAAATGTTCTTCCTGACGAAGGCCGGACTCCGGCCGAAACGTCGAAGATTAAATCATCCGTTGTTGCTGTTTTCACCAAGGGTTTTTTCTTACCAGTTATACCCACGCCTTCGGCCTCCCGCCGCCATGCCCGTTGTATATATATATATATATATATATATATATATATATATATCACGGTTTATTCTTGATTTCAGTGTAGAATGCGAGAATGCGGGTCATACGGCGTAGAACACAGGATCTTAATACTTCCAGTTTTTGGTCAACTTTTTGTGCTAGACAGTTTTTGTTTGAGCTTGTTTGTATGAGTGTATTTGAGACAGCCTTACAGAAAGTCTCAGGGGACATGGCTAAAGGCGCTTGAAGTGCCTGACGAGGCCACACCACCCTTTTTGGCAACAGCGGTAGCAAAACAAGAAACACAAGTGTGACATGCCTTCACTGCTATACAGTAAAAAAAAAACAAATACAAAAGAAAACAAATAAGAAGCAACCAGTGGTGTGCAAGCAGAGGCGGGCTAGTTGTTCATAATATTTCAGTTTGCTTCAACAGATCTTTAAAAAATTACACTTTTTTGTGCTACTCACATGCATTTATCATTCAAGAAGTTTAGGACATATTTGTCGTTGTTTTATTCATCCGTAAATAAAATCCCTTTCACACTTTTCTTATAATTAAGGGGAGACCTCGCTCTGTTTAGAAAGTCTAAAATAGTTGGGTGTTGGTTCAAAAAATCTGGTGTCTGAAAACTTAGCTTCGGATGTCCATAATTTGTCTGTGAACAAGATTTCATTACTACATTATGTCTTAAATTGTACGGGCCAATTTCCACGGGGTACTTTGCATGGAACAACAATTTGTCAGTATAAAATTGCCGCCAAATCTCGAGGGACAGTTTATATTTGTTTAGATCCCTTCAGCTTAATATTTGGTATGCTCTGAAGTATGGTGAGGCAGTTCCTAAAAAAAATTGCTTCCAATTGGTCGTAATGCTCGCGTTTGTATGGATAAGACACGATCTAAATTCGTTTTGGACGTAGTTGACCCCCCAAAAGACAATAACTATGCGCGAGTGTATGAGGGCTAAATAAATTTGACGTTCGGCTTTTTGGGGAAGATGATATCTTAGTCTATTCAAAATACCAACAGCTCGACACAGATTTCCTATGAACGAATCATTATGCGGTGTCCATGATAAGTTTTCATGGAATAAAACTCGCAAGAATCGAATTGTTGAAGACATTTGGATAAAAGAGTTCTAGAATTCTAATTTAAAATTGGACGGTGGTTTCATTAATTTCGGTCTATATAGTAAGTGAGTAGTTTTCTCTACGTTTAAATAAAGTTTATTTGATTTCAACCAGATGTCTAACCGTATCAACCATTTTTTTCTTCTTCTAAAGAGATCGTGTATTTCTACACAGGAGAGGAAAATATTTCTTACATCTGCATATATAACTATATGTGAACTACAATGTATGTTTACAATGTCGTTGATATGTAACAAAAATAGTATAGGGCCAAGAATAGATCCCTGGGGCACTTCATATCTGATGTACTGAAGGTCTCACTTCACTCCGTGTATGGCTATATGCTGTTTTTTTTATTGACGTGAGATAGTTTTTAAATAATAATAACGCAAAACCGCGGACTCCGCAGAATTGAAGCTTCTTTAAGAGTATGTCATGTTGAATGCAATCGAATGCCTCTTTAAGGTTAAGGAATATGCCTAGCGTATGTACTCAAAGATATATATTATATATATATTGTGTATATTCTCAAAGATTTGTTCTTTTATTCCAAGCAATGCAACTTCTGGTGACTTATTCTGTAAATTGAATTGCTTCTTTATCAGAATATTATTCGAAGTCAAACATTTAACAAGTTGTTTATTCATAATACTTTCAACTACCTTAAAAAAACTTAATGTACAGAAATAGGTCTATAGTTGTAGAGATCCTTAACTGCTCCACATTTGTGTATAACAGCCACACGTGCATGCGACATTTTGTCCGGGAAGACGCCTGTAGATAGCACGAGGTTACAAATATGAGGCAGTGGAAGGTTGATTTCCTCACAAACGGCCTTTAACGGTCTATGCTTGATATTATCCGTACAGGAAGCGTATAGTCATCTTTTAGTGGCATAAGTGAGTTTATAATTTCATGCTGATCAGTCGGATATAAGAAGAGGGAATGTAGGCAAATTGTCCTTGTGAACTCTTCACATGATACATCTACACAGTTATATAAGGGAGCACCAGCAGCAACAAAGTGGGCGTTGAACCGGTTTGCTATCTGTTCTTCCGATAGCACCTCATCGTAAAATTGCATTTATTTTTGCGAGACGTTTTTACAAGTTAACGATCATTTACTGTTTGCCGAATCAAGCGGGGATTCTCCATTACTTCCAAAAACGTTTGCATGTAGTATTCACATTTTGCTTTTTTAATATCAGTGTTTAGTTTATTTCGTACTTTTTTTAAATATGCAAAGGTTACTTTCACTCCCTGTTAAAAAAAAAAAAATATCTGATAGAGCTTTTTGCGGTTTGTAGTCATTTGATATAATTTGTTAGTTAGCCATGGTTTTCAAGTTTTCTTGTGCTTTTTTCGAAACTTTAAGGGAAAACATTTGTTATACACTAAGATAAAACGGGATAGAAAAACGTCATATGCCCTGTCTGCATCGTTTTCTCTCAAAATAATGATTGAATCTTGACACGAGATGAAATCCTTAAATCGCTGAATATATTGTTTAGAAGAGTCTCTAAATACCGCTTCTTGTTTATAGCCGCGTGGCTGCTTACAAGACAAAAAACAGTATATTGTTAAATGTTCACTTAGATGGCGCAGTAATACGCCTGATCTCAAGTCATAAGAAGAAAGATTTGTGATACAAATGTGAAGAGTGGTTTCCGTATTCGAAGTAATTCTAGTCGGTACATCTATTGTGTTTGTGCAACCATACAATTCAAATTTTTCTTCTAAACGCGTGTAGGGTTCATTGCCCGTGCAAGCATTAATGTTAGAATCACCAACCAAGACAGCTTGTAACTTCAGCGATACGCTTAGATCAAGTAACGCTTTTGAGAAATGTAAGTAATCCCTCACAAATCTTGATGGAGGGAGGTACAAAAGAGCAAACAATATATCACAGCACTGTACAGAAACACACTCAATGTTGGCATCCACAATTCTTTGTTCGGAATGTACGTGATGTGAGAGCTCTGAACGAGTATAGATAGCAACCCCGCCACCACATTTTTTTGAGCCGCATGCGGACACACAACCATGGAGACACACACGGAAGTGGACAAGGTGACACCAGAAGCGACATGTCTTACAGATGGCTCTTTTCTAGCGTGCAGTACTGGCTGCTGCTGTTGTCGCATCGCGAATTACCGGCATGTGAAGGAGCGTACGGACATTGACACTGAACCACCATTCTTCAAAACTACGTGATCAAAAGGCTGCCAGTCATCCAGATACTTACGACACCTCATCGAAATCTGTACAGAGATGTGGTCTTCGACCACGTGCTTGATCGCCCAATTAACTACCGCGGAGGCACATCCACGGCAGCCTTCGAGACTATAAAGGAACGACAGAACGGATTGATGGCCAGTGGGCAAGGTGCCAGCAGAAGCGACATGTGTTACAGATGGCTCTTTTCTTGCGTGCAGTACTGGCTGCTGCTGCCGTCGCATCACAGATTACCGGCATTTGAAGGCGCGTACGGACATCGAAACGAAACCACCATTCTTCAAAACTACGTGATAGAAAAGCTGCCAGTCTCCAGGTACCGACGACACCTCATCGAAATTGCGCAGAGAAGTGGTCTTCGACAACGTGCTTGCTCGTCCAATCATCTACCGCGGAGGCACATTCACGTCAGCCTTCGAGACTATATAGGAACAACCCAACGGATTGATGGCCAGATGGCAAGCTGACAGCAGAAGCGACATGTCTTACAGATGGCTCTTTTCTTGCGTGATGGTAGGTCCAAGATTTTGTGACTGCTCGTATCGCTCAGACGATTGTTGTCTACTGCTGTTGCCTTGCCCAAGGCGTGTGAAATTGTTTTTCGCTGCCATTGCTGATTGTTGTTGGGGGGCACTTGCGTTGTTAAGGTGCAGGGATGTCGAACAAAATCCTCGCCCATACACAGATACAATGCAGCAGATACTGGAATGCCTGTAAGAAATGAGAGTTAATTTATCATCTATAGTTGCAAGTCCAAAAAGTTTTGACAAAACAATTAGAAGCTATTTAAGCGTCCACTTCACAAAAAACTGATCTTGTCACGACGCTTGATGTTACACAAAGAAAGGTGGCAAATTTAGAAGGGAGAGTATTAAAGCTACAAGAAAACATTGATGACTTAGAAAACAGAAGTGGAAGAAAAATTTGGTAATCCATGGAGTGGCAGAATCCGAGAAGGAAACGGAGTTGGACTTGAGAAAAAAAGTAGTTGAAGATGTTTTCAAAACAAAATTGAGTGTTAAAGTGACGTCTGTCGAAAGCGCTCACCGTCTTGGAAGGCTACCAAGCAGAAAGCCGAGGCCAGTCATGTGAAGCATTGGAAGTAACAACGAAAAACACAACGTACTTAGAAATGCCAATAAGCTTAAAAGGACTCGTATTTTTATTAATGAGGACTTTTCAAAAAAACGTAAGAATTATCAAAAAGACGCTATGGGAGAGTGCAGCTGCAAACAAACGAAATGCAGACAAGGTGTCCTTATCGTACGACAAGCTAAAATCAATGGAGTAACGTACGGGTGGGATTCAGATACTGACCAGAGAGTTAAACTTTTTGCACCCAATTCACCGCCCAATGTACCGCATTCTGAACAGTGACGTGAACCTAATTCACAGGAAACAAAAACAACCTTCTACTGATCAACCTTAATGCTCGAAGTATTGTCAATAAAACGCTTCAACTCGAACTCATCTTAATGGATCATGACCACAGTATAGTGGGTATTACTGAGACCTGGCTTGATTTATCAGTGTTCGACAATGAGATAGTGCCCCCAGGTTATAATATTTTTTTGAAAGGGCAGAGGAAACAGAGTATGAGGTGTGGCCCTATTAATTCAATAGTCCCTGATCACTTTTGAAATGGAAGGTGCTCTAGGTATTGAAAATGTATGGTGTAGGATCAAGTTAAAAAACAGTGAATTAATAGTAGGTTTAGTGTATCGCCCTCCACAAACGCGTATTGGATATTTTAAGGAGTTAAATAAGTTTCTTTTTAAGTTAAAATTAAGTTCAAAGAAAGTTATTTTGACGGGAGATTTCAACCTCTTTCGGATAGACTGGGCTACATTAGGAACTGAGGAGAGTGAAGTGTCGTGCTCCGAAGAATTTCTGGATTTGGCCTTCTCGCACAACTTGACACAGGTTGTCAAAGAGCATACTATGGTACAAGCGGAATCACGATCCCTAATAGACTTGATAATTGTCAGTGAGACCCTCTCACGTCACACATACGATTGCAAGTTTTACCCGGGAATTTCAGATCACAGTATGGTACACTTCGAACTATCGTTGGAAGCTACGCTTAAGAAAACAAAAATATCTTTATATAGAAGCTTTAAGGAAGCTGATGACGAATCAAATATTGATCAACTAGACTTTAACTACGATACATTTGAGGACCTTGCTAGGAACCCACTGATCGGAGTGGACGAGCTATGGCTTAATTTTAAAAGGACTGTACTAGAATGCATTCATAAGTTCGTTCCAATGCGCGTAAAGAAGTGGAATCCAAATAGTCCTTGGATTACAAGGGATATAACCCATCACGAAAGACGCTTAACCAGGTGTAGAACAAAAGCGCCTGGGAAAAGGAATGGATTGGTATACAGGCTGAAATTCTGACGCTAAGTACTGAACTTAAAGCAAATATAAAGGCACAGCAATTCTCCTACTATAATGTTAAAATGCAAAAATTCATAAAATATTAACCACGGAGGTTTTGGCGACAACTAACATCAAGTAAAAAAGCAGTTACTAAGGTGATAGTAGGAAATGGGGTTATTAAAAACAAGAAACAAATCGCAAATTTTTTTAATGAATATTTCGTCAGCGTTTTTTCTACTGATAATCATGTCCTGCCGGAGTTTTCTTTATTTGAAAATATTCCCCCAATGAATGACGTAGAAATACCAGAAGAAGGTATTTTTTTCTTTCCTATTTTGTATCAATCCAAAGAAAGCTGCTGGTCCTGATAATATTCCTCACGAATTCTTATATAGTTACAGTGAATGGTGTTCGAAGTATCTTAGTCTCGTCTTCAAGAGACCGTTGTCAGATGGAACTGTTCCAGATGACTGGAAAATCGCCAAAAGAATACCTGTACATAAAGAAGGTAATGCAAGCTCAGGTACAAACTATAGACCCATTTCGTTAACACCTAGGTGTTGTAAAGTGCTGGGACACGTCATTTCAACGCATATAAGAACGTTTTTAGAAGCTTATCAAGTACTTGATAGCAAGCAACTCTGGTTTTGAAAAGGTTTATCTACCACTACAAAATTAATGGAACTAATTCATGATTTTTCTTCGACTCTTGAGAATAGAGGCCAGGTCGACATAATATTTTTAGACTTCCAGAAGGCCTTCGACAAGGTGAACCATAATAGGCTGCTCGTTAAGCTAGAGCCTTTGCTAAACAATTTCAAACTCCTGCGGCGGATTGAAGCGTTCATGACTCTTACAAAACAGTTGGTTAGTGTTGATGGGCATGATTCGATGCTACGAGAAGTTTACTCGGGAGTCCCGCAGGAATCTGTACTCGGACCCTTGTTATTTTAAATTTTATAAATGACGTCCTTCGTGGGTTGTGTGTATGTTTATACAGCCTAGAACTTGGTCTGCCTCAACGGGCGACGAGTCTCCCAGCTGTAGATGAGAAATTTAGCCAATGCAGTACAACCGCTAGCTTGCTCTCTTTAACGTGCACCACGCAGTAGTGATACACGACCGCACGCCGGTACGATGCTCCTCCAGATCGAAACGGGCAGGGGTGGGGATTGAGCCCAGGATCCTGGGTCCTGCAGCGCGAGCTTTCCCTCCACGTGCTCCGGTTGTTTACAAAAATTAGCAACTGGTGTGAAAGCTGGCAGATATCTTTAAACCTGGAAACGACCGTTTGCATGTCAATTACACTTAAGAAAACGCCTGCGGTGCATAACTAGCACTTAAACGGAAAGCCTTTGTCTAGAGTAAAAAAAATTAAATACTTCAGGGTAACAATAACAAGCGATCGTTGATGGAACAATCACATTAGTAATATAATTAGGAAAACTGAAGGTTAACTTTGGCCAATGAGAAGGTCGTTAAAAATGGCCACTCCGAAAACTAAACTGTTAGCTTTTAAAATGCTGATAAGACAAATTATAGAATATGCCAGTGAAGTGTGGGACCCGTACAAAAAGACGTTAATATTAAAATTAGAGAGGATTCAGAAACTGGCGTTGCGCTTTATTTTCTCGAAGTATAGGAGGCTAGATTCACCCACGGAACTGTATTCTAGGGCAGGAATCAGTCTACTGGATGAGAGGCGGAGGAACAAACGCTTGAAAATGCTTTACTTGATTTTAAACGGGACACTTCTGCTAGACAAAGCTAGATTGACAAGACACCATACCTCAAGAATTACGCGAAACAAACACACTAGAACACTTGAAGAATATCGTTATGCCAAAAATTGCTTTAAAAATGCAAATTTCCCCCGAACGATAAAGGAGTGGAATGCGCTGCCAGAAAGCACTGTTGCAGCCAACACCGTTTTTGAATTTATGAGAGGTATGCAAAAGTTATTTAAAATTTATAAATCTAAATCTGTGGCTCACAGTGCTTTGTGTATTTCTTTTTTGTGAATGTGTTTCCTTTGTGTTTGATAATATAACCGTAGAGTACGCTGATGATTTTGTGTTGTACACCATGTTCTGCGTGGCTATTTATGTTCGCTTTTGTTGCTCACCCCTATCATGGCCCTGGTTGTGAGGACTGATAGTATGGTGAAATGAATAAAATAAAATAGCCATCAAGCGGAACACAGTTATCAGATGAGAACCACTTCTCACTAAAACATATAATATCAAAACGATGGTTCAGTTAAGATAAGAACAAGTTCAGCTCGTCGATTTTATTTCGCAAGCTTCTGGCGTTTAAGTGAAAAAGTGAAGGATACGGCATTTTCAAAGATGAATTGTCACAAGAACAGTTAGACATAGAAGATAACAGTGTACAAAGGACACGTCGTGTGATTTAGTTTCGTCTTGCAAGATCCTCCTCACCGCGAATGACAACTGCTCGGTCACCGTTCTGTTTTCGGACTAACACTTTCCCATTCCCGTTCCAAACAAACGCGTAGCCTGAATTCTGTACCTAATCCTTTGTTGCTGACAGAAGAGTGCGGGAGAGCCGTGTCATATTTGCACAAATGTATATGTTGTTTTTTCCTCTCTTGAGTGCATGTCTCCTTACGAGCCGAGAATCGCGAAGCTCCTGAATTGTGAAATGAACAATACTCCTCAATTTTCGCTCGGTTTTGCTGGAAGTCTACGCAAAGCTGAAATGTCCCTTCGCACCACAGGCGTCACATCCAGCTTTTTTGACAGTTCATTTATTTTGTTCAAGTCCTCAGTTTCGGATTCTGGGATGCCATGAATTTCGACGTTTAAGCGACAACTATGAAACTCAAGATTATCCAGATCTCGCCTAATCTGAGCAAGTTTATTGGGTAAGCGAACGTTCTCCAGCCGGTTTACTCGTTTTTTCAGCTCCTTAGTAGATTTTTTCTGGTTAAGTATTCGCCGTTGGAAGTCGTCAAACGTGTCCGAGAGTACCTGTACAGACTTTTCAATCGCTCAGATCACACTGGGCAAGGTCATTAGTGAGTCAAGCTTGTTACTTACTCCCAGCAGCAGTCATGACAGGGCTACCTCCGATTTCTGCGATTTTGTTTCATTGTACATTCTCTTGTCCCACCTAGACGCTTTAGATTTGCACGTTTTCCCAAAATCCTGAGGTTTTACTTTCAGCATCTCTTTGGTTTCACCAGAGCATGTGCCGAAATGAAACGTAAATTTACATTCATAGTAGTTGATCGATTGTCCATTATACGGAACAGACAACCGGCATACGCAGCACCGCACTTTGGCAGCAGCGGCAGAGAGAGAGAGAGAGAGTATCACTGACAGAAAATGATAGAAAACATTTCAACCAACCTGCAAAATACAGAAGCAGAGATTCAGCAGACGTGTCGACAGTTCGCTGCCGCTGCCGCCAAATGCGAAGGGCACCGCGCAGAAAACATTGGGCGACCAGAGATGTCACTGGAGTCACTGATGTCGTTGGCGATTTTTCTGCACCGAACAACTTGTCCACTTGGCTGGCGCGATGAAAAATGAAAATCTTCGGTTTGAGTTGACAACTTGAAGATATGTCACACTGGTAACCAGGCTCTAGAAGACTTACAACTCGTGGGCCACCAGGCTTTGGCCTGGTGGCCCACGAGCTCCAGGCCGAAGCCTGGCGGTCCTTATGATATCCAAAAACTAGCCATTTCTGCAGCTGTCCTGTTTACTGGCTATTTACAGCGGAGTAGACGCTATGCGTATGTTAGGCCAATCTTGTCTCCGGTTACGGTCACGTGAGTGCAGTGTCCATGCGGGTGATAAGGCAGAACACGGCACCTGATTCAAAGCCACTGCTTGGTTGGCAACTCACATGGCCTCCATTGCATTATCAACTTTTGGACGAACTAACAAAATAATATAAATGACAACTCCTCTTGCTGTGCTCATCGTTGCTATACTCCTTCAAGATAAGCCTTTTGTGAGCACACCCCCTACCGACTTTGAAGGAGCTCCTGCTTTGAGGCACCTCCTCTGTTTTTCTTTATCCATCTAACTTGAAACCTTGGTAGAAGGCGCCCACTGGTCGGACCAATCAGACCCCTACTTTTTTATCACTTGACTCCGCTCTCTGCGCGCGGATAACGGCTGGAGCGTGATCACGTGGTAAAAGAATAACGCATGATGCACTAGCGATTCCCAATCCCGGAATGTCTCCGTGCTAACCTGGTTTCATGTGTGCTGCTGCCTCAGGGGCTGCCGTGGATTTTAGTCATAAATTATGTATCGTCCGCGACAATGTATTCGATATTTACCAAACCTATCCGTGTTCATAATGTCCGACGCCTACGTCGGCAACGACGATTTCTTCAAAGAAGCCGCAGAAATATTTGGGTTGTGGTGTTCGGCAAATAACCGCTTGTGCCATATCGTGTTGAATCTCCACGGAGCCCTTCGTTCTCGTTTTTGTGTTGGTGTGGTTTTTCTGCAGTGCCCGTGCCCACATATACCTTGGATTACATCTATCAAGTCCGCTATTTTTAGGCTAAGTGCACTGCAACTTACTTCTTCGCAACGATTGACCGTTCTTCTACGGGACCTTTCCCGGCAGCACGAACAATAATTTTCCCGAAATTCTACCGGCAGTTGGGTCCCATTAGCTGCCTGAAATCATGTCACAACTGCCGGCAGAATACTGATTTTTTTTAAAACTCCCTACGTTTTGTGGAAACACGTTTAATAGATAACTATTCGTGAATACACGTTTCATAGACACACCTTTTTTCGACACTAGCATATCACCGAAATCGTTACGGGAACTGCACGCTGTAGGGACATTTTGTCGCGCGTGAATCACTGACTGGCGGACCCTTTCACGTAGTTTCGCGGCGAGTGTGCGACGGCTCATTATAACAATGTTTTAGCACCAGCCCCCCCCCCCCCCCCCCAATACGATCCATTTGCGGCGACAGTCTGAGGTGACATAATAAAAAAGAAAAACAAATCATAGCTGGAAATCATGGTGTAAGGCGTAAAAAAACAACGGACACAAGAAAGAAAACAGATATACAGGCGCCGAATCATAGCTCTTCATAAAAAAAAAAAAAATTGTGGAGAGAACATAGCGTGTCAGTGAAACAATCTGTCGATTTACATCTTTCGGTGAACCGATCGCCACCGCCAATAAGAGGCGACGTCCGGTAGAATTTACGGGAAATCATTTTCCTAGCTGACGGGAGGAGACTCTATAGCCTAGAATTACCCCGGTTCTTGTTTGCTTTGGAAACTTCTCAGTTGTTTAAAGGTTTGCTAGTACATCTTCACGTTTCACAGATCGCTCGCACGTTTGTACTTGTGTGCAAAATAGAATGTGTGTGATAAACTTTTAGGAGATCTTAAAATTATAATATGCGCACGTGGGAGAGTACACTGTTCACGGGTTTCCTTCATGTTATAAGTGAGTTTATCAGGTTTGGAACGTCTTAAATAAACTTAAGATCTCCAACCTTCCTGAAGGTACCAGTTTAAGGCTAACGAATAATTTTCCTGAAGATCCTAAGCGCGTGTTCAAATGTGTGGTGCCATGCCATGTCGAACGGGCGTCCGTGTGAAACGGGTGCAGTATCAAATGGGTACCGTGTCAAACGGATACAGCTTCAAACGGGTACCCGTATCCCATAATCACGTTTAATCTAAACGGATCGACAAGTTTACCACCCGTTTGAATTTCAGATGTTTTAGAGCGCAGCTCTTAGGCGCCCGTTTCCGGCTTAAAGGCACGTTTATACTCCGACGTCGACGAACCTAACGTCCGACTACGTGAAACGACGTTCGGCGTCCACTTCGCCACGCCGCGCTGCGCTGCGAAATTAATTGTTAACTGTGTTTATAGTCCGGCGTCGTTCAACACGCTCCAACAATTTCCTTCACATAGCGCATGCGCGTCACCATGGCGACCACGTGGTTTAGTCTCGCTGGTTGCGAATTTCCGCTTCCGTTCGCGAATCGCAACTCGCAGCGCTGCACGGCTGCACTGCGACGGTGATGATGAAAGCAGTTAAATCTGTCAACAGCTGCGGTTCGCGGCAGTTTATATCTCCGCTCTGTGGTACCCTCAAAAACGTGGAAATAACGAAAATGACTTGCGTAGAAAGGCATTTATTTCCTGACGAAAGTCATACGTGGTCAGCGAAAGAAAAACAAAAAGCTGTCAGCCGATTGTCGTGTCGACCAACACCAACGAAAAAGAAACAGATGGTGGTTCGGAGCGACCAGCTTCTAACACATGTCCTGTGAAAATACCTCATGACTTGACTTTTGCGTCGAAAACTCACGGATATGACACCGAAATGGGAAGCCGATGTCCGTCGAAGAGCTTCAAGCGCGTCCGCGGTTTCGTTAGGCCTACACATTTTCACGGCTCCAAGACAGGTCCACGTCCACGCGCCGGCTCACTCCATCGAGCGAACGGAATAAACAGACTGACTGTCGGCAAACTGTGTGCCAACACAAGCACATCCACTGACCAGAGGCTTCATTACGTAACACACGCGCGAACGGCAGGCAGACGAACACACAACACAGCCCGACCAATGCCCGACCAGTGCCCTACTGGGGCAACGACGGGAGCACAGCAAGACGAGAGCTGGCGTGAAGGGTTCTGGGTAACGACCGTCGCCGGCCGGCGCCGAGATTCGAGCAGGGCCCACCTCGGCGAAAGCTTCGCCGACGGTCGCCGAGGCGCGCTACGTTACGTTCCGTTCGACTGTCGTCGGAGTATGGGGCGCAAGCCCCCGCGGTTGTCGCCGCGTGTGAAGTCAACCTCCACCTGCTTGTGGTGCGCCCTGCCAGCTTTTAGCTGCAACGGAGGCTCTGGCGAAACCCAACCCTTCACCTGGGGGGAGGAGCCCTAGCAATGGGGTTGCTCTCAGGAATGGAGGGGAAATAGAGGGCCTGGGAACCCTAGCCTTTCCCGATGGAGGAGGGAGCCTCTACTGCGGTGAGTGCGGCGCGTGACGTGTGGCGTGAGACACGGGGACGGCGTGAACACGCATGACGTGAAACGTATGGCATGTGTGGCCGCATGACGCGTGACTCCCCCCCTGAAAAGGGAGGGGGGTGTGGCGTGAAGCGGGTTGACATGCGGGGCGTACGACGTGTAGCGGTTCACGTGAGATCGAGGTGTGTGACGCGGGACGTGTGGCGTCGTGCAGCGATCCGGACGAGGTATCCCTATATGGGGAGGTTGACATAAAGGTGGTGCCTCTCGAATCTCCCCAGGGTGGGAGACCCCCCGCATGATGGCGGAGGTGATCTCCAAGGGGAGCCGAGAGATATAAAATATCACTGCGGCGGGACCGTCTGGTTCAGTATGGTTGCCTTGCGGTCTCGCCGACCCATTTGTGCGACACACTCATGCCCTCTTCGTTCCGTACAGGATCGGACGGGGGTCGGGGTCTCGGGGTCCTCTTCCCAGCGGGTCCTTCCTGGGTCGTTCGCTTGGCGACGCCCAGTTTTATTTTTACAATAGTTAGTCCCCAATTGGCTTTTTCCTGAAAATTATCACTTGATCATATGATCCAATTCATTTATATTTGAATTGGCTGTAAGTCTGCAGTGCCTCTCGGCGGGAGCGGACAGGGGACTATTGGTTTACATTCTTTTAAACGAGCCCCGACCTCAAAATCTGTCGTCGGAGTATAGACGCTCCTTTCGCAGCAACGTAACGACGAGGTCCGGCGCGCGCGCCCGTCGACGTTACGTTGGAGTATAAACGCACCTTAAGCGGCGTCGCCGTCGCCGTCCCCGTCGGCGTCTGCGAAACCGCGCGGTGCGTTATGGGACTTTTCCCATGACGCAACGCGCGGGGAGGAGGAAGAGGAGGGGAGGAGGAGAAACAGGCGGGGGAGGAAGAGGATGGGGTACGGGAGAGGAGGGGGAGGGGAGGGGAGGAGGAGGGGGAAGAAGAGAAGGGAAGAGAGGAGAAGAGGAGGGGAGAAGCTTGAAGGATGAGGGGAGGAGGAGGTGAAGAAGGAGGAGAAGGGGAGGAGAAGTACGAGTAGGAGGAAGAGGAGTGAGGAGGGGAGGAGGGAGGATGAGGAGGTGAGGAGGATGGAGGAGAGGTATACCCTCCCCTCGGTACCCTTCCGTCCTCCTCAAGAGCTGCGTTGTAATTCGGTGTTAAAGGGTGTTGTAAACGCCTTTCATTTTTATTCGGTAGGGTGGTGTACTCAAATGAGGACACTCCTGTTATGCCTATATTTTTTAAAGTTAAAAATTTTGATTCACTTAACATATGGTTCTACTGCTATTCTTTAATGTTCATATGGTCGTTATAAACAATGCGTAAGGGGGATAAACAAAGAGCTAAGACTTGGGACCCTCTTTAACGATGTTTTGTTCACAAAAAACGGTTTCATTACTAGTGTTACCAAATATTTTAAATTATGATCTGTGCATCCCCACAGTATATGCAAGCATTTTCAAAAAGAAGGCTCGAAAGTCAGGAAGTTTATATGAGCGTACCCTCTCACAAGGATTAGCGTGCGTGGAGAAGTGACTTTAGGATCAATGCGAATTTTTCAGCTAGGGATGTCGGCACACCGAAAAAAATATGTACCTCACACAGTCAACTTTACGAGGGACGGGCAGTCAAGATGTAGATGACCGACGATAATCATTCATCCGAAGGTGCAGAAAAAAATATTAAAATTTTTTCGGTCGCACTTATGATATCTTGACGAGGTAAGTTACCTCGTTTATTCTGACGAGCCACGCGTTACATATAAGCAAACGTTCGTCTGTACGACAAAGCCCCAACACCTATGGTTCCTACGTTCCAAAACCGAATCTCCTAAGTTTTCTCTCTTGCTCAATTTCTAAACACGGTTGGGATCTCACTTCCCTTTTTAAAAACAAACGCCCACGCCTCAAGGTTTAAAAATGATGATGAACCGCCAACAGCGCTGTTGCGCTTATGTGTTTTTGCCACGACCCACGACTGCATACTCTTATTGCGTACGTGTAAAGGTGCAGGCGTTCGGAGGGCTGACGTGCTCGAACACAGACGCTGCATGGCGGTGTGCGTGGTCATGAGACTCGTCCGATGCGTACCGTGGGAACACCAGACTGTGTGCGTTCGGGACGCACCCTGCGAAGGCAAGCCAGCCCGAGCGGTGTCAAAGAAAGCTCTCCCTCGGCCGACGCTCCTCCTTTCCAGACAGGTAAACCAAAAAAGATACACAAAATAATCATAAATTATTACCCCGCCTGACTGCTTTAACCCGCGGAGCACTTTTGAAGAAAAGTGGCTATAATATTTTGGCACTCATTAGACAATTTAATGAAATCCTTTTAAGCGCAATTTTTCGTAGTTTTGAAGTTAAGAAAATTGGTCTGTATAGAAAAACTCGCATATAATATACACTACATCCCAGGCACACATAAACTTTACCTAATTTTTCTGTGTCAAATCCCAATAAATACTCCGGCAAGATGGCAATAGTAATTAATTAAATATTGTGCATAAAAAGTGAGGAGGGCCAAGTTTGCATCTTGGAATATATCTCAAAACATTTAATATATTCAAATGTTCGAATCTATAAGTCCAAACAATATAATTGGACTTAATAGAGTATACCGAGGACATTCTATTAAAAAAAAATAAAAAAAAACTTATCTAAAATTACCTTTTTGAGAAAGGTGATGTTTAAATTTGTACTTATAGATTATTCTGTCTTATTTAAATATGTTTTTGGCCAATATAACTTAATATAAAAATAAGAAAGCGTAATATATATACAGGTTCTTTGATCGTAATTCGAACAGGTTTACTAAACAGAGGACGTCGAATGAAAATTAATGTGGTTTGTACTGATCAGTTATATGTTTAGGGGGCATAATACAGGGGTCCAATTCTCAAGATAACTGAAATTTCGAAATAAGTGTCTTCATTAAGTTTTAATTATTTCACATGATAATATGTTTCTATAATAAACTCGCTGAGAATCATCTAAAACCAGTACATCAGTCAAATTTAGAAAAATGTGAAGCACGTTGGAAGCTAGGGGGGGGGGGGGGGGGGGAAGGGAAGTGTGCTAAAGTCACCAATTGTGTAACAGGCGGAACGCTGGTGTTTCAAGAAACGCGGATGATCATCTTTTCATCTGCGTTTTCGGACTGCCAGTGTTGGGTAAGCGCACCCCTACGCTTGCGACATGCTTTAAATGTTTCTAAATTTGACTGATGTAGTGGTTCTACATCATGACGTTCAGCAAGGTTCTAATAAGAACCATGTTTATTTTCACAAACTAAAGGTTACTTAACCCAATTTATTTTTATGATTGAACGTGTGGTGACGATTAGCTCTCTATAATATGGTCCCCTGTTCGTATAACTTCCCTGCACATATTAAATTCTCCTACCTTTCAAGGATTTTTTTTTAATTAAATGCGTTGGAAGTAAACATAAACAGTTTCGTTTAATTTATATCATGACACTGAACATAACAAAAACATCATATTTCCAACCAGGTAAATTATTTTGAAACGAGCCGGGTTCAGAATGTGTAAACTAAATAGGTGGGACACACCTTTTTAGCAATTGAATATTTTAATCTTGATTAAAATAAAATTAATCTTTTTTTTTTTGTTTTGAGAAAGTTATTTAAGCCTAGGTTATCACCCGTATATGCGGCATGTGACTACCAGCCAAATCTGAAAATTCGTATTTGGATTCTGTTTTATTTACTTAAAAAAAATATATTGCAGAAGGTTTTTCACTATCCAAGCAGGATGGTTTGAAGTGAGAAATATATATATGGCGCCAAGACATTTTTTAGTTTTGTCATAATAAAGAATTTTTCCAGTATATATTTTCTTGAAAAGCTTTTAGAGATTACCCCTTTTTTCTGCACGATTTGACAAATAAATGCTCAAGATTAAATATACTAATTACTGCAGTGTTTATTTAACAATAAAACTGCAAAATATCAAAAGGTGACCGAGTTGCAGAAGATAAAACATTGTTGTCTTCTCGTATAGCTCCCTCTAATTTAAGTAGGTTTAACGTATACACTTTATGTTTAATATTTAATCCATTAAGTTAATTCAAATCTTCAACTCATAGTCTTGTTAGCCTTCGTTAATGAAAATAACTTCTAACCTTGGCAAGAAAAGTTTTTTGAAATAGTTAGCCGTGAAAACCAAATATAAAATATTAGCTACGGCTTTTGTTTTCCCTTGACAGTGTAACATTTATTCCTTAAGCAGAAATTTAAAATTACTAGCAATTGTTCTACAATACTATTTTGTAACAAATAAGCATTACGCACATATAGATACTGACGAAATAACACTAAATGTCTTTACAAATTTCACACATGAGGCGAACACAAAAAGCCACCTAAGTATGTCTAGCGGAATGGACGGTTTTACAAAACGAATGATCCTCACACGGAAAGTCATAACCAAAACCTATCAAGCTTCTTGTACAAGCAGAAATCTCATTTTTACCTATAATAATTACTACGGATATCGCGATGAAATTTTCTTGAACGATACCTATAAACTTCACACAGTGTATACTAGGTCCCCTCCTTTTCTTGATCTTTATTAACGACCTTCCAAATTCAATCACCTCTAATATACGTCTATTCGCCGACGATTGTGTAATATATCGCCAAATCAACTGTACTGACGATAATCTCCTCCTTCAGAATGACCTCGAAAGCATAACCAAATGGTGTGATCAATGGCTTATGTTACTAAACCACTCTAAGTGTAAATTTGTCTGCTTCTCCCGCAAGAACTCCCCATCTCTCTTTCAGTATTCTCTAGGCACTGAACAAATCGAATGTGTAAAATCGTACAAATATCTTGGTGTTCATTTTTCTCCTAATATGCCATGGTCTCTACACATTAACACTATCTATGCTGAAGCTTCTAGAACCCTTGTCTATATCAGACGATGCCTGCACTCTGCCCTCCTGCCCTACGACAGCTGGCCTACGAAACATTTGTCCGCCAGAAGATTGAATATGCTGCTTCTATTTGGTCTACTCATCAACTCTACCTTACTTTCACCTTAGAATCTATTCAAAATCGTGCCGCCCGATTCATCCTATCTAACTATGAACGTTCTGGCAGTGTATCAGCCATGAAGGCTGCTCTATCTCTTGTCACCCTCATTACTCGGCGCAGAATTTCACGCATCTGTCTCTTCCATAAGATCTTCTATCACCACACTCAGCTCAGACAGTCACTGCTATTAGATCCCCATCGTTCATCCCGACGCCTTTTTAACCTCCTTAGTGTACGTCGCATGCCTGGTTCCACTGTCAGCTTCAACCACTCATTTCTTCCTCTTGCCATAATAGAGCGGAATAATCTGCCGGATCATATTGTGTACATAAGTGACTCCGATCTTTTTAGAAATGCCGTGTCATCCATATATAATGCCTAACCAGCAACATGTTTTCTTGTGTGGCCACTGTTAGGCCACTTCTTATTCCTGTTTTATTTATTTATTTTTTTATGTATAAAAGTTCTACATGTATGCCTCCCGGTACTGCCCCCCCCCCCTTATGTAATGCCCCAATGGGGCCTTTAAAGGTCAATAAATGAAATGAAATGAAATGAACTTATGCAAAATATCTGTATATTGTACAATTCAAACAATGAGCCACGTTTACGCGAACTCGAAGTTTCAGTTAACGATTACAAGGTAAAACCATGGGTTCTTCACAGAAAAAATGTAACATTAAAAATATGCGAAGTGCTTAGCCGCACTTTGTACATTTGCACCAATAAGCAGTCACAACGTTTTTTTCTTTTCTTTTTACAATTAAATGACCGTCACGAAACCAATTACAACTTTCGTGGTGGAATTAGCTTTCTCATGGCTTTTACTTGGAAGCTGAAATTTGGTGTTTGTCAACTGCCGATCTGTACAAAGTGATACAAAGCGCCAACATCCTGTTTTTGCTGAATGGTCCCAAAGTTTCAAGTCACTGGCCATATTAGATGGAACGCGCGAGCGGCGAACAGGCAGTACACACCGCGCTGTTTAGTTTAATTGAATTGAATTGAATAGAGTTGAATTTTGGGGACGCAGCGCCCCCGCTAGCGATAACTTACCTACTTTCTCCCGCACGCTTCATAGCATGCGTACCGCGCGCGGGGTTTCATCCATATTTTTGAACACCACCTATGATGCTGACTCTTCCGGCTAGGTTTCGGTGTCTGCGATGTTATGCCGTCGCTCGCACAATCCATTTCATGTGATCGGTAGCTGGAGCTCTCATATCAATAGAAGCGAGCGCGAGACGTCACCACCTACATCTAGGCAAAAGCAGTGTGTCGCTGTTGGCCAACCCCTCGCTGTTTTCGGCCGTGCATTGAAAGGAGCCCGTCAGGTTGGTCCTGAGTCCCGCCCGCGCCAGGCGCCTCGCCTGCTCGTTGTCCCTCGAGGGTCGCTGGAAGTCCACCGTGGTGCCATTCAGCTTCCAGGTGAACCGAGTAACGCGAGGATTGGCCCGGGCTTCGCAACGTAGGTGCACAGCATACGGGTTCAACTTGCTGCCGCACGAGGAAAGAACCCGCAGGGTCACGTCCGGTTTATCTGCACGAAAAGAGGCGACCTTCACTATATAATATGAATTTTGTGTCGCACGATTTTAATGTAAAACGTCCTTTGGCTAGTTGCTCCGGATTTCGGAAAGTCGTATGTTTTGAAGCTCTGGCTTGTGACGTCAAATGACATGACGTCACGTGACCTATACACCAATTCAGTTTCCCCGTTTAACTTAAAGGAAAAATCGAAGTTACGTGAACTACCCAAACAGCACAAATTTTGGCCATGCATTGGCCAATGGCTGGCGATGGTCTTTTGTCCAATGGCCAAAGAGTGGCCATTCTTAGGCCTATTCGTTCCCGATAGCTGATGGCCAGTGGCCAATGGCCAATGACGAGAGAAAGGCCAGTTATCGACCAATGGCTGGCCATTCTCTGGCCACTGAACAAAGGACCATTGACAGCCATTGGCCAATGATCGACCAAATCTGTGCTGCTGAGGTAGACAAAAATTTTATTTCCCCGCTAAATTTAGCGGGGAAATGACATTGGTGTGTAGCTAGGTCATGTAACATCAAGCAATCTGACGTCTTTTTTCTCACAAAATTTAGTTGAAAGAATGATATCACGTAACCTATGCGGAGATAAAGTTTCCCCGCTAGATTTAGCGTGCAAATTGACCTCAGGTGACCTCAATACAAATTGAGTTTTCCCGCTTAATTTAGCGGAGAAAATAATGTCAAATGATTTCATGTCCCGTACCCTACACACAAAATCAGCTTCCCCGGCAAATTTAGAAGACATTTGTCGTCAAGTGACATAATATCACGTGACCTATGATGAATTTCAGTTGCCCCGCTTGATTTAGCGGGAAAATTGACGTCCCGTGCCCTATAGATAAATTCAGTTTACCCGCTACCCTTCATTTCCCATACTCTGTGGACACAGGCCGACCCAAGGGGGGATGTTAATGGGTCAATTAGACAATGAGTCAATGGGGTGCAAAGGAGTTGGAGGAGTCAGTGGAATGGTGTCAACGGGGTAGAGAGGAAAGAAGGGTTAAACCCCGGACTTTATCGTTCATGCTGAAACCCGTGCCTGTCTTGGATAAGGTGATTAGTATCTCCGTCATTGACGCATAGCGTTTCCTAAGGCTTGATAGTTTTTTTCCTGTGATTTTAGGAACAAACACTTCACACTATACAGATTACAGCCCGGCTGCTAGCCGCTGTCTTTAATTGTATCGCATTGTAGAGCTATAGCGCATATATATTCTAGTAATACACTCGTCCATACTCCCAACCTGCAGGGGGTCATATACGAAATGAATTATTTTCAACTACAATATATTTCACTTACCATGTCGTTTAACCGCAGCGACAAAAAAAGAAAAAAAGATATGTGGCAGGATTTAACAAAATTTACAACGTCGTCTGGCGTGAATGTCAAGAGTCCGGTTTTAGCACTGACTCTTTAAGACTTAATTATAAAGCGGGCTACCAACGCTGAAACCGAATTGCTAACACTGATGTAAACTTCGTGAAACCCAGCCACAAATTTATGTATCTTTTTGTCTCTTCGGTCAAACCGAATGGTAGGTAAAATATATTGTGGTGGAAAATAATTCGTATCATATATAAACTCCTGCAGGTTGCGAATATAAAGAAGTGAACTCTAGTATATCTTCCTTATTGCTCTACATTGTGACACAGATTTAAGGCTCACGCTAGGTTTTAGCCTATTTTTAATTTAATGTTTTACCATGATATTTTAATTCTACAAATTCCATGCAACAAGTGCCACGCTCCATGCTAAAAACACAAGTCTAACAAACAGAGCATACACAGCCCATTCAAGGCAATGCCTAAGCACACAAAAAGAAGGGACTTTTAGTGATAAATAATCATACGTACTCGAAGTTAGGCGTTATTAATTGTAAAATCAAAATTTATAAGGCGAAATTGATCAAACCATGGATTGTGCGACCGCAGCCTGATGCCTTTGATCGGCGCCACAAGCTTTTCTTTCCTTATTGTGGGCGCAACGAGACGAGGTGAAAGAGTGCGAAAACAAAAGGACCAAGTGTGACACAAGAGAGCCTGCGTCAACAGGCGACCGTCGGCGCGCGCACCTGAATCCCAAATGCCAAAGCGTAGCTTCCCCCGTGACGCCACAATGGCACGGGGCAGATCAAAACGCGTCAACGAATAGCGCAGCGGGCGTATGATGTCACGAGTAGCACAGCGGCCAATAAATTAATTAGCGGACACAAATAACCCTTTCCTTCGCCTTTGCTTCTGTTTCTAAAAAGGCTTTTCCCAATCCAAGATATTAAGGACTCAAGCCACACATCGGAAGAAGCAGAGATCAAATACTTTGCTGGGAGAATGCATTCTATTTTGTTCATGTGCTTCATACAGCGCACCTTTAGCACGAAATCCTCTCTGAGTGAACTTGAAACCTCCGTCTGAGAGAACGAATGCGATTCATTCTGTCGACACTGTCGCGCATTCGCTCTGCGCCGAAGAGGAGGGCTCCCGCCGACTCACCAAGATTCAGGAATCTCCCATGCAGCAGAGACGACTGTCTCCACTGTCGCGACGGGTTAACACGGCGATAAATAGTGGCAACAACCCCTTTCCATTCATTATGGAGAATACACGAGTATTTGCGATTAAAGCCCTCCCAACTACGCAAAGGCAATAGTCGCCGAGGCAATTCGATTTTATAAGACTAAGATGACCACCATAGTCATACACTTTTAGAATCCGCTTAAACGTCTCACTAAATAATACTCCTTACATTTTTACGAACTAAGCTTCTTAATAGATTTGAAATTGTTTTGATCATTTTGATAACCGCGGTGCGAAGATAGCTTGCGATTTTCGCAATTCGTCCAAAACAACCAAAAGCCCCGCGTTTAAGCGCCACTAATCGTAACGCACGCATAATTCACCTACAAGTTATTCTGCGCACCCCGTGTTTATAAAAAAATCATCAATACAAGAACATTTTTTTATTGTCTTGGTAGTTTTGTGTGGAATGGCTACTTCTAGAAGAATAATGCATGTGAGCTGCTATTCCTCCGCCCGATTGTTAGTAATTCTAGTATTGTGGGAGCAGTTTTGGAAATGCAAGGAAACTAATAATCTTTACAAGGACGGAAGATAAATTTATGCAGTTTAATATCAATTGGAACCGAGCAAGAGCAATCACAGTACCGGGATTTCCCTGCCCCTCCCTTTTTTCAAGCCTAAAATAAATAAAAAAAACGCGCAAATCTATTTTTTATAGTCATCTTCACATTGCGGTAAAGGATTGCTCATGGGGTTTCTTTCTTTGGCTTACCCACGGAGCAGGCAGTGGTGGAAGACACAGCGAATATAAATACTTGGAAGCAGGTGGTATAATATTGATATCTATTTTAGAACCTGAAAATAATACTGATACTAAAATTATTGTTTAACTTCTCCCGACGAAAACAAACTCTCGCTCTACTCTGTGGTCCAAGCAATGGCTGCAGAACTGTCATGCGTACTTTAAGTGATAACATCATAGTACAGCCCATCTGTAACACCGTTCTACATTGCATTCTGCTATATATGTCAATAGGGTCGTTTATTTATACAAATCTGCCACCGGCTTTAGTCTTGATGAACTAAGGTATGTATCTTGTTAAGGCATTCCTATTGGAAAAAAAAAAGTTACTGAAAACAAGCAAGCAGCTAATATACTTCAATCAAGATCCAACATATAATGTCATCGTCATACATGCAACAAACACGGTTACAGTTTCTTGCCGTCATGCTTATAATCGCATTATATATAAAGCCACAATAATTCCTGTATGTCGCGTCCTACATATGAAATGCAACCATCGAGATCAAACTAAGGGGCCATCAGAATTACGATCGCTATGCTTGCACGAATTATCGTCCCACTAACGTACCACAATCAGTGTACGTAAATCAAACAAAGCTTTTATATTAAGCGATCGTTCTCTTGGACTACTGGAACTAGCGTTTGTTTTCACCCTGTCGATTATATTTATGAAAAATGAGGGCTCCCACACGCTAAAATACAATGGTTCATCATATAAACTAATTATTCTGTATTTACCTAAAACACATAACTGACATTAAAAAAAAAACCTGCTATCCTAGAGTTTATGCTATAGGTGTATAACTACTCTCATAAATCTGCTACATTGTACTTCTAGCACCTGCCGCGCCATGAACAAACATCTGGCATAGAGCAGTGCTTCAAACCTATATCTAGGACCTGAGGCGCGTCGGAGTCATTCAATCCAGGAGTCAGCGGTGTCTCACGGACGTCTTGCTGATGCTTCTCAACGAGTGGCGCTACCGAGAAAGAAATGCTGAATCTTCAGAATGACAAGTGTGGCCCCCGTAAGTAAACATCTTGTTCTTAACTTTGCTCATATCCACTTCTTTTTAGAAATGCATAGTGTGCATGTGCGCATCTCTCGATGCTTCTATAGTCGGCGTCAACTATATTGTGCTAATCTGTCAATGTTGGAGTAGATGCCGCAGTGCTCCAACTTCGTCAATGCTAGTTGCTCTAGACTACTAAAATAAGATGCAACACTAAACCACACGTTCTCGCAACAGTGCGGCGTTGAAGCACCGTGGAAGCTGCTCTAGCCTTGACAATGAAGAACAAGATATTTGACGCCGAGTTTAGCTATGTTTCAAGTTCAGTATTACCAAAGGCTATATCAAAAAAGATCTGCAATCTTACACATACTGCGCAAGAGCTTCGCTTGCCTAACCTGGGGTAAGACGTTTTCTTCCATAGGCTATTTTTTCCTTAAACCAGTACATTCAGCCTCCTTGAAATGTTAACATCAAGTGACACACGGAAGTGCCGTGAAACCATTGATGTTCGCAAGCACTTAATTTTTGCGAATTTCGCGTATTGACAAGAGTGTGTAATAAAAAGGCGCGGGAAAAGTTCAGTCCTTCAGAGTTTCAATGTGGTCACTAAATTCGCCAAATTTAGTGGCTGCGATTAGGGCCATTGTGACCGATTCATGAAAAATAGGGGCCGCGAAAAAACTGGGTTTGGTGTACACCGAAGAAGAGAGGAGAAGTTCACTTTTGATCGCACGCAACAATAAAACCAGCAACAACAATCATGGTGTCGTGAGGCGATCTGTATCTATAGGATAATATGAATTTTATTTTATCCCCTTAAACGTTTTTGCCTGGACGGCGTGGGCTGTCGTCTACTAATCTAACAATGTTTTCCTCTGAAAAGCTCAGCATGGACTCGTGCCGCAGCACAGCCGAGTTCATGTGCTGGTTATACTGCAGGTTTCAGAAGGGCACGTACAATCTGGGGGAATTACGACTCAGCGGTCTTCCTCGGTTATGAAGAAGATATGGTCATTCTGAATTTTTTTTTCAAAAGAAAGCCTGGATTTGCGACGAATGTACCCGCATGGGCGAAATGGTCAGACAAGGTTTGTGAGCGTTTTGCTTTCTCGCCTCCCAGTCTTGAACCCATTTGCGCACCCTCATTTGTAGATGTCCCGATTGGCGGGAGCAATTAATTGGAAAATGGTGGATGGCGATACACATACACCGTTGTTATATTTATCAAAAATTAGTATTCCAATCAAAAGTGCACTGGAAACTTGGAGTTCTTTTCTTTCCAATTACCAGTAGTTCATACTGCAAATATGTAGTATAGTCAATGACAAAATAAAGAGGCCGGGCACCTCTTTCGCACTCCCGGCCTTCAGGACGAACTCGCTGCTTATCCCCCTGCTTTGGCTGCATATGCACGCTCAAGGCTTAAGATACGACGAACCATCTTTGAGGGTAGCAGGCGTGCCGGAGGCGGAACAACTGATTTTTTTTCTCTGCCGTTCACATTTTGTCAGTGAGCGTCTAACTCTACCTCAGCTTAACGTGTACAGAGCTCAAGATGGTAGGCTTGGCGAGTGCCCTTACTGCATATGCATTTGTGCTGCTGAGTCACTTTCTAAATCAAAGAGATTGTGTTTATAGCTTGCAAAAAAGCATAGTTTGGGGAATGCAAAAGGAATTCTAAGACATATTTTAGTTTCTATGTTCTTACTGCACATAGATTCATTCGACTATATGGGGAGTCGACCCAGCCTGTTGAAAAATATAATGCCTGCAAAATAATTGTTTTGAATCTAATTGGTATTTCAGTATTTTGTTAGGTATCAGAGGTAATTAGCCGTTGGGGCGCAGTCCCTCGGCAAGTCAGTCATTTTTAACATTTCTATAGTTACTTGTCATATAACGGCACAGTCGGGGTTACGTACTCAGCTCGAACAACCGCCTGGCGCAAGCTGGTCGTGTGGAGACAGGCAGCAAAACATGACGCTTGGAGAGTCTTAGAACCTACTTCGCCATGTAGCTCAAGACTAGACAACGGCGCAACTCACCAACATCAATACTTTGTCTCATCTTTAAGCTGGGCCACTCTAGGCGCTGCAAGCCATTGCAGCCAAAACAGTTTGATACGTGATTATGAGCTCGACGTACCGTGGCTTCCAAGTACAAGGTCACATGGCTTGCTTTCTGCACTGAATTCGAAACGATGGCTTGATGCATCCACCGGAGTCAACTTTAAGCTGGCGCAGTTCAGAAAAATGCTTCCGGTTTTTAGTTTTGCCTGGCAAGCTTAACTATTTGGGGATATAGTGCTGTACTGAATATCAGCTACGACCTAATGAATGCATGCTAGCTAAAAAACTCTCCGCATGCAGAAGTATCAAAAGCCAATTAATTTCACTTGCAGCTGCTTCTGAGGCTTCGTGGTATGAAGCACCTTACGGCTGCAAGCTCTGACGGGATCTTCTTCCGTGATCTGCGCAGGACCATGGCAAGGCAGCAATCCGAGAGCATCACAAGAGTTCCCTGCCTGTGGTTGTTACGGCTAAATTTTTCTTTTGTAAGCATGCATCCTTTTTGTCTTTCCTTTAATTGTACTGGGTCGTTTTATTTTCATTGTCGCCGATTTACCTCAAAATGTGTTAAGCATACGAATGGACACGGTAAAACAGTAACCCACATATTTTGTTAAGACAACCTTTTTGCCAAAGTTAAAAAAATTACAAGAAGGTTTGTCCTGATTGTTTTTTTAGAATTTACTTGAAAGTCTCCACGGGCAACAGTGAAAAAGTTTTGCTTCTGGAAAGCACAAGTTCACTGCTGAAACGTGTTCTCAACTGATTAGAATAAGTTTTGTGGTGGGATGAATGCAGTGAAACCTCCTTGCGGCACTTGCTCAGCTGCACGAAAAAATACATATAGGAGATAACCAACTTTTAAGACTGCGTGCTCATTCTGCATGCCTGCCTGCCATTGATGTCGTGCCGCTGGAAAATGCTGGTAAATTTGTTTGTTTTCTAATTGCTTTTGTTCGAAGTTGTCCCAATAGTTACATTAAATTTAGAAATTCTTCTTTAATTGCACAACAGGAAGAATATTTAGCTTTATTAGGTAGCTGAATATAATGATAAAGTACTTTTTACTCGGTAAAATAGGCACTGTGTGCCACTTTTACCGCCAAGTTGAGATCGGCGTATTTTGGCATATTTCTACGAAACGGACTCATTTTCGTCGCATAGCTTTTTTGGTGCGCCAACTTTAATCTTTACATACAAACACCTGCCCTCTGCTGGTACGTTCTATTCTCATAATCACTGAGTGTCAACTGTAGTTATATCCCCAGTCGAGACTTGTTGAGCATGAGAGTAGAAAAATATTTCAATTGTAGTACTAGTTTTTTTTTTAAATATTCTTTACGTTTGAATAAAAACATTCAATAGAAATCTCTTCGGTTAGGGTGAAAGTGATTTAAACAAAGACGTCTAACCAATTGCCTTAAATAGGGACCCGACATTTTGAGGCCCACATAGACTTCTCCTCATGGGTGACTATAGTTGTGGCCTTGGAGAAGTTTTTTTATAAGTACGAACTTTAAAAATAAAATGATTCATTACGAAAGAATAGGCTATCCTTTATAGTGTATCTCCCCCGAGAAATTGAGTGTGATTTGTTCCTATTTTCAGTTGCTTGGGTGCCTCAACATCTGGAAAACCTTGTTGCCACAAGCTCTAACTCAACGTTTTACCTTGGTCTGGCCAGGTCGAAGGGGAGAGGCAATTCCAGCTAGAATAGCCTCGCAATATCGCCCTGCCTGTGACTTTTGAAGAGCAGCACGACAGGGGATTGCAGCTGCTTAATTATTCCGTATGTTAAACAAGAGCACAATTAAGACTAAAATGCAAAAGACATTGAAATATTGCAAAAAGTTCCAATTAAAACAAGAAGTCCGCAGACATGATTAAGATAGAAACTTAAGGTCAACGGATATAGGTTAGACTGTGTCACAAAAATAAGTTCACGCGGGTGGCTTCGCTCGTTACGTGGGTGTATCTATCTTACATATCTATCACGCCTAGCAGTGGGAAAATGTGATATATTAAAAAAAAAACATGAACGTCCACATTATCAGTTTTTCAAAGATGTCTATAGTAAGTAATGCATACAACGCTCGACCTTAGAAAACAATGCAGTGCAGGCCTAGTTTTAAGGATCACATATGGGTAAATACTCTCCAGAATATTGTGAAAACTTTATCCCACTACAGGCTTTCTAATAGTGCTAAATGTCTTATGGTGTTTGAAACAGCTTTCCCCATGTATTTTCTCGAAATAAATAAGTTTCTAAAAATGAATACGTGGAAGTATGCAGAAAGCTATGGTGAGACAAATCGTCAATGTCAACTGTTCTACTGATTCAGAGTTGGTTGAGCCTGTAAATACTGTAGGTCGCAAATTAAATGTTTACGCTATACAATGGGTGCAGTCATGTGTGAGGACTAGATCTACCTAGGGAAACTTTATAATGCTGCTTCGGCAATATAATTTTGAAACAATAAGTATATTTTATTGACCTCCTGCTATAACGTTGACTCTAGAAAACATCTAGTGTTCTTTACGATCCCGAGATAGGCTTCTGGAAATAGTTTTTTTCTATATATACGCTATGTAATTGCAGCTCATCAACTTTCTCGCAAAGCATTGGGGAGAGCCAAACCTAGTAATGTACGGAGGCAACTCACCGAATGACGCGGCTGACACTTTTCTTAGATCTATAAGAAACAGTCGTCGCTGTAACAGTAATAATGACATGTCACTTGCTTTTGTAATGCTCATTTTCGCTGAGAGAATACAGTTTTGTTTTGCGTCTACACTTATTTTCAGTAGACCTACTGATCGAGCTTCCCCTCCAGATTGCATCGATTGGTTCTTCCAAGTCATTTGCAGGAACAACGATGAAACAGGTGTGAGTGTACGTGTAACATATATTCTTCAAATCTTGAATGTGTTAAGTGTATCCATGACCACATTCATAATTGTAGTCACATTCTACCCACAAGTTTTGTTTTAATTTTAACCTTTGAATTTTCGACAGTACTTTCGTACTCGTCTTCTTGTTGAGACGTGCTCAAGCCCATACATCTTGTCTTTCAATATCGCAGCAATATATGAAAGTGTTGACGCCGAGTGTGAGTCCAAGGTACCGAATATATCATGCGAGATAAGCTAGAGCCAATAAAATTTATACGAAGGAAAGTTTGTTAAAGGGGACTGTATGGACTTAAGAGTAGCACATGCCATGTAAAAAAACAAACAAACAAGATCTTGTTAGGTATAAAATGGATGATAGTGCAGCCCAATTACTGATGTGTTGGAAAACATGCAGTGGCTTTTACGGTTGTTTAAACTGTCAAATTCGTAGTTTAGAAGTTTTATTCAAAAATGTTTTTCGCTACAAATGTATTTAGAGATCTGAACCACTTGCTCACGCATGACTATGTGGCAAGCATTCATTTTCATGTGCATTATATTTTACGTTGTATACATTCGTGCTCAGACTGAAAGGCTTTTTCTGGCTATGAATAAAGAGATAAACATTCCTTGAAATGAAAATATTCAAGAGCTGACAAAGGGAATGATATTAAGTGGTATGCTAGATTCACTTTTATTTGTCTTATTTTAATTTGCTTTGTACTGCATGTGAGACATTTAGCATTTTTATATGATGTTCATTTTTTTCTTTAATATCGCAGGTGCGCTCGCAGCGCATATCAGGGTCGTGCTCACCCAGAAGCCAGGAGCTCCTGAGCGGCAAGAGTGGGAGCTTTATTCGAGAGCTGAAGAGGCACCTTTGCTCAAAAAAATAATTTATATTCACCATCTTTCGATCAAAGTTAAGCTTTGCTGCGTGCAATTATAGAAATAAATACCTGCCACCAAATTTAACAAGTAACTGTATTTTGCTACTGCTATCAGTGCTCCACGAGGACTTCGCACGAGAGCTTATTGATGTGCAAACATCATGCTTGTTTGAAACCTCTCGATGATGTAGAGACTCGCTGACATTGAGCGTTCCAATGGAACGCTAAATGTCCGCGAGTCCCCACGATGCCCTGCACGGTGTCTGAGATGTCCGCGAGTCATTCCCGAAAGCTGCCGCGGGTTCCGAACCGGATAATCTTATCGCATTATGGGACATTCTGAAGTGGGATTTCTTTCAAACTTAGTGAACGTGAAAGGAACATGTACGTTTTTGTGCAGGTGATTTATACGGCCAGGAGGACATCGTATAGAGAGTTAATCGTAACAATCAGTCGGCTTAGTACAATTTTTTTATTCTCTTTTTAATTGGTGATTTTAGACATATGATTCCAATACGAAACTTGCTAAATATCGTCACAAAACACTAAATCAACTCTTTTTATGGAGATATAAAACAGGAGCAGCATTTTACTATGGTGCCTGGAACGCGTCTCCGACTGGTGTGTTTACCGCGGCCAAAAAAGTGGTCCCTTGATTTCCGCCTGATGACGTCATAGAAGTGTCATGCTGGCGCCGGTCGCGCTCCTGGCGGTTTCTCAGCAGCTGTGGTGGATGTAGCAGACTCCTGTTCTGCTGCAGGTCGCTCTTCACTTCAACAGTCCACGGAAGCTGCAGCAGCAGGAAGTTGGGACGCCTGGGACGCCGTGACGACAGCGACACTCGCGTTCGCTTGTACTTTCCGCCAGCATTTCTACGACCACCCGCCAGGATCGCGACAGGCTACAGCATGACTCTCCGGCTTCTGTGACGTCATTTGTTGCCACTTCGGGACCACTTTTGATGTATGGGCGTAATAGGACGCTAAACACAACAGTCGGAGACGCGATCGAGGCACCATAATTTTACGGCGTTCTAAAAAAAACGCTTAATTTTGATGCTTTTCTAGGCTTCTTATCAGAGCGCATCTTTGCGCCCGCGCTCCAGCTCTTCGGTTGCCGTGGGGCCAAGCCACCCCTTCGCCTCCCTTGTAGGATGGAGGGAAGTAGGCGCACGTTTATTGCACGTCCCAGCCACTGGGGAGCAAGACCGCGGTCACAGAAACACGCTCCGATAAAAAACCGAAACCTAGAAACGCGTCCAAATGAAGCGTTTTAAAAGAAACACCGTAAAATGCTGCCCCATGCGTTATATCCTCCTAAAAAGAGTTTATTTTGTAGTTTACGATTACAGTCATCAAGTTTTTAACTGCAACCATATGTTTATTTTCACTAAATAAAATGCTAACCACTTTTACTTAATTATCCAAGTGATCCTTACCATTAGCCCCCTGTACTATGTTCCCTCGGCCATATAACTCACCTGTACAAACCGTGTAAGTGTAGCCCTCAAGGCTTTTTTTAAACACGTTTTTAACTTTTAAATAAAAACACCCTGTAAAGCTGCGAAAACACGATACCAGCATGGTCATGGCGGTATCCCCTTTTCGGTGGTATAGGATGTCCCATAAAATGCTATTCTTGTATGGTTCCATCGCCGCCGACTTAATCTACCATTCTGATATAAAATATCCCATATTACGATATGCATATATGATTCCGTTCGCCTTTTCGTTGGTATTTGATGTCCTATATTACGATATGCTTGTATGGGGCTTTCTCCAGCATCATTTCAACATCAAAATTTTCTAATAGAGATGGTTGATCGGCACGGCGCATAGTATGCTTAAGTAAGGTTCCTGAGATATTGACTTCCCCTATCAACAGGACTCTAAAACACACACAGTTGTAAGTCGTGAGAATTATTCACATGTAACACTCACAAAAAAATTACTCTAGTCTGTATGTTAGAGGGAACATGTTAAAGGGCACATGCACCGATAAAATCAGCAGCATTCATTCCGAAGTCAAGAGTAAAGGCAGCGAGTAAATACCGTCACGAGTAATCACCAAAGTAAGCTTGTCGGAGGGCCTGTCATAGAAATCAGTCGTGAATGCTCTTGGTTTAGAATGGATACTTGGCTTAAAACAAACGCCGCATTTTTCAGTCTAACACCCATTACACATCTGATATGAAAGCTGCCATTTCATAACTTTTCAAAACATAACCTCATTCTTACCTGCCAGAACCTCGCATGTTACATGTGCAAGCCTGGCGGCACAAGATGCACAAGACTCGTGGTGAAAAACGCGGATGATAAGATTTTTAGGGCCTTTTTGGATTGCCATCCTTGCACCTGTAGTACGAAAAGTAAATCTAGCGCATCCCCGCGCCTCCCTCCCATGTGCTTCAAGTAAACCCAAAATTTATCGATTTAGGTTTTTTTCGTGGTCAGCAGTCTTCTTGTTGAAACCATGTTTTTCACTAATTAAGATGTTAATTAAAATTTGTTCAATTATTTGACTTATCGTAACAATTAAGGCAACATATTATCACTTTTTGTACGTATAACTCAACTACAAAAACGAAATTGTGTACATTTTTGTTTTTTTATTCAATCCGATAAAACTAAAATCAAACCGACTACCCAGTGACTGCCACGTTGCGCGTTTTAGGTTGTTCCACCATTGTGAAGCTGTTGCGTCCGCCTAAGAATTGAGACCCGGATTTCAAATAAAGTTTTGTGGAATATCATTCTCGTTCACAGGAATTATCATGTCTGAACTGCTGGGTTGATGAATAAATGCATCTACGCATACCGCTCAAACATTTTCGTTAGGCGGCTGCTTGAGCCAACTAGCCAATGTTTAAGGAAAGCAGCTGCCATTATAGATATATGAAGGAAGCCTTTGAGTAGCAGGTTTAAAAAAAAAACGCAGAAAAAAGCGCCTCTACGAAACTTGGTCCATGCTCTTTACAAGAAGGAAATAATACTTTATTGATAATTTCATCGAATGATGCTACCAACCAAATAACCTGTTTGGTTATTTTCACAATTCTGACGTTTTTTTCCCCCGTGCCATTACTAAATCACCCATGCTTTGGGTACCGAACGGTAAAGCTCATTGTGGTAAAGTGCCTCGACTAAATTGTCTAAATCTCCTCTCTATGCACCTGTGTACTACGTCTGTCTAGCTGTATGTAGCCCTGTACGTATACTCCGCAACACACCCGTTCTGGTTTCACACAAAAAATAACTGAACAAAGAATTTATAACTTATCCTCCTTGTGGTTACTATGAGCTTGATAACGTTATATGTATGAGTATATATTTTGTACTTTGAAACAATATGTGGTGGTGTAAATTTCGACACGAATAATTGAGCATAGGCAGGAATGGAGTTCACTGAAAACCCTGTGCACTGGTATGCGCTCCCGCCGTAAGAAGTTTCAGGAGGCCGAAGGAGCCGGCGAAGCTGAAATTCTCTCCCAGTGTGCTTGGAAATATTTGATATAATTGGGACTTTCAAAACTTGAGGCAAGTTAGACAACTGGGACCGTTCCTATTGTAACATAAAGTCCGCCTGTTGACGAGACCCGACAATGCGGCAGGGAAAAAAAAATATTACGAGAATCTTTCAGCTGTCATAGCGGCACCAGTGTCCGCAACGGCGTAAAATACGTGTTGGTATTTTTTCAGTTTATTTAAAACATATTTCTAAGAGCCGTTTTTGACTATAAACCTTACAAAAATATGGGGCTGCAGACCCGATGATTCGACATAAAATGAATAGCTTACAATTCAGCAAAAAAAGCGGTGGCACCCATCTCTCCCGCCGCCTGTGTTCTTTCGCAGGGTGGGATATGCAAAAGCTCCGCGGGATAACAAATGGTCCGCGCTCTTGCATTCACCGAAGTGCACTTTTTTGGAGAGGCACGAAGCCCCAAAACACGGGCCTTCCTCTCGTTCTCCGAACCCCTTTTTTCCTAGAAAGAATATGTTCCCCCAGCTCGGTAGAAGTCCCCGCCGGTCGATATCCGTCGGCGGCGGTGTAAGTGACGCATTGGCAGGTTGCAATGGCAGGGCTCAGAAGCGGAAGACGGGTGCTCCAAAACGCAGAAATCGCATGAACATGTCTTCTGCTTAATGAGCCGAATTCTTGCTTCCACGACGACAACACTTTCGACAGGCCAAAGTTTTTGATCGTATGTGACTTTTGCTATATATAACACCAACGTTGTATTGCCTTCCGGTTTCTAATATGTCAGAGTGCTTGATCGTAGCAACGTTTTTTTTTTTTTCATTCTTTTTACCGACATTTTTGAATGAGCAATACCGCGTGGGCCCAATAGATACAAGAGATTTAAACGAGCAACAAATATTGATTTCTCAACCTATCGCCCTGAAATTTACTACAAAGGTTCCAGTAGACAGCGCGTTGTGTATATAAATATAGTAAAAAATCAAATTGCCTGAGTAAAAATTAAGAAATTAAATTATTGTTTCCATACCTGCGTCGTCTCTCAGCAAAATGACCCACGTACGGCTCGCGCCGGAGCCGACAGGTGGCTGCAGGTGTCGGGTAACCCGGAACACAACGAGACTACTCCCTGCAATAGACCGATGTCACCAAGCGAACTGCGCAGGCGCGCGCATTCCGGAAGTGGTGCCGCCGCCATGCTACTTGTAGTCATCGCTTTCCGGCTTCCCGGCTACATAGGGCTGCGCGTACATCGTAGATTATCGTTTGGAACGCCCCGGTATCAGCTTGGATTCTCCTGCATGCCTGTACTTCATAAAATTGTGTTGGTAGTGATGTCTTAATTTGTCAGCAAGCGCAGAAAAGCAGTTCCAGTCGTCTTATCGCTTTAGAATCGCTTTGTCGTCTGCTTCGCCGTCGTCTGCTTCTTCGTCTTTGTGAACGCGTGAGCACACTGCCGTTCACGCAGTGGTTCCATAGCGGTCGCAGGAAAAATACAACGACGCCACTTCTCGAGCTTTCTGGCTGCTTGGACATCTCAATTAACTTGGAAACTGAACATCTAGTTGAATGGCAAAGAACAAGAACATTCGAGGGACCATCGGATTTGTGTAGCACCGTGGAACAGCGTCATATGTGTTGGTGAAAAACTGAGCATGGTAGTGTTCAGTCTTGTGCATAACGTTTAATCAACGATGAAGTAAGAGGAGCTAAATAGACTTTCTCGGTGAGCGATAGTTTTCTAAAAGTTGTTTCATTCTGGTTGACAGCCTGTGCGACAGGTTACTGATGAACTGCGGGGAGAAGCCTGCACACAGAGAAGAAATGATCTACAGAAAGGTCATGCCTGATGCGCCGTAACAATTGTCATCTCTCAAAAAGAAGCAGCCATGCAAGATACCTGAAAACTTGGGGTGGAGATGATTTTTCGCGTGCAGTTTCTATTCAGTTTAGTTTTGTTTGCGCAAGCTCCGAACGCTAAGAGTCGCCCGACGTTGGAAGCTTTTTTCTGGATCAGTAGCGCCAGCCTAATAGACCACAACAAAATAGGTTAGGCTCGTTTGTTACATTTCTGCCGGTAAGTGTTGCGCCTCTAAATTGAATTATGTAGCGTTTTTTTTTTACGTTTTGTATGAAAAAAAAAATGAAAACCGCTTCCGAAAAAAGTTATTTTATTTCCAGGGATGCATATCAAGAATCGCTGCTTTTTTGGAGTGATTGTTCTGATGTTTTGAAGCACAGTTGTGCTTAAAACATGCCGTCACATTAACAGTTATAACCACCGAAATTCATTGAGAAAAAAGTGTATTCAAATCTCATAATTGCATTATGTGGTGTTTTTTTTTTTTTACGTTTTGTATGAAAAAAAGTGAAAACCGCTTCCGAAAAAAGTTATTTTATTTCCAGTGATGCATATCAAGAATCGCTGCGTTTTTGGAGTGATTGTTCTGATGTTTTGAAGCACAGCTGTGCTTAAAACATGTCGTCACATTAACAGTTATAACCACCAAAATTCATTGAGAAAAAAGTGTATTCAAAACGGCCTCACCAAACTTAGTGGAGATTGGCCAACGGATAGACCGCTACGGAGCGAATGCTCAGTGAGATTCCAACGTACGGAACACTTCGGCACGCTGTGTCTTTCGTGCCCTGTAATCTTACACTTTTTAGCTGACGTGCAATAAGTGGATAAAACTTATGAAGCAAATCGCGAAACAAATGAAAAAACGCTATTTTTCCTACCGCTCTGTCCGGCTCTGTTTACCTTTCTTTGCCGTGCTACTTTCTTTTCTGGAAGACATAATATCCGAGGCCTTTTTGTCTGGTGCTGTTATTGTAGCACCGTGGCATACAGCGGGCAAAGCCACCCATTGAAAACCATAAGTAAACACCAGGCTAAACGTCTCGTGCTAACCCGAAAATTTCCAAACGCCGGGCGGGCGTACAATGCGCATTGACGCGGCCGGAAAACTGGGGAGAACTACAGGTACCAGCATGCACCGCGGCAGCGGTGGCGACACGCAACTCCTGGTGAGATCGGTCTATTGCAAGGACTCTGCGTCGAAGCACACTATGTGTTCAAGTAAAACCAGTTTTTTGTGTTAGTTTGAACTGCGTCCTTTCTCATTTCTGCGTATAAAGCAGTTAAGACTGACAAACAACGTGCAGCTAATTTGGCCATGCAGATATCCTTTCAGTATCGCAGTCGCAATCTTTGCCGAGCCAGTCGGAGGAGTGTCATTTGCACATGGACACCGTAAGAACGCAATAGAAGCGTTCTTATTTCAAGAAACATATTTTTATGTTCTGTTTAGAGCCGAATAGATTCGTTGGGCACGCGCGGTACTTGTCGTAACACAATTTTAAGACTCCAAACCGCCTTTCTAAACAAGATATCGAGTCCCCTTCTAGTATTTATTAAAACAGACTAAAATATATATTGCCACTTTCCTGGGCGGATAGTTTTTGTTTCTAGTACTTCTTATCTACGGTCCTGATTTATAACATCGCTACTCTGCCGTTTTTAAATCTGGGCGTCTTCGGTCTCATATAAGTATATATAGGCCAGAGTTGTGTAGTGGCATTTCGTACCCACAAGCATCTATGAGCGCGTTTCTGCCGAAGTTTCGTTAGGAACCCTCAGTCTACGATATCCCAAAACGTTGGAATCAACTCCCTTTAATATATGGCACAAAACGCTGACTAAGCTGCTTGCACCTGTACATAGCCAGATCCGAAGTACTCTTTGCACGCGCACTGTATTGTAAATGAGGCTTTAGAGTTCGGTGTGAGTGTTTTCTACAGCAATCAAACTTCGTTGAGTATTGATTTTCTCTACGAGTCAAACTACTAAGCGAAAATAGGGTGCATTTACTTATATCGTTAAATTTTGTAGTAAAAAAAAACGAAATAAATTTAACCTCAGATTGGAAAATACGAAAATTGTTGCGCACTAAATCTGAACAGACGTGCTTTCCTTCAAGAAAGCATCGCACTTTAGGCCCTTAAATATAATTGCATAGCTCATTCAAGTGAATATATCTGACGATATATACTTTTGCTTCTGAATGTGTAAAAGCGGTGAAAGCGAAAACTGCAATACTGATGAAAATAAGCCATCATTTATACAGGGTTTTTCACGAAAAGTGGACATATTTGATATTGCGAAAACTACGCGCGGCAACAAAAAAAAAAAGGATTCTGTCGCTTTGGCCCTGGGCCAGGGGCCTATTTAGGAAAATTATAAAGTCCCGGAAAATTAGAATTTTAATTATTATTGAGTAATTAACTTTTTTAATATTGAGATTAAGGGCATGGTTTCAATTAGAAAATTGCTCAGCATCATCGAAAAACACCAAATCAACAAATTGCAGAACGATAGGAGGCACGCGCAGCATCGTACAGCTTTCTGAAAAACCGCACACACTCGACGGGTTTGTAAGTTTCGGTTTGCAATCGGAGCGCATCTCGGCCCCGACGGCACCGCGCCCCGCGAAGAAAGTGTGCAACCAACCTCTGCTCCGCTGTCCTCACTCAACGCAGCAGGGCCTGGTTGCACTATTTCGCCACACGGCGCGGTGCCGTCGGGGGTGAGATCCGCTCCGATTGCAAACCGAAACTTAAAAACCCGTCGAATTTGTGTGGTTTTTCTGAAAGCTGTAAATGCTGCGCGTCTTCTATCGTTCTGCAATTTGTTGATTTAGTGTTTTTTTATGATGCTGAGCAATTTTCTAATTGAAACGATGCCCTTAAACACAATATTAAAAAGTTAATTACGCAAAAATAATTAAACTTCTGATTATCCCGGACTTTATTTTTTTTTTAAATAGGCCACTGGCCCAGGGCCAGAACGACACAAGCCTTTTTGTTTTGTTGCGACGAGTAGTTTTCGCAATATAGAATTTGTCTACCTTTCGCGAAATACCCTGTATATGAAAGCGAGTACATCAGGAATAAATGTCTTGTGAAAGGGACCATGAAAACGAATGTTGTGTTGCAGTGTTTCCCACTATACTTACAATTAGGCATATAATAGCTTGTTCCGTTCTTCGGTGGATCCTCTCACGCAACATTAATGTCTGAAAAGTGTCTTTGTATCGGTGTATTCTCAGCTTAATCAAAATAATAACAGACTTCTATATTCAATATTTTTGGCAATAAATGTTGACGTAGTCGCGGGAGTCGCTATGTTGGTGAAGGTGCTGGGAGGAGCACAACAATCTAATTTTATCTGAACAAGAAGCAGAGCGCCCTTACGGTGAATCATGCCAAAATTACAAAAAAAAAAAACATCGTAATACTGCTTAAATATGAATTACTAAAAATAGAGTGTGTGGGCTAGTTTAAGATGGCCACAAAATAATAAACACATAGGATGAAGCACAGAATACAACATATCTCAACAAACAACGAACAAGGATGTCTATGGACCGTGCCCGAAAATACGAAAGAAAACCATGGAAGGACAGGGGTAACAATTGGCGAGAGAAGGCGAAAATGTAGAAGGGAAATGAGAAATAAATAAAATAATTTTATGGTTTTGGGAAGTGTGATTGCTAGGTTGAAAATCCTAACTTCACGTGATGTAGGAAGGAGTCTGGTATGTTCAGGTTTGAAGAAATTCACTCCTGTCTGTTTTTGAGAGTGATGGACAAGAAATATTCTTGCAGACCGCACCCATGGCAAGTGACTCACAGATTTCCCACCCAAATCTTTTCTAGTGCCCAATTGAATTCTGGTTTCACACGAACAAGGTGTTCAGTCATCACACGTGCGTCCAAAAACAGCGATGCGGCGAAAGGGCTCATTGGAGGCCTTCAAAGCCTCCAGGTTATGTTTTCTGAGTCGATGATTGACACATCGGCCGGTTTGACGGATATGCTGGCCCCCACAGCTCAGGGGAATCGAGTACCCATTCTTAACAATTTTTGATTGATTGCGCTACATTGCATTATTTTGGAATGGCGCTCACATTTATCTTTTGGCACATCCGCTTGAGGCTCATGCGGCAGGGAAAAAACAACACCCGTGTCGAAATCAGTAGCGAGAGATCTTAATCCATGCTAAGAGTTGTGGCCGTAGGGGATCGCCACAAAACGACTCTCCTTTTTTGGAACAGGCCGCGGAATTCCACAACTGAGAATGCATAATTCAAGGGTGCAGCGAAGGTCTGACATAAACCGTACTTTGACAAGCTTCAGGAACATGGCCTTAAAACTTCTTTCAGAAATATTAGAGCATGCTTTTACGGGAACGCGACAAAACAGCACACGACGAAACAGCACGCGACAAAACAGCACGGTCAAAACAGCACGCGACAAAACAGCACAGCGTCAAAACAGCACGCCGACAAAACAGCACGCGTGAAAATAGCACGCGACAAAACAGCACAGCGCCAAGACAGCACAAAAACAGAAGAGCACATGTCAAAACAGCACGGTGTCAAAACAGCACGCATGCAGCAACTTCGAGAGCGCTCTTCACCTTTCTCTGCGCGAATAATTTCGAACCTCCTTGACCCATTCATTTATTGTCGCTAGGTTATAAAAAAAGATCATTGCCTATTTCAGTGCTTACCAAACTCCACAACCTACCTGCATTACAGCATCTAATTTGACTCTCATGAAAGTGGTGACAAGTTGTTCTCTTCGACAAGAGCGCACTGAAAGTGAATTATATTGCGCCGATTTTACGGATTACAATATATAGGACAGTATTTGCTTTACCTTTTGAGGACAAAAATATATATTTTGGTTTTGAAAAAGCGGCGACCAGTTGGTCTCTTCCACAAGTGGCCCTTCGAAAAATTGCCCCATAACGAATTGACCTATTCGACAAATCGGCCGTCGACGAGTTGACTTTCGAAGAATTGGCCTAGACCCTCCATTTCGCCGAATTAATTTTTCCGGATTCGGTTTTTACTGAAAAAGGTCAATATATTTGAGGGCGTTTAGAAAGGGGGAGGGGGGCGACTCATTACTGACCGTATATATGACCACTTCCTTTCGCAGTTTTCATCTTGTCTTCGAAATCAGTTCAACTTTCAACAAAAGTTCCAGGGGCGCAGGTGTCTTCAGGACAAAATCTGGGTTTTTGCACCTGATAGGGATTTGTGTGCCGTATGTTTTGTTCAAAGAAGAGAGCTTAATCGTGAACTGAAACAGTAGAAATCAAGGGCGTCCGTAAGTGCCGCTCATTGCTTCACACCCCTAGCTTCCGTCTACTAGAGGAGGGCATAAATACGATTGTCTTATTGTCGTTTCTACGGTCGGCGCGAACTTATCACCTCTCGCAGTCGTGAAAATGGGGAAAAAACGCGCTGAATACAATGCTTGCAGATTTCTGGGTTTTGATATTTTCCTCTCCGACCGAAGTGGTAGTGAAGATCATGTTCGTCCTGTGTACAAATACGAGCACATCACGCTAGTGTCAGATCACGGTAGGGCCCCAGCCAGTCTTGCAGAACAGGTCCCGTCGGCTGCTACAGATTCCAACAAATAAGAAAACCAGTGCATGGTTTACTCACTATACATTTTAAACAAACGCTTTTTTAAAACTTGAATTTACGTCAGTATAGTAGTTTTCGTCAATAGACCGAAAAGAACCGAGAAGTTTGTGAGTCTACAAATATACATCGCTATAAACCAAAAACTTCTGTTTGAAATTAGAAACAAAAAAGTACGCCGAATTTCAAAATAATATAAACCTAAAAGGCCAAATCCTAGCTATATTGTCAATGTCCTGTCGGACACTGTGCTGTTTTGTCGCGGTACTGTTTTGACGCCGTTCTCTTCTGTCACTGCGACCTTTTGACGCTGTGCTATTTTGTCGCTGTGCTGTTTGGACACTGTGCTGTTTTGACGCCGTGCTGTTTTGGCACGTGCTCTTCTGTCGCTGTGCCGTTTTGACGCCGTGCTGTTCTGTCGCGTGCTATTTTGACGCGTGCTGTTTTGTCGCCGTGCTGTTTTGACGCTGTGCTGTTTTGACGCGTGCTGTTTTGACCGTGCTGTTTTGTCGCGTGCTGTTTTGTCGTGTTCTGTTCTATCATGGTGCCTGATTTAACAAAGGAGGACTTGAAGAGTGGCCTATTGATATCACGTTGACTGAACTGGGGTGAGCGCTGGAAGTGGGAAGGACGGGCTTTTCTGATATTTGCTGGAATACCTAACGACGACGAGAAGGATGAGGGTGCAGACATAATCCCTCATTTAAGGAATATATGAATTGTAATTTCTTCTTTAATAAAACTTTTATCTTGAAGGTAAGGCCTACTGAGCATACTTTGAAACCTCAGTAGACTGTGTCGGTGGGCACAGTCTGGATTAATTACCAAGCAATCACCGACATACCTGAGAACACTGGAAAACAAAACAATTGTTAATTCGAAATTTGATAGCTTCGTTTACGAATAGTAGAAACATTTCACTGAGTACAGAAGCTGATAAGCTGCCTGTACAAACATATTTCTATTGTTTCTAATATTTCCGTCAAATTCCAGACGTACAAAATATGTGAGCAGCAGCAGAGTCGTTTATCGACTTTTCGAGCAGAGCCTCTGCCCAGAACGTCGAATGAAGCCTCTACATGCTGCTCACATTTTTTGTTTACGTCTGATACTCTCTTGGTAAAGACTTGGTTAATAACACTTCGGATCTTCAAATTCGGCAAAGGTGCTCTGTAAGTAAAGGAATACCAAGCCAAGGAAGCCCTTAACTAAGACTCCGAAGAAGTTTGTAAATCGCATAGCGCATGTTCTTTGACGGCTTAAGGTACTGAATTAACGTAGAGTTTAGACTCTGGACTATAATACATATCCTCAATATCGAAAGACAGAACTAAGTGCTGCGAGGTTAGTGGAAAAAGTGTGCTGAATTGCGAAATTAGTTCAAGGTAAATAGCAAGCCTCAAATGCTTATGACGGCAGATGTTAGGAAAATGTTTCTTGGCAGAAAAAAAACAGAGGTTTATGCAAACACTCATTTTCTTGCACAATGGTCCTAAAGTGTGCACGTTCTTGATGCGTCATCGCAATAAAAAATACATAAAGGCCCTGCCTAGCAGGATTTTTAATAAACATATTAAGGGACTCCAGGTTCAAACAGGAATAAACCTGCTATGCCTTGGAGCGCAAGAAGCCCGAACTTTTTGTTTTTAAAAATACAGGGTATTTCGGCAATGCAATATCTACCCTCTTCGCATAAGAGCCCTCTATTAAGATAAGAAAAACTCCAGTATTGTCAGCTTTAAGGAGCTTCAGGCGTCTTTGGCAGAGTTCCTGCACAGCAGCACAAATTGGGAACTTGCCTGGTTGAAAAGGTTGACGGTGAGAAACTCTCCGAGCAGCTGATCCCGATAAGTTCTGACGTAGAGGTTCTGAAGTCGACGCTTCAACTTGATGAAAAGATGCTAGTTTATTCTTCTTTGATGAGGGAAGATCCCGGGCGAACTTAGGGCGTCTCGAAAATTGTGTCGGTGGAGAATAGAATGCAAACAGAAACATCGGTGGCAATACTTCGTCAGCATTGCTTTTCGTTGATGAGGAATTGTGTTATAGTTAAGATTCCGCGTTTTAGCAAGAATCCGAAAAAACCCGAAGGCTCGCATGTATGCTTTCCGTCAAGACGGATTTTTCCTAAAACATAAAATTTTGAGGTCACATTGAAAAAACCAACAATCAATATTTTACAGATTTACTTTATAGGAGCAGACGGTCATTGGTCCTGAGGAGATGTTACTTCAGTTTCTTTTTGATTGTCGTACTCACAAAAGAGGTACGCCATATGGGTCGTCAAGTTCCCTTAATGAGAAAAATTATGGTACCCGGATGTTTTTTCTTTACTCTCATTTAACATTTCAAGGAAATTGAGAGCACCGTAAAATAAACTTTGAGCTTCAGTGAATTGTTTAATGACAAAAGTATTAACTACAATAAACCTCTAATATTCAGAAAAAAATAAACTCCGAAAAACATTTTGAGAATTTCAAGGGAAGTTTCTAACCTTAAATTGCAGTTCGTCTTAGTTGAATATTGTCACGAATGACAGATAATAAGACAACGAATGAACAGAAACTAAACGGTTATTTTGTAAACTTGCGGCAAAAACAAACAAAAATACAATGACGTAGCACCACAGGCGTCGAAGGTCGGCAGAGTAGCAAGATCGAGACCAACGGGAGCGACTTGTACTACGCGGGGCAGCTTCTTTTAAGCCTTCTCTGGGGGCGTAAACATTCTGGTTCGATCCTTTTGAACTAAAAATTTTGAACATGAATAGGCTAGACGGTTCTCCAACCTTCTTTAATCTTCTACTTTTATGAAAAAGATAAAACGACACGCAGTACCTGCAATCGAACGCGAACCACCTGCGTGTGAGCCGAACGCGCTGCCAACTCGGCTAGAGAAGTGTGCGGCATGATCCCCCCCCCCTTAATAAAAAGCGTATTGCCCCGTTGCAACGAAAATCAAATTGAGACAAATGAAAAGAACGCTAGACTAAAGGTCATCAGATGCACAAGAAGGGCACAGTCTTATCGAGTGTAGGCTGGCTTGAGTCAAACGACGTGAACCACCACGGGTCGCGGTCGGCGTCGTGATGATGCTTTAATTTCGTCGGGCACCACTTTGTAGTTGAGCTTCCCGTGACAAAGAAGTGCCTCGTAAGGTCCAAAGTGCCAATTCAACAGTTTCCCACTGAGGCCGCAGCGACAGATGGGAGTCCACACCCCCATTCTGTATACGGGGCTGGAAGTGGACGTCCCGGTGACAAAGGTTGTAGCTGCCAGTGTTGACGCGTTTCTAGTCTTAAATCCGGAGTCGGGCGAGCTGGCGGACTTCGGTCCGTTGAGCAACCACCTAGGCGTCGTCGCTCCCAGTTTCAGCTGACTCGTGGTGCAGCATCGCGTCGAGCATTGTCGTTATCTTGCAACATGAATTGGAAAGGTGTAACTCCAGCGGTCTCTTGATCTGCCGTATCGTAGTCGAACGTGACGTAAGGTAACATTTCGTCTCACGTCTTGTGCTCTACGCTGACGAATATGAAGATCATTTTGGCGATTGCCTTTTTGAGTAGCTCCGTCAGACCGTTGCTCTGCGGGTGATACGCAGTGGTACGACGGTGGCTGGAGTGACTGTGCCGAAGGATTTCTTTGTCATCTGTGCCATGAACGGTGATCCCCAGTTAGTGAGTAGGACTTCGGGGGAGCCGAGCGGAAGGGTGATGCAATCGGCAAAGAACTTGGCAACTTTCATGGCACTTCCCTGCGGAAGGGCTTTAGACTCGGCGTATCATATGGCCGCGCGCGCAGCTGGCCACGCAGGCAGCGCGCGCGTGGCCTAGCGGTTATCGTACCTGCCTCCCACGCGAAAAGCCAGGGTTCGATTCCTGGGAGCGACGTGTGTTTTTTATCCCTGCAACTTAGTGTTCTGGTAATTTCGAATTTCCTGGTGCTTGTTCGAGGTCCGAATGTTCTACGCGTCGAAATTGCTGCGCCGATTATTCCAGAAGCCAACTCGTGTACATAAGGGGCTTTGCGTAGCGAGCCAGAGTCAGTTACGCCCCAGCGTTCGACTCTGCTATTACGCCGACTTCGACGCCCGCGACGCTCCGCCGTTATCGTCTGTTTCCTTTTTACTTTTTGGGCACAAGTTCCCCCATTAAACGTTTCAGTACTTTCAGTTACTTTCTTTGTTTCACTTGTCATTCGTGACATTTTTGGTAGAGTTGCGGGGTACCGCATGTCCGTGCAGCGCAGCCCTCCGAGTTCCCGCAGTACAAGTCCGACCCAAGCTCCCGAGGACCCAACGAAGACCAGATCGACACCCGATCGAGTCGCCGCATCCAAGGTCTACACTCGGAACACGGACTTCTGCCACCCAGGACCAAGCAGCCAACGAGGCCAACGATGGACGACCAGCAGTCACGGACCCCGGCCGCTTCAACCATCGTTTACCTGCCCGTCGCACCCCGGACTCCAACGCCTTTCCACGGGGAGATCCACGAGGACGTTGAGGATTGGCTACAACACTACGAACGAGTGGCCCGCCATAACCGATGGACACCGGAGCAGTGCCTTCAGAATGTCTACTTCGCTCTGGAAGGCACGGCACGCACCTGGTTCGAGAACCACGAAGCGTCGATTTCGTCGTGGGAAGAATTCCAGGCCGAGCTGCGACACACCTTTGCCATCCAGCAGCGACGACAGCGTGCCAAAGAACTTCTCCAAGCAAGACACCAAGGGCCAAACGAGAGCGTCACAAGCTTCGTCGAAGACGTTCTCCGCCTCATGAACCGCGCCGACCCAAACGCTCCCGAAGAAAAAAAGTTGCGGGTCCTAATGCGGGCCGTGAAAGAAAACATCTTCGGGGGACTCGTGCGGAGCCCGCTTACCACCGTCGAAGGTTTCATCACTGAGGGCACCAATATCGAACGTGCCCTTCACACACGGGCCTCACACTGCCAGAGACTTCCCGGTTTCGCTGCCCTCTCGCCGTCCAGCTGCAGTATCCCGGACATCCGCGTCACCATCCGGCAGTGTCGTCCGGGAGGAAATCAAGAAGTTCCTGCCTGCTGCCAACCAGCCTGCTTCGCTGTCAATAGCCGAAGTTGTCCGCGAGGAAGTTCAGCGGGCATTCAAACCTGATGCTACTGCCAGCGCAGCAATACCCGAGGAGCCTTCTCTGACCTACGCCGCGGTAGCTCGGAGACCGGCTTCAGCTGCCCGGGAGTATCCGACGACATCTCGACGTGACCTACCAGAGCCGCAGACTTTCTGACGTCGGGAAGGGCAACCCCAGCTCGACCACACTGAAAAACCGGCGCCTAGGAAGACAGATGTCTGGCGCACGGCCGATGGACGACCTCTGTGTCATCACTGCGGCGAGGCCGATCACGTCTATCGGAGGTGCCTGTACCGACAAATGGGCCTGCGAGGCTTCGCGCCGAGCGACCCGCGACCTCGCCTTGGGAAGCGACCAAGAGACATCGAGGAGTACTTCCGGCGACCCCTGTCCCCGATGCCGACTCCACCCAGAGGTTCCCGTTCGCCTTCGCCTCGACGTGCGCTTTCGCCCTTCCACCGCTCTCGTCGGGACAGCCTGTCCCCCCTATCTCGTCGGGAAAACTAAGTTCGGCAACGCCTGGAGGTGGCGTTGCCGAAGACGACCAAAGTTAAGAGCCTCCAAGAACGCCAGAGCGCTCCCACTCTCCCGACGCCACGCATCGCAACGAAGCGCCTGCAACGGTGTCCAACAACCTAAATGTTATTATCGACGGCCACGACGCATCGGCTCTAGTGGACACCGGAGCAAACTACTCAGTCATGAGTGGGAGGCTCTCTCGCCGCCTGCGAACAGTTACGACGCCCTGGGGAGGACCACAAATTCGAACCGCCGGAGGACACCTTATCACGCCAGTCGGAAGTTGCACTGCTTGCGACGAAATTCGCGGCGAAACACGCCCTGTGAAATTCGTCGTTCTACAAGACTGATCCAGAGATGTCATTCTCGGCATAGATTTTCTGTGCGAATACGGTGCCGTCTTTGACCTTGGTGAGAACAGATTGACGCTGCGGAAGCCTGTTCCGCCTTCAGAGAAACCCCAAACAGCGTCAGCCGCCGTCCAAGTCGCCGCCGACCACGTGAACCTGCCTGCCGCGATCAAGTGTTGTCGTGCCCGTCGTGGCCGATACAGCTACCTGCGGCGAAGTTGTCCTAGAAGGCAACCTTCAATTGCTCCTGGGAAGAGGAATAGGCGTCACAAAAGGAGTACCTGAACTTCAAGGATGGGCGCACTGTGGTCCTCGTGACGAACTTCCGAAATGAAACGCAACACCTCACGAAAGGTGCAGCCGTGGGCCACGTCGAGGAACTTCGAAACGCCACCGAAATCACCGCGATTTTTGACGAAATCTCGCCACCTCAGCAAGACAGTACATCGCCATCGCAGATCGACATTGACCCTAAGCTTCTGGGCCCGAAACGACGGCAGCTGCTTAACCTCCTCGCCGAATACCGCGACTGCTTTGCAACGTCGTCGAACGTACGCCAAACCGCCGTTGCGAAGCACCGGATCGTTACCGAGGACGACGCGCGCCCTGTGCATGGATCGCCGTAAAGAGTCTCCGTTAAAGAAAGGGAGGAAATGCAGGGGCAAGTTCAAGAGATGCTGAGAGACGACATAATCCAACCTTGAACAAGTGGGCCTCTGCAGTTGTGCTGGTTAAGAAGAAGGACGGAACGCTTAGGTTCTGCGCGGAATACCGGCAGCTGAACGTGGTGACGAAGAAAGACGTCTACCCACTCCCGCGCATCGACGACACTCTAGACCGGCTGCGCCACTCTCGATATTTCTCATCGATGGACCTGAAGAGCGGCTACTGGCAGATCGAAGTCGACGACGGGACCGAGAAAAGACAGCCTTCGTCACGCCAGATGGACTATACGAGTTCAAAGTGATGCCCTTTGAACTATGCAAGGCGCCATTAACGCTCCAGCGTGTCATGGACACCGTACTGGCAGGGCTGAAGTGGCAGAGCTGTCCCGTCTACCTTGACGATGTCGTAGTGTTTTCAACTGACTTCGACGAGCACTTGCGACGACTCCGAGCTGTTCTCCAAGCCATACAGACCGCCGGGCTCAACCTCAAGGCGTCAAAGTGCCGGTTCGCCTATGACGAACTGAAGTTCCTAGGCCACGTGGTTAGTAACGAAGGCGTCCGCCCAGACCACGAGAAGACTCGCGTCATCGCGGCATTCCCAGCGCCGAAAGACAAGAAGGCCGTGCGAAGATTCCTCGGACTTTGTGCCTACTATCGACGCTTCGTTCGGGATTTCGCAAGGATTTCCGCACCGCTCACAAACCTCACGAAGGACGGCGAGAAGTTCGAATGGGCCAAGGAACAGCAACAGGCATTCGACGACCTGAAGCGAAGACTCCAGACTCCTCCTGTCCTAGGACACTTTGATCAGGATGCAGAAACCGAGATTCACACGGACGCTAGTAATGCAGGACTTGGAGTGGTACTGGTTCAATTGCAAAAAGTCACCGAGCGAGTCATCGCCTACGCAAGTCGGACGCGGCCAAATCGGAGAGAAATTACTCCACGACTGAAAAGGTGTGTCTTGCGGTCGTCTGGGCAATCACGAAGTTCCGCTCGTACTTGTACGTGAGCCCGTTCCGCGTAGTCACAGACCTCCACTCGTTCTGCTGGCTTGCGAACCTCAAGGACCCCTCAGGACGCCTCGCTCGATGGAGTCTCTGACTACAGGAGTTCAACATGACTGTAGCCTACAAGTCAGGCCAGAAGCACAGCAACGCCGACTGTTTGTCCAGGGCGCCTGTCGAAACACCTTCCGGCAGCAGCGACAACAATGACGACGAGTGCTTCCTAGGAGCAGTGACCACCGTCGACCTGGCACGACGTCAACGGAACAATCAGCACCTGGAAGGGCGCTGGAGTACCGTGCCCCGTGCTTTCTCACGAACCCTGCCGACCTTCGCCATTCTAAAAGGTGTACTCTACAAAGAAAACGTTGGGGACAGCAACTCGCCGTGGCTGCTGGTAATCCCGGCCGACCTTCGAGAGGTCTTTCAAGCGTGTCACGACGACCCTACGTCCGGACACCTTGGTTGCAGCCGGACACTGGCCCGTATTCGTGAAAAGTATTATTGGCCCAATCTCCCCAAAGCCGTCCACCTCTACACCCGATCCTGCCACGAGCGCCAGCGACGCAAGAAACCGCCCACGAAGCCGGCAGGTCTCCTGCAGCCAATTCCTCCGCCAACTGCACCGTTCCAGCAGATCGAAATGGATCTACTTGGTCCTTTTCGGCCGTCGACCCTGGGAAACCGGTGGATAATTGTCGTTACAGATTATCTCACGCGGTACACAGAAACGAAAGCCCTTCCTTCAGGGACTGCTGTTGAAGTCACCAAGTTTTTCATCGAGTCCATCGTCCTCCGGCACGGCGCTCCCGAAGTTCTGATTACAGGTCGCGGATCATCGTTCATGGCACAGGTGACCCAAGAAATCCTCCGGCTCAGTCACACCAGCCATCGTCGTACCACTGCGTACCACCCGCAGACCAACGGGCTGACGGAGCGGCTCAACAAGACAATCGCCGACATGATCTCTATGTACGTCGACGTGGAGCACAAGACATGGGACGAGGTGTTGCCGTACGTCACATTTGCCTACAACACGGCCGTGCAAGAGACCACCGGGGTGACACGCTTTCAACTCATTAATGGTCGCAAAGTAGCGACAATGCAAGACGCGATGTTACCCCATGAACCGGCTGTCGACGAAAGCGACGACGCCCAGGTGGTTGCCCAACGGGCAGAAGAAGTCCGTCAGCTCGCCAGACACCGGATTAAAACCCAGCAACGTGTCGACACTGGCCGCTACAACCTTCGTCGTCGGGACGTCCACTTCCAGCCCGGAGAAAGAGTATGGGTCTGGACACCGATTTGCCGGCGTGGTCTCAGCGAAAAACTTCTAAAACGGTATTTCGGAGCCTACAAGGCACTTCGTCGACTTGGGGATTTTAACTACGAGGTGATGCCCGACGGAACAAGAACATCATCACGCCGCCCACCACGACCTGAAGTCGTCCACGTCGTGCGCCTGAAGCCATACTACGCTCGATAGGACTGTGAATGTGTTCCAAATGACTCTGTAGTTTTTCGTTCTTTTTTATTTTGTTTTGTGTTGCATCGGGGCGATGTACTTTTTAAAGGAGGGAGCAATGCCGCGCGCGCGTGGCCTAACGGTTATCGTACCTGCCTCCCACGCGAAAAGCCAGGGTTCGATACCTTGGAGCGATGTGTGTTTTTTTATCACTGCAACTTAGTGTTCTGGTAATTTCGAGAATCCTGGTGCTTGTTCGAGGTCCGAATGTTCTACGCGTCAAACTTTCTGCGCCGATTATTCCAGAAGCCCACTCGTGTAAGTACATAAGGGGCTTCGCGTAGCGAGCCAGAGTCAGTTCCGCCCCAGCGTTCGACTCTGCTGTTACGCCGGCTTTGACGCCCGCAACGCTCCGCCGTAATCTTCGGTTTCCTTTTTATTTTTTGGGCACAAGTTCCCCCCCCCCCCTTAAACCTTTCGGTTCTTTCAGTTATTTTCTTTGCTTCACTTGTCATTCGTGACAATATGAAGTAATCGGTTGCCACGACTATTCACCGGCTGCCTTGTGTTGACGAAGGGAATTGGTCAAGCAGATCCATTCTCATCTGCTGGAATGGTATGGCCGAAAGCGAATCGGCTGCAGGAGTCGAGCCGGCTTGGTCCGCGGTTTCTTGTGCTGTTGACACTCATGGCATGATTGGACGTATAAATGGACAGTCTTCGCGAGCTTGGTTCACTAGTACTTCTCCCGAATCCTAGCGAGTGTCCTTATGTATCCAAAGTGACCAGCTGTAGAATCGTCATGGCAGGCAAAGGAAACGCCTTCACGAAGGCCACTGGGACTCACCAATAGCCGCGCTGAGTTGCTGCTACCAAAGTTTTTTTTTTTTTTTTGTGAAATGCACCTTGTACAAGCACAAAGGTTGGCAGGATTATGGAGGAGATACCGGGGACTGCGGCTCCTCGGCCCACCAAGTGCTCGATTAGCTGCCGAGTTGAGGGTCACCCGGCTTGTGTGCTGCCATTTCACTCATGTTGACGGCACCGATGGAAACCTCGTCGTCGTCGTCGGCTGTGCCAGCGGGAGTTGACAGGTGTTCTCGAGAGACAATCGGCGTCACTGTGCTTGAGGCCGGACATATATACGACAGTGATGTCGAGGTCATGCGATCGGAGGCTGCAGCGAGCGAGGCGTTCTGACTGGTCTTGAATGTTGGCGAGCCAACAAACTGAATGGTGATCTGTGACCATGTCGAACGGGCTTCCGTAGAGGTACGGGTGGAACGAGGTTTTTTTCCCAGATAACGGAAAGGCGTTCCTTCTTAGTTGTCGAATAGTAAGTCTCGGTCTTTGAATGTGCCCGAAAAGCGTAAGCGATTACTCGTTCTATGAACACCTGCAGTTCGACCAGCACCTCTCCGCGTTCCGTATTACTTGCGTACGTGTGAACTTCCGTCTCCGCAATCTGGTCGAAATGACCGAAAATGGGAGGTGTCTCAGTTTTCGCATCAGCACATCGAAGGGCCGTTGCTCCTCTTTCCTCCACTCAAACTTTACGGCGTATTTCATGATATCTTCGCGAAAGTTCGAACAAGCCGCCTTTAGTATGCACAAAGTCCGAAAAATCTTCGCACTGCCTTCTTGTCGGACGGCGGTGAAATTTCTGCCCCGGCGCACGTATTTTCCGGGTCACCGCCAACACCTTCGCTGCTCACAACGTGACTGAGGCACTTAAGTTCGCCGTAGGCAAAACGGCATTTGATGGCTAGAGCATCAATCCCGCGGTATAATAGCGTGAAGCACGGCCCGTAGGCGTCTCCTCTTTTCGTCGTAATCCCCTAAAATACGAAGACACGATCGAAGAAGACGAGAGAACTCTGCCATTTCAAACTTGCTTGCACGATGTACTTGACACGTTGGAAGGCTGTTGGTGCTGTGCAACGTCCGAAAGGCATCCCTTTGAAATCGTACAATCCGTCGGGCGTGTCGAAGGCAATTTCACCGCCGTCGCATTCGTACATTTTAATCTGCAAAAAGCCATTCTTCAGGTCTATCGCCGAAAGATATCGGGAGTGGCGCAGCTGGTCTAATGTGTCGTCGATGCGGGTAAGCGAATACACTCTTAGAAATAGGGGGTGTATGGGGGTACACTCCTTGTCACCTATGTAACACCCCAAAACTGTATTTGGACGTTCAGTCCACTGGCGTCGAGCTGGCGATACCAAATTTTACGAGCGGGATAATAGCTGTTGGATACAACGTAATAAATAGCTAATGTGCGTATCAAAGACTAGGAAAACAAAACATTGAGTTTTTTATCGGGAGTTTCTTACTGTAGCCTTTAATGCGTAAATTAGCTATATTATTCAGTTATATTTGTCGACTTTCAAGCCGTTCTTGAAAGTTGGTACCGTCGGTTCGATGTCTGTGGACTGAACGTCGACTTGTTTTTTTTTTTGGTGTTACATATGGGACAAGGGGTGTGCCACTATACATCCCGTGTTTCTTAGAGTATACACGTCTTTTTTGGTCGCGGCGTTCAGTCGACGGTAATCCACGCAGAACCTTGAAGTTCCGTTCTTTTTCTTTAGGATCACAACTGGAGAGGCCCATGGACTGCCGGAGGGTTGGATGATGTCGTCTTCGAGCAGTTCCTGAAGTTGCGGTTGAACAGCCTTCTTCTCCTTCAAAGAGACTCGGTGCGGTTACTGGTGAATAGGCAGGGTGTCGTCGTCGGTGACAATTTGGTGCTTCGATACCGCCATTTTTCGAACACCCGAGGACGTGGCGAAGGACTCGGTGAACTCGCGGGGAGGCTCAAGCAGCTGTCGTCATTCAGTAGCAGGAAGCTTCAAGTCGCTGACAAGTTGCGAGGGCGGCGTTCTGTTGTGCTAAGATGAGGTCGGCTTTTCCGAAAGTCCACCGATTGCGGCTGGTTTCCGCAGTTCGTCGATGTGGCCCACGGCAATACCTCTCGTAAGGTGTTGCGGCTCTTGCCGTAAATTTGTGACCAAGACCATGGCACGCCGATCTCCCGTGTTAAAGCTGTTTTACTCCTCTTACGACACGGATTTCTCTTTCTAAAATCACTGAACGCTTCACTCGAGCAGAACTTCGCCGCGAGTAGCGTCATCGGTCCCGACGCCTATAAAAACGCTCGACCGCAGCGGTACGTTCACGTGGTTTGCGAGGACTCTGACCACGGATGTCGTGGCGCTGGGTTCCTTCAGTGCACACGTAGCAGAGCGCGTTGAAAACTACAGAGTACGCAGAAAGAATAAAGCACGTAAAGGACGAACTGTGTTGTCCTGTGTTCTTCCTTTACGTGTTTTATTCGTTCTGTGTATTCCTTCAGTGATGGGGCAGGTTTTCGTGGCGTCAACCGGTTTGCTAAGAGATAGATTACGGCACTGTACTCGCATAGAAAGTCCATCCTAATGATAATGTCCATCGCACTGTCTTCCAAAATAAAGAACTTCATGGGGCAGGTCTCACCATGAATCTCAGCTCGTGCAGTGCATATTCCAGTCAGCGTTATTTGGTGGCCTCCGGCGGTCTATAGTGGCGGGCCATTCCACGGCGTTGAGACTTTTCAGAGACGGCGCGAAAGCCTCACACATTACACGAAGTAGTCTGCTCCAATGTCCACGAGTGCCGACTCGTCATGGCCGTCGATGGTCATTTTGAGGCTCTTGGGCACCGTTGCAGAAGCGTCGACCCGATGCATGGCGCTGTTCAAGAGGGGACGTCACCGGCCTTTTTACAGGCTCTTCACCTCGTCGGTCTACGGCAACTCCACCTTCAGGGGTTACCGCGCTTAGTTTTCCCGGCGCGACAAGGGCGAAAGGCTCTCGCGACGGGGTCGGTGCATTGGCGAAGCTGGACGTGGTGGTTACAGTGAGCGCGACCCGCGGCAAGATGCAAGCGATGGAGACTGAAGTCGTCGAAGGTACTCTTGGATCACCCGTGGTCGCTCACTGTATGGTGGGCGTAGGGCGTTTTGGGCGAAAGCCGCATAACCCTATTTTCCGGTAGGGGCCACGGCAGTAGATATGGCCGGCTTCCTTGCAATGGTAGCACGGCGGGCATCGATCGGCCGTCCTCCACACGTCGGATTTTCTTGGCGTAGCTTGTTCTGGGCGGACGTGTGCCCAATCTCCCTGGCGTTGGGATTACTGCTGCGCTTGAGGTTCACGTTGGGGGGCCACCATCATGAGGCTGGTGGTGGCTGTCGGACGATTGCGGCCTAGCTTAGAGCTTGCTTCTCCGGTGCTGCTATGATGTCGGGAGCGTCAGACTGGAAGGCTCTGTCAACAACTTCTCGGACGACCTCGGCGAGTGAGAGTGAGGGCGTTTGATCATTACCGGGTAGAATCTCGCGGAGATTTTCCCGGACGATATCGTGGACGATTGCCGTAGGCTGTCGACACCGGCGGTGTCGCCAACCTACGGAAATCGTAGGCTGTCGGTTGGAGTAGCATGCGAGCAGGCGTTTTGGTGGTAATGGCTTGCAAGAGTTTTCAGTGCACACTCGATATTGGAAGCTTCAGTTACAAAACCATCTACAGTCGCTGGTAGATTGCGCACGAGGCCTCCAAAACTCTCGCTCTTCCCGCCATGCATGAGGGTGCCAAGTTTCTTTTTCTAGGCGATCCCCGGATCCGCTCGGGCAGTTAGGCGCAGAACATCTTTCGCAAAGCTTGTCACGCTTCTTTGGGGATTTGCACCCTTGTGTGAAGAAGGCCATCCGCTCGCTTCCGAAGGTGGGGGTTGATAAACATCCGCTTCAATCAAGGCGCACGGTTCCCATGTACTGAAGGAGGCTTCGTGGCTTTCAAACCAGTGCCTCGCTGTGCCTTCAAACCAGAAGCAGAGTTTTTGAAGGCACTGCTCAGTCGCCCAAACGTTGCGGAGGGCTACACGTTCATATTGCTGCAGCCAGTCTTCTACGTCATCGTGGGCCTAGCCATGAAAGGGCGTTGGAGGGCCTGGAGTAACGGGCAGGATGATGACGAATCGGGTAGTCACCGTCGCAGTCTTTTTCTTTTGCTTCTGCGGCAGGAGTTCGAATTCTGGTGGTTGTCCTTTGGTACGGCTGCTTGCTCGGGATTCGGCATCTACTGTGAAGGTTATCCTTCCGGGGCTCAGTATCTTATTTGGCTGGAGTATCTTCTTATGGGTACGCTTCACAGGCGTAGAGTGCTATACCCAGCACCTCCACCAAATTGGCACGAATGACAGATGATGAGGTAGCGTCCAGACGTCGAAGGTCGACGGAACAGCACGATCGAGTGCAAGAGCAAGACTGCCTTATACAGCGCGACGCAGCTTCTTTTAAGCCTTCCCTTCGAGCGTAGAATATTTTGCTTCGATCCTTTTCGAGCTAATGGTGGTATTCACAGGACGCCATATTTGAGGTGACTGGTAACAGCGCATGCTCGGGATGCGTTCTCATGCCATACACCTGACGTCTGTCCGTTAGCTTTCCAGCAGCCACAAGAAACGTGGAAAAGGAGAAACTCTCAAGGCACCGGGGCTCTCCTTTTTCTGTCCAAGATATGACGACGTAGGTATTATCCCTCTGGAAAATTATAGAAGAGTAACCAGTCACTCAAAATTCATGCAAAAGCAGCTTTTGCCTCTTTGTCTTCCATTGTAGTGTTTAAATAGGTGATATGTCGTCAGTGCATTGCAAGTGGGAGTGTTTGAAATGTTCTAAAAGCTTGCGGTCAGTGCGTGCTCAGCAGTAGTGAGCTCAGTTGTGACCGCCAGTGAATACCACATATATGTTTTGAACATAAATAGGCTAGACTGTTCTCGAACCCTCTCGAATCTCCTTCTTTCATAAAGAAAGATTAAACGACACGCAGTGCCGGGAATCGAAACCAAGCCACCTGCGCGTGAGCCAAACATGCTGCCTACTAGGCTACGTAAGCGCGACGAAATAAGACGTTTTTGTAGATTGTTTGAGCCGTCCCGTCACGCTCTCCGCAAACCGATATGACACCCGGACTCTGCAGCCAAGGCCATCGGCGCGCAGGCGCAGTACCGGCTTCTTCGGTGCGGCGGGCTTAGCGGAGGGGGACACGCGGTCTTCGAAAACTCCCTAATATGAAAGAAAGACTTACGGAAAAAGCGCGGTTTGCATTGGCTCTTGCCTAGCACCTGTTCTTAATAAATTTTGTATCCCCATTCGTGGACAGAGTTATCAATGTTCGAAAGGACAACTCTCTTCAGAGTAGCATAGGTTCCAGGTATGTCAATGATTACTTGGTCATTCATCGAGAGTCTGTCCCAGGCAGAATATATGAGTATTTGAATGTATCTTCAGTAGGCTTTACATTAGCGAGAAAATTTTCAACAAATCAGTTTTTACAATTTCTAGATTTGTGCATGCATCCTGACCCTTCTGGACTTTGTTGGGCTTCCCAGATATTATAAGTAAAGCCCTCCCTTTCCTTTTCCAGTGCTTACTGCAAGTCAGGAAAACATGGTACCACTAGGTCACAATTTAAGTCCTCTTTGGCGAAATAATGCTATCATTTTTAATGGAGTTTCTAGACCCAGATTTAGAGGCTTGTCAAAGGTTCTTACTGTACAGTGCGCTGCAATATGAAAGACCCACCGGGAGCGGGTGGCCGAGGCGGTGGCTGGCGGGGGCGCTGCGAGCGCTCTGGGCAATTCCATTCTGCCTCGAGGAGAGGACGCTCACTCGGGGCTCAGCACAAACTGATAAGCGCGTTGCGCTTTAGCTGAGCCCCAAGTGAGCGTCCTCTCCTCGTGGCTGAATGGAATTGACCAGAGCGCTCGCAGCGCCCCCGCCAGCCACCGCCTCGGCCGCGTGCTCCAAGTGGGTCTTCCATATTGCAGCGCACTGTACCTCCTCCGTTCATTCATTTAAAAATGCATTTTCAGGCCTTAACTTCAGCAGCCCTTTCTCCCCCCAAAAAAGGCATTTCACTAAGCTTGACACAGATGGTGCTTTTTCTGGCATTAGCGCCTGAAACAGATTTAAGAAAGGGCCAATATGAGCGCCGTTCAAAAGAGTGGAATGTTACACATGCCAACAAGTTTGTTAAATGTGATGGAAACGAGTTTAACTCGTAACCCTTGAGCTACGGATGCCACTACATTGATCAAATCGCCCGGTGTAATACCCATCGCCTCACAGAACATAGAAAGGGGGCTTCAAAGACCTCTAATGCGTGATTTCGCCTCATCGTTGTTTATGGCCGCACTTAAGATGACTGAACACCTTGCTTGCTAGATGCCAGAAATATTGGGGGGGGGGGGGGGCATAACAAATAATATGAGAGTGAAATCATTGATTAAGTTGCTATAGGTGCGGTCTGCAACAATATTTTTGCCACATTACTCTCACCAACAAAGACAGAGTTTGAATTCCCCCTGCACTTTATACATCTACATAAACGCTATGCTTTTTAAGGTGGTAATCTCAGTTTCGAAACAAATACTTGCGTTATTATATTTTGATTTTCCTACTACTTTTTACTCTCCCATCGCAAATATTTATTCCGCTCCTTCCAAGATTTGTGGATGCTTTTACACTGTGATTTCGCCACCTGCCGAGCTAGGTACACAAGCCCTTGAGGCTTATACCGGCTCGTTATCTGTATTTTTGTATTGTTGAAATGAAAAATAAAGCTATGTTCTATGTTCTATATGGGCCAATAGAGGGGGGGGGGGCGCTTCTTTGTCATTCCTCGACGTTGCTAGTTGAAATAGGCCGTCTATCAGATCATTCTTTCGTCTGTATCTCAAAAACACACCTAGCATTCATCAGTGCAATAAACATATGACTTAAAGAAAATTACCTAAGTTCCAAACACTAAAAGCTTAAACAATGACCCGTGTCCTCTGCGCTGTTTATTTATGTGTAAAACCTCTGTCTTTTTGAACATTGCAGCACACCTATATCGGTCGCAATATATCACCAAACACCTCGACGGTGTTGCACAGAGTGCCTAGGTGAGACCTCCTAGAGCTATATTGATACAGCTTCCCCTTTACCGTAGGAGAGCGAAACACAGGGTGTCCTAAAAATGTGTACAAGATTTCTTTCACTGCAGTAAAAATAAAACGATGCATTGTCAAGCGCTCATTCTCCGTCCCAAATGCAGCGCCAGCTGTCCTGTTCAAATTCCAAAGTTTCAAAATTATCCATTATGTAATTCAAAAGTTATAAGTGATTTGCTGAACGTTTTCATTTTGAAAATCGGGCCCGTTCCTGCTAACTGGTACCTTTTAGCTCCATGTACGCGAGGCCTCCGTCAGGTGACGCATTCCCATTGAAAATTAGAAACTAGTACACAAATATTAATTTAAAAAACAATCTATGTTTCTCAACGCTCCCATCTGAATTGGATCGCTAGGGACTATATTTGGCTTAAAACGGGAGTTCGCGGATTCTTCTTTTATCTTTGCGGTGAAACAAAATAAAGAAACCTTTGTATTTGGGGGGGCGGGGGGGGGGGGGGGCACACTCAAGAGTAAACATACTTTCGCCGCGCCGCACGAAACATGTCTTTCTTTTTTTGTTTACCCCAGGAGAAAAATTCTTAAACGTTTTTCACTGTCAATTCGTTCTCGCCCCTCTCCCCCAATCCCCCCCCCCCCCCCCCCTCGCGGAACACGGAACACGCCTCGCAGCACTACGGCGCTGTGAGGCGTGTTCCGTGGGTCTGCACCTACCGGTCAATTTAGACTTCTCAGCAAACATCCTGATACTTCGTTGTTGACTAGTAAAGGAAAATCTGCGCCGTGAATTTTGTCATGCTCACTGAAACTTTCCTTTGCAACATGAGAGCAAGACTCGCTAAAGGTGGATCTAAGAAAAGGTCCCATTATCCCGCTCGTAACCGATTTTGAATGGGCAGAGTTGTAAGGGACGAGGCCCTTTCGAGACAAGGGTTTTCAGACCAACAAATGCGTTTCTTCGTTTGATGGAGAGACGAATCTAAAAAATGCAAGCCGCCATCATAGGTTTTTTCGTTCCTAAATTTCAAGCCCGTTTTCATGGGCGTGTAATAGCGACAACACGCGGTCGGCGACTTCCCTCTATGTTTTGTTTTTATTTATAACAAAAAAGGCATACTCGTATTTAAAAACACTATAACATTCTACCCTCCTAAACCTCCCTCCAGCGATACGACAAACTGACTGAGAAAAAATCACTCATACAGGGTTCGCACACGACCTTATGCAAATTCCCTTCCCCTGCAGATACACTTGCTTCCCATTGGGCACGCATAGACTTGAAATAAATGTCGAGTAGTTCGAGGAAACGCTCAGGCAAAGCACTACTAGATTTTTTGGAGTTGACCTCAGTAGACGCGTCGATGCAGTCGTGGAGAGAAGCCTTCGAGAGAGAAGGATCTCTCTCGAAAACAGCCGTCAGAGAACGCTAGCTTGACCCACTTCGGCTTTTGTGCTGGGCATATGCACCGTGCATGCTGCATTGTTCATGCAGGCCGGAGTGGTAACAAAAGAGCTCCTCCTCTCTCTGGGATGACCGGAGAACACTTACTCCAGCCGAACGCTTAAGTGGCGTTCGGTTACATCAACCGAGCGCTGACTCATGGTTATTTGTTAACCCCATCCGTGTAGTTCAAAAGTTAGCCGCTGGGAGCGCCACAGACTGATCTCCTCCCCAAAAGCTGAACCCGATGCCGAAAAGTGGGCACGTTTGCTGTTTTTTTTTTTTATCTGCTTTTGCGCCACTCTCTCTTCCGCTCTTTCTATAGGGAAGTTTGAAGCGTGATATGTTCCACCCGCCGGGAGTAAAATGGAGGCACTCGAGGAAGGCATGGGGCTGGCTCTGGTTTCCAATTATTGTCGAAACGCGCGCTCTGTCGGCATTCGGCTGGCAGTCGGCTTTTCAACTTCCGTTCCTGGCTGGTGACCGGAAATTGTTGGTTGCGAGAAATATGAGACATTCCGTGCTTTTTTGTTACAGAAAATACATGCAAGTTTGAAGCATCATAGCAGGTACAATCCTAATAAGTAAAACGAAAATACACAATAATAGCGAAGGTTACCAATAAAAATTCATAAAAATTTGCGTAACGAACAAAATCTAAAAATTGAACCACCTTCCGAAAGGAATGGTCCTGCTTCATTATCCACAAAATATTCCCTAAGCATCTCGTTCCACTAAACCATTTCTGTTTGATGTAAATGTTTCGTATAATAACGAACAAAAATGTTTATTTTGTCTTCCTCGATTTGTTTATGAGATTTGAGACGTAGTTTTCTGATTTTAAGTGCGCACTTTTCCAATCCCCGTGAAATCATTAAAAACTAGAAAAGAAAAACCCAGTCCAAATTATGTTCGTCTTAAAAATAAAATGGTCCTATCCAATTAATATTTTCGCCTCTGTTACACTTGTATTTCTACTATAATTTCCATTATTCATCCTGGAGCCCTACGTAAGCTAAAATTAGGACGTTTTAAGTTCGGCGTGCGTTTTTCTTAGTTCGGGTAACATGAAAATTAAAATAAAGGTTTAGTGGCAAATTAATCTCCATACATTTCGCGTCAGTCTAAATATTATATTTTTGATAATTGAGAGATAATACGCCGAAGGATTGGGTTTCGCACCAAGAGAGACCTAGTCACACTTTTCAGTATTTAAAAGAAACTTCCGATTATTAAACCATCTCGATTATAAGCCTAAATCTGGTTGTAAAACAACAACACCACTAGCCTTCTCTACTCTTTATACAATGCACAGCCGTCCGGCAACACCTTCAAAGAGGCTGTAATCTGAAGTGCTATCTCTGCGGAAAATCCCAAAATAACTTTTCGTTACCTGCACTATGGCAGTGGAAATCTATCCGGATTATATCTCGATTTCAGGTTTTTAAACATTATTTTTGTCAGTATTCTGGATTTTAGATGTCCATGAATAATTAGAGAGAATTCTAGTTCCATAATTAGGATTGTGAAAAGTTATACTGAATTTTTCCAAAAATATGAAATTGCGAAAAACAAAATATATATATATATGTGTGTGTGTGTGTGTGTGTGTGTGTGTGTGTGTGTGCGTGTACAAGCACTAACCCCTGCGCACGCCAGACGTAACATCAATACTATCGTATATTGTGCCAATATTCACAATACGCTGCTTTCTTCAAAAAAGATAGTCTTCAATTCATCGTTATACGCTTTCTTCAAGGTTTTGAGAGTCCAACAGCGGGTGACACACTTTGTCAGACGCTTTTCACGAATAAAAAAAAACATTCATGAGTTCCCCCTTCCCTCTAAGTAGTTGAAACCAAATCATGATAAAGTTGAACGAGCTGTTTAGCATATGAGAGACGTTTTCTAAAACCATGCCCAGGACGAGAAAAATTACTGTTTATTTCTAAATGTTTAACCACAGCTACAAATAACATGTTCTGAAATATTAAAACAAATGCAAAACAGTGAGATGGACTGCGTTTTTGTGCAGGAAAAAGATTACAGAATAATTACGATCTCTGAGCGGGTGTAGTTTGTGCGTGCGGGAGAGCCTCCTGCGGGATTGGAGTCTAGTTACTCAGCAATAGCCCGTGGCGGCGGTGCGGTCCTCGCTTTGCTCAGCCATGGCTGCGACTGTAAAGGCTCTCCGCCTGATGTGGCTTCTCTGGTGGGCGACCAGTGCCACTACTCCAGGGTCGAATATATTTCCGGAACCGTTTATCGCTTCTTGTTGATAAGTGTTAAATGGCCTCCCTAGAATTGTCTGGGGCGATGCGCTTCGTGTCTCTCCATCTGTCCCTTCAGCCGGTGTTCGTTGCGGAAGGGGTGGTTTGTTATGACTGAGGGACGACTCGTCTGCGGCTCCTACGCCCGGCAACGTCTAGTCGGTGATCTTGGGCAACGAATAAGCACGCTCCCCCTCACGTGGAAAGGGGAAAGAGGGACAGGCGAAAGTATATAAGAGCAGAAGCCTGACAAAGGGAGTA